>VHKM01000920.1:0-442500 GCA_007210695.1 Neogobius melanostomus | reverse complement strand
CAGGCGCAGCGCGGCTCAGCCGCAGCAGCTCAGGACTAACACCTGAACACAATTTCGTTGTACACTTGTACATTGATAATAAAGCACTTACTTACTTACTTACTTAAATAAACTTAAACAATAAAGGATGGCCCTTTGTTTTGCCATTCTTCCCGACCATCACCTCATGGTGTGATAATGTTGAGGGTCTGTGCACAATTCCTTTTGAGGCAGCGACCCCAAAATCACTCAACCAACGACTCGGGACCCCCTTCTGTTAAACGTAATTAGGATTTATAATTATGTAAGGTGCAAAACATTTAAAATCTGGTTTAATGACATTATAGTTTGGATAATGTTTTTTGATATTTGGTTAATGTCACTAAAATATACTGTTTTCCATCAAAAAATACATCAAATTCAGTCAGAAATGTAAAAACTCTAATCATCTTGCGACCCCTACTTCAGTGTGCCGCGACCTCCTGGGGGGTCCCGACCCCTACTTTGGGAAGCCCTGCTCTGGTTTAGCATACACAACAGGGTGTTCCAGCAACTTGAGGTGTGTCCTCTCTGCCATGCAGGGCAGGTGAATGTAGTGTGTGAGTGAGTGGTTGGTGGTGACTCCATCACCAAGTATGGAGTCAGTGAATAATGTATGAGGCTGTAAAGAAGTGCTGTCTAAGACTAATGCATTATTATTACTATTATTATTAATATTATTATTATTATTATTATTATTATTATTATTATTATTATTATTATTAATATTATTATTATTATTAATATTATTATTAATATTATTATTATTAATATTATTATTAATATTATTATTATTATTATTATTATTAATATTATTATTATTATTATTATTTTATTATTATTATTATTATTGAAAAAGAGTGACCCAACAGGCCACAGTCAACAAGAGGAGCTGCTGCTCTGTATGAAGCAAATGCTTGTCTGTGTCCTTTTATTGTAGACAGCCTAAGGCACCTGTGCATTATTCATGAGCTCTAATCAGAGGTGGGGAGAGTAGCCAGAATATTTACTCAAGCAAGAGTAATATTACTAAAAAATAAACTTACTTAAGTACAAGTCAAAAGTAGTGACCCAAACAATTACTCAAGTAAAGTGCACGAGACGATCTACTTTATCGATCTTAAATATTTACTCACAGAAGTAAATGTATGATGACATTTCTTCAAAAAGTTACTCAAGTACATGTACTTAAGACGAGACACTGCAGGTGAAAGTATTGATTTTTCACACAGTCGTCAAAGTGGAGATTTTTTGCTAGTTTTCTCCTTCACATCTTAGTTTTCATGTCAGTATAAAATAACAATGCTTAGTTTATGACATTTTGTCATTAGCGGGGCGGAGATATCCTGGAAGTACTGTAGCTACTACATCATTTCCCAAAGCCGGCTTTCCCTCAGGCATCATTCACAAATACTGACAGATTTTACATCCACGTGTCCTGAAGGATGCCCGAGACCACGCTATAATCCAAATATGGTCATTTGGTATCATGCAACAAATATCCACTATAGTCACTCCTATGGACTCCAAACGTTCAAGTCTTGGGCTTAACAATATTGTGAATATAATTCCCAGCCTGATTTAAGGTGACATTCTGAGTTTTTACAGATTTGCTTATTCAGAACTACACGAGATCCAAAATCCCCTCCGACATAAATCTTTGTTACTAATAATTTAAGTCACAAAATCAAAGCACACATTTAAATCTGGGTCTATCCATTATTTAGATTTTGTCGCTGAAAATATTGTCACTATTATGCACACTTATTTCTTTATGAAAACATAAAATGACAGAAAGCTTGCGTTACATGTTTTGCTCATATCTGTATCAGTAACGTTCAGCAAAGAGTTTCAAATTGATTTCAGTGAATTATTTTTCTCCCACATTCAGCTGCAGCTCAAATGTTTGCTGAGTGTGTTTTCCTGCGAGGGCGATGACGTGTAAAGGCGACTCAAAAGACATGAGGCAGTTTCAGTGATGGCGAAGCATGCGCTGGGTACAGATTATCACATGACTGCGGCGTGCCTCGTAGGTCACATGACTGCTCGGTTGCCGGGCAGTAGCAGGAGCAGGTGGCTGGTTGTCGAACAGATTTTGTTTATTTATTAAAGGATCCCCCATTAGCGCAGTCATGCTGTCGCTATTCTTCCTGGGGAAGAAGGCAGACTCTGAGCGGAACACTGGAGACTCATGCGTCTCCTTTAAAGCCACGCTGCTGGAACATCGCAGGGTTTATGCCTTAACTCCTTAACCCCCGCCTTATCCAGTTTTACCCAAATCTGAAAGCTTTTTGACCGGAGTTCCACTTTGGCCTATAGGCCAGTTGCAATGCCTCATTTGAAAAGCTAAGCACCTGCAAAACTCATCTAAGCTTCATCCTTGTTTTATGTTATCCACGTTTTGAGTCATTTTGAGTATGGAGTGAATGTATGCGTATTTTGTCTCATGTAAAGCGCTTTGTGGCTATGTCTGTGAACGGCCCTCTATCTTCTGAACAAAATGTATTGTCCCCCGTGAGGAAATTATTTGCAGTGAGTAAAAAAGACAAAAATGAGCACAAGCAAACAGATCCACACACTGACAACATGCAAAGAACAGCCTGGCTCAAACCACGGCCCATTCGACCTCATATTTGAATTACTGTTAAGATCTTCTTGTGGAAAAAGTGTCAATAAAGCAACGAAAACGAGCGGATGAAAACGTAAACAAAACGTTGTGCTTGGATTCTTTGTTGACAACTTCCTGTAGGAGTCTGAAGGTCCGTTCATTAAGCGCAGAACGAGGAAAATGTTCACGCTATAATCTGATGTTTAGTCGATTGATTTGTCTAATCGTCCAATGTTCATTTGCACCAACAAGTCACACTTGCCACGTTTCTCTGCGCGGCCTGAAATCGGCTTTGCTATTTGTGTAGTAAGTGATTTTCTCTGGACTTCTCCAGTTCCTATTATTTACTGAAGGAGAGAAGCGGAACTTCATGGCGGCGAACCCACGGGAACTTCCGGAATAAGGTGAATAGAGTGAGAAAAAAGTGCATGATAAAAAGCGATAACAAAAAACACGACAAAAAATGTTGGTGACAACAACGCAGCGACAAAACAGTTAGGGTTAGTTTTACAGGCCTTAGCTTTCAAATGAGGCATTACACTTTGCTTTTCAGTCCATAAGCTTTTAGATTTGGGTAAAGCGAGCTTGAGAAAATGCAGTTGGTTAAGGTGAGAAGACAGCTGTAGAGATGTATTGTTTGTTTGTTTAACTGTAACTGTGGCACAAATGACGGCCTGGTCCTGTTTTAGAGCGGGCTGGGCACATGTACCTTTGACCTGAGGGGAGCAGCTCAAACTCTCTAAACAGAGGATGTTTGAGTCTGATTATATATTTTTCTGCTTTATCTAGAGCTCGAGTAAAATAAATGTCCTGCAGACCCTCAGAGGAATACTTAGGTTTTTGCTCGTGACTCATTTTTCTAAGAGAGTTCTTTTGCGCCTCAGTTATGGCCCTGTACAACAACAGACAATACAAAAGGTCAGAGCACTCTCCACAAAAGCACTGGTAAAACATTTTCAACATGGTTTTATCCACCTGAAAGGACACACGTTCCTTCATAAAATACTGTAGTCTCAATGTGGTCTGTGTTTTTGTCCCACTTTAATGTGTTATCTAAGATCATGGCGATACTCCTCCTCCTGGGCATTGAGCAACAGGCAGCGAGGCAAAGGAAGCTTCTTCAGCCTCTGTCGGATTGCTCCTTTCCCTTTACGCTGTGGCAAGAGTTTGTGCTTTGGAATTTTACGTAAAAGTGTGTTGTTCAGAGGGAATTTAACATTATATCCAAGTAAAATCTTTCACTTATTTAGACAGTCCACCAAACTAGACTAAACGAGCAGCAAAAACAATCCAATAGTCCAAGAGGCCATGGTCATACCCCATTTTTGGGGGTATGACCATTGTAAACACAGCCCCAAACAAAAAACACATGTGGACTTAAAGTGATAGTCTGTAAGATTGCAAAGTGGGGAGAGAGTGAAATTTGAAAGTAACAATCCAGTTCCTCCCTCGCTCCTGATTGGACCTGAAAGCCACTCCTAGGCCGTTCTCAATATGCGTTCTTGTCCGTGCTTGTGTGCTCGTGTACTCGTGAAACGTCATCGGAGCCGGCCCGAGTACTGTTCCAATTCAAAGTACGCATCAGACCGAGAACGGTTAAATCCCTGGATGTTGTTCTCGCTCCGCCCCCTTTACCGAGTCTGCATCAGAGCATACTCGCTGCGTTCTCGGTCCGGACCATATCCCAGAAGGCTTTGCGGCGGCAGCAGCAAAAACAGCAGCGCCGCCATTGATCTCAGCGGCTAAGGTGGATGCGGTAAGTTTAATGTTGCTTTTTTATTGTTGCTCTCGACTAAAATTCACTTCTAAGGCGATTTGGGGCGAGAAATGTCCGCTTGTAAAGTAAACCCGATGGTCTGTTGACCGGTTAAATCCTTGTAAATGTCCGATCTAGCTTTGTTGACCAATTCAGCGCCCGCGCTGTGAGTTGTAGCCGAGCGGAGTGAGCTCAAACTCAGCTAAAACTTCTACGAAGCTCCGCTGGTTTCTCCGGCTCTATTGTAGTTAAACTCGTGAAAACTTGAGACGAAAAGCTTGTTAGTGACTGTTGTTGACTGCGTATTTATAGTAATGGTAATAGTTCAGCTAATATATGAAGTAAATGTACGATAGCGTCTTTGGGGAATTCAGTGGCCCGCGCTGTGAGTTGTAGCCGAGCGGAGTGAGCTCAAACTCAGCTAAAACTTCTACGAAGCTCCGCTGGTTTTCTCCAGCCCTGTTGTAGTTAAACTTGTGAAGACTTGAGACGAAAAAAGTTTGCCAGTGACTGTTGTGACTGCGTATTAATATTGCTGGTAATATTTTGGCTTATATATAAAGTAAGGTACTCAAAATAGTAAACACTCTTCCAATCTTTTTGATTATATCTTATATCTTATATCTCTCATATCTTTTTACAAACGTTTTATGAATAGATTATCACTGTAATTTAAATAAAACAAATAAAAACTGTAAGATAGGTTACTTCAGCACTGAAAAGGCAATGTGGTTTTAAATTATTAATTTGATTGCATTGAAACAAAAACAAAATAAACATGTCAGTTTATAGCCACAAGGCTGATTTAAACTTTTCGTAGGCTTTCAAAACAAAATCGAAAATTTGAGAGTAGATTATATTATAATGGTCATGATAAAGATTGTTTAGTTGAAGTCAGGGAGAAAATGCTACATGTTGATGTACAATAGAAAACTCAAATAGATGCCTTTTCTTTATTTATGACGGTCTGTATTATACTGTATGCTTATGTTTCCTTTTCACAGAGCAGTGATGGAGATTTGTTCTAAGATGAGGACCATTTTGAGGAATTAGGACGGTCTTTAGCTGCAGGACTGTCCTGTCGTCTCCTGATGCTGCTGCAGCACGACTACCCTTCTCTCTCTGTGGTCCTCCATGAATTTTAGGAGAGAAAGGTGAGGCCAAGGCCCCAAGCACTGTACACAAATGAGTGTTGACATGCGTGAGATAGCGTTACATCAATGACACTGACATGAGGGTTGTCACTCTGGAACCATGAGCTCCACTGCTGTGGTAAAGCTGTGTAAACTACAACGTGAGCGTTTAGCATCTTGTAACATCTACAATGGAACTGATCTACAGTGTAGGCTTTGTATCGTCCATGCAGGCAGGGCAGAGGTCAGGTTTTTAAAAGCAAAACTGAAAGTTCAAATCCACAACGCTATGGCAGAAATTCCTCTTCACAAATCAAAAACTGCAGTAAGATTATGATTTTTTGGTTGAAGACCAATAAAATAACCAAACCGGAACTTTAGCTAAATGTTTTCAGGTTCAGGGAACTTTAATATGATCAAAATGTAACGTTAATAAAAAGTTTCCGGAAGGTTCTTATTAAAATAACATTAGATGAACATTCTATGAATGTGTTTTTAACCTCTTACCACCTTAACGAGCGTATTTTCTCCAGTTCAGTTTTACCCAAATCTAAAAGCTGACCTGGGCTCACAGCCTATAGGCCAGAGTAACGCCTCATTGAAAAGCTGAGACCTACAAAACTGTGGGGTTTTTTTTATTGTGTTTTCGTCCCCCTTTTGTGTTGAGTTTTTCACCCTTTTTTCTGCACCACTTTGTTGTCACTTTTTAGTTGCATTTTCTCCGCTTTTTTGTTACTCTTTTGTGGCTTTATTTGATCACTTTTTGTTGCATTTTCATGCTTGTTTTTGTTGCTTTTTTGAAGAAGGTTTTAGATTTGGGTAAAGCCAAACTGGAGAAAATGTGCTCTGTTCAGGTACAGGTTAAGAGGTAACAGAAGAAAATAACATATAAATGTAGAGGAAACTTTCCATAAAAAATATTTTAAATAGAAAATGTGCACGTAGGCAGGAAGCCTGCTCCATCAACAACGTGCCCTTTAAATTTAGAAGCGTTATGTTCTGAACAGACTGACGTATGTTTATTGGTCTGTACCACAAAACACTTTTTGATTTGAAGTCTAATGTTAATGTTATTGCAGGTGCCACTTGCTGCTGCCGGGCGGACGGTGTGATGAAAGTGTCTGAAGTATTGAGGATCCTTCTCATTGTAAAGAGTTTGGTGTTCAGCAATGGTTTGTCATATACTGATGTGTTTGATGTAGGAACATAAATGCAGCTCTGCTCTTTTACAGACATGTTATTTGTTGTTTCTCATACTTCTTTTGCTCTTCTCTCTGCAGCAGAGTGTCCTGTTGTCTCCTGCTTTGTGGACGCACCAGCAGTGCTCTGACCTGTGGTTGTAACCTCCAGATTCCACTGCACTGCTCCACACGCTTAGGCAGATTACAATCACATTGTAATGACTGAAAGTAGCATCTTATCATATGAACGTCATCCAGATTTGAAATACACTTGCACAGGCTTGTTTTATCACTTCTTCATATTTCACATTTCATTTTCATTCACCTCTTTTATAATTGTCTATAAAGTGAATTATTACAATTTACTTTAAAGAAAAAAGGTGTGAAAGGGATGTGAGCCACAAAGTAATCTGCTACTTTTATTGCGCCTTGGACCAAAGTCTTATAGTTCATCCCCTCCTCTCGTGCATGCAGTAGGCGTTGTTTTGTGGCGATCAGTGGTGGTCAGCGGTTTGGACAGGCTGCAGTGGAGTCCGGGTGAAAGGCTCCAGCTCTAGGTGCTCAGCAGGACATGGAGACCAGCTCCTTATATGTAGATCTGAGACTTCAGACACATTTATGCCTGTTCCTCTGCAATAACTGTATTATCTTCTATGAATCAATAAAGTTTATTTTTGATAAAACGATGCGGTTTCATTATGCTTGAAATGCGACTGATTGTTGTTCAGTTAATAGTTATATAAACAATGTTCTCTTGGTTTCAGTAATATCTTTGTTTACAATCATTACAAAGTGGTTTGTTTAACGTCAGTATGAAATTGCTCTGAATTTGATATCACATTTACATTACTTTTTTTTTAAAATTCTTCCTTGGTGTGCCCATGTCAATACTGCAGTGTTAATATTGCACATCATTTTAACGGTGATATTGTCGGTGTGTCCTGCCATGGCTTAAGCTTCCACAGGCTGAGAGGGAACCAACATCAGCGGGAGGATAAAGCCCAGAACCAAATTACAGATTTAGTGTAAAGCACATTTGCAATAATAAGGCTATCGTAAGGTTTGTGCTTCTATTAAAAATAGCTTAACTTGAATGTTTGAAGTCTCTAAAAATATAGTTGAAAATATGAAATTAACAAGTTCATTTAGTATGTGTGTGTGTGTGTGTGTATATATATATATATATATATATATATATATACACACACACACACATACTAAATGAACTTGTTAATTTAATATATATATATATAATATATATAAAAAACACAAAGGCCTTCAAATAGCCTAAACACTGCACTGCATATACCGCAAAATATCTTTTTTCCCCCTTGCCATTCTCCCGAGGAGTTAAACGCACGCAGGTTAAAGTGACAGCTCAACTGGTTGACAGCCCGAGTACGCGAGCACTGTTCCAATACGTGTAACTGTTCTGTGTGCTCCCGTTCTCACCAAGTCTGTACTTCTCGTGTGCTTAGCAAGTACGTACTTGCCGAGCAAACGAGAACGTACTTGTGTTCTTGAGTATTGAGAAACGGCCCTAGTTTGCAAAATGAGGAGAGCGAGAACAAACTTTCAAAAGCAAACGACCAAGCTCCCTCCCCCTCTCCTCCTGATTGGACCGTACAGGCCGGTTCACAGGAAAGCTCGTCTCATTGGTCAAAGTGATTGGGGATTCTGATTAGTGTCTGAAATCAGCAATGGGGTACATTTCACTTTAAGTTAATGCTAAAGTTCACAACTTCCTTAATTCACTTCTTTAAAGGTGCATAATGATGGCCTCTAGGATGCTCCAGGATACAGTTTTTAGGGTTGTTGGTTGGAATGTATGCCTAACCATGCAGCTGGTTCCATCGGCAGAGAAAACCTAATCCGGAGTGTCAAGGCCAGTGTGATGGAAATTAAAGGCGCCATTCTGACCACCCATACAGCCGCGGGGCCACTGAAAGGTCAAATATGCACTAATATCAACTTTTATGACACATTTTGTTGACAGTGCTGAAATATTTTAATACAATATTTGTATGTATTGTAACACTCTACTTAGTAACACGTTAGAGTGCTCAGATTACGTTTTCAGAGTAAAGACACGAGTTAGTTTTGCATTTGCAGGTTAATCTAGAACTAGTTTCTTTTTCAAATCAGTAACGCGTTAGTTTGGTCTTGATCTCTCCCTCGTCTCATTCCTCCTCTGCTTCTCGCGTATGTGCTCTGTGTTCTCCAAAACTTCACCTCAACTCAGCACATGGCAGAGTTTTCAGTGAGCGCGTTCACATTGTGAAAGTACTTACATTATTTTGAACTTACAGTAAAGGACAATACAGCGCTGGAGACGGAGCTAAAGAGGAAAACCACGATGAAGCTAACCCTCACAAACAACAGCCTTTAGCTCCTTCCAATGTCATCAACAAACTCATAGCTTTAGGTGGTTTATTTTATTTTATTTTATTTATTTATTATTATTTGTTTAGGACAGTGCATGTTAATTAACATCCACAGGTCTCATGCATGTAAACAAGCCACACTGGACTGTAGCCTGAGGCTAATTTCCATGCATCTTCCCCATGCACACTGGCCTATTGTAGCACGCGCTAACCGTGCCTGACTTCATTTTATCTAAATCAAGTTGAGTATGTTGTGTGTTTGTTTTTATCAGTTCAATGCACTTTGTAAAGCGTAAGAGCTCCTTTACAGACGTTCTTTTTGTTGAAAAACTAAACTGTTTACATAAAGCCACTGAAGCTAAGCTTTTATAAGTCGACTATCGGCCTGTAGTTCATGCTCATTATTGTTGCCTTTAGCTGTAATTTGTCCACATACAAAATAAAGCTCAGAAGCAAATGGATTGTGCAATTATTGAATACATTTACTGTTTGTGTGAGCTGCTTTTTTCAGCCTTTTTGACAAATGAAGGCTATTATAGATGTCTATTATTGGTAACGGATGAGTCTCTAGCGCTTTACTTTTATATTAAAGTAACGCAACAAACTACTTTTCCAGAGGAGAAACGAGCTAACTTAACCATTTAAAAGTAACGTTACACAATACTGTCAATTACAATCTTTTTCCTCATATGCAGTCCTACCATAGATTGAAAAAACATCAAGGTCAAGGTTTATTTATAAAGCACATTTAAATACAGTTGACACTGCCCAGAGTGCTGTACATGGTTCAACAAAAGACGACAAAATATATAAACAAGGTACAAATAACGTGAAATGTTCCACTCAGCTCGTGTTGAAAGTGCATAAAGGCGTGTGGAGATGAACATGTGGATCATTTTTCCAGCTGGTTAGAAGGCAGAATAGCGACGTGGCTATTAGCTGCTGAAGCCGTATAATAGGAAGTGGGGGCTTCCTAATGTTCCATGTTGTAATAGACTTTGCCCTCACGGCCCATACTGAACATGTGACCAGGTTTCACACAGAATAATCAGACTTTCTTTGGATTGCTTATCCTTTATAATTATTATCTTCAATAGGTTTTTGCCATAGATTTACTGGTGGGGAAAGGCACAAAACAGAAAAAGGTGAAAGAAATTTGCACAAACAGTTCTAAAATCAGCACACACAATTCGAAAAGTCTTAAACTGTACTTTACACAATCTTTTTTATACAGTGTTTTGTTTTTTTTTAAACTAGGTTTAACATTTACTGTATTACAGGTTTTTCCTAGCCTGGCATCCAGATGATCCCCCTCTGTATAATTTATACACGGGGGATACGGACACGGATCCGTGCAATCAGAATCGTTGGTACAGCGGTGAGTCTGGATTTTTCCAGGCTTGTTATTTTTACTTCCACATGTTTGACTTAAAGCTGCACTAAGATATGCCTTTAACCGTTTTTTTGTCAGGAGGTGTCAGAAGTGAACCCTTTTTTTAAATGTTGCTATTTGTATTTGTCTATTCTAAATATAGGAGCTGGATCCAAAGAGCCAAATTGCTAGCCTGAGCAGCTTCTGTTAGCCCGTGCTCTAGCCACCCTCACTTAGTCCATCGCTAATCTCCAGCTGTGTCCGAATGTCCACATATTCACTATATAGTGACTATATAGTGGTCACACCATTTTGTAGCGGTGTCCAAATGTCAGAGAGAACAAAGTAGTGCACTCAAAATTTCCCACAAAGCATTCTAAAAAGTAGTGAGCAGCGGTGGTCACTAAACGGGTCAATATAGACCACAATGCATTGCGAGAGTCGTAATAGAACGCCTGATAGCGACAAGTCTTTGAACTAAACATAACAGCTGAATGAAATCAGCTGTTTCAATCGCCTGTTGTGTATTTCTCATGAATAGACGACTTGAATATAAACGGTTACGATGAAAAAATGCTAACGTTAGCTGCTTACCTTTAGCTCGAGCTGTTAAATGACCGATAGTTTCCTCTTGGACAAAAGGCGATTAATCCAAGCCATTCATGTATAATCCATGTTAATATAACGTATCTGATTTGTATTTATCCATAAATATTCCACTGTCTCATGAGTTTGGTCTTTATCGCAGAAACACATTATTCCCGGAGTTTACTCACTTTTTTACTTACTTTTAGCAGACTCATTCTGCTGGCGCTTCGGACACTGGGCTGACCTACTTTTTGCACGTCTTTGAACTAACGCTGGAGTGATTTTTTTTATTGATTTTTTTGTGATGATAGTTGTAAAAGTGCAAAAACTGTGGTTCTGTTTCATAAAATAAACGTTTGTAACAATAAATGAATTCTGCTAATAAAAAAGTAATAATAATAATCTGCACGCTGCAGCGCGAGTGACGTCACACAGGGAGGAGAAGTAGTGGCTTCTGTTCGAATCGCCAACAGAATCAGTGGACTATATAGTATTATATAGTAGACCAGTGTTTCCCAACCAGGGGTACGAGGACCCCAGGGGGTACATGAGCATTTAGCAGGGGTACTCGGAAATATTCAGATCTAAAAAGAAGGTGAAACTGAGCAGAAAACCTAAGGCCCAATCTCAATTTTCTTTTCTACCACTTCCCCTTCCCCTTGCCCTTTCCCTACACCTTGAAACCGAGGGCAGAGGATTGAAAAGACCGCCCTAAGAAATGGGACAGCCTCCATTTGACTGCATTTTACAACTAACACAGATGATTAAGATTATGTGAGTTTGGAATGGAATCTTATTTGTATTTATTTTTTTTATCAATTAGAAATTGATATATTATATATATGAAAGAAAATGTAAAAAAAAAGCAAGCCCCTACTTGTCTCTATAGCATGTTTCTACTGAACCAGTTCATCAGTAACTTGTAACAGACTGATGCTGTTTTGTAACACCTAAACAACAGGACTTGGTCTCAGTCCAAACCCTACAGTTTTTCATCTATTTCTGCTTCATCCAGCGCTACATTTCCTTCCCCTGACCGTGTGTTGCTGCTTCTACCGCGGGTCACTGTGGCTGCAGCCCGTTAGCCAGAGCTGTGAGAGATCAGGGAGGGACGGGCAGCCCCGGACCGGGATCAGAGCCCAGCAGGGAGACAGCGGGCGCAGCAGCGAGGCACTGAACCCAGTGTGTCGACGTATCGAAGGTTTGGAAAGAAACTCCAAAGTCAGGCAATACAGCGCGAATAAACGGAGCGTTCGCAGCAGCAAAGCGAAAACGTAGAACTGACACGTTTATAGCAATGGACTGTTCTAATTGTTGCACAAAGCGAATAAAGTCACGAACGAAGCGTTCGTATTGTAAGAGTGCTTATTGATGATATTCGTGAATTCATTTCGCAGCTTATTTCCGTGTTTTGTCAATGTCCTCGTACCCCTTGGTCTGTAGTGTGCATCTGAAAGACCCTCACTTGAGGGCTATGTGGCCCTCTCCCTCACCCTACCCCTCGCTGCTAAATAGAATTGGGACACCCCTTCGTCTCTCGTGAAGGCGCAAACCGGAGGGGAAGGGCTAAGCGGCAGGCTAAGGGGTACTGTAGAATTGAGATTGGGCCTAAATGATATCTTGCAGTAAAAGCTGTGTATGTAGATCCTTTTCTTTCCTGTTTTGCTTGAAAATGGTGGTTTGCTTAATAATGTGGAATGTCCTTTTTCAGCCTGAGCCTGAGACACAATACCATCCATGAGTTTCACCTTTATGACACTGAAATGCAATTTGCATGCGCGTCTAATCAATACACTGCGTTCCAAATTTTGGAACGCAGTGTATTGATTAGACGCGCTGTGTCGGGCATTACCATAAGTAAACATACATGCGCTGATTTTACGCAACGGATCCTGTTGTCTTTCAACGGTTACACTCAAATCAATAATAGCATACATATAATGTCACATCATTGAGAGCCATTAGCCTCAAGTCCAAGTTAAGTCTCAAGTCACAAACAGGAAGTCGCAAGTCAAGTCAAGTCTTTTTGGAGCTTTGGTCAAGTAAGTCTCAAGCCCAAAAATTGCAACTCTAGTCAAGTCATGTGACTTGAGTCTCCCACCTTTGTTTCAAAACCTTTCACTCAGAGACAAAAACAGTCTCTAAAATGAGATCAGTTTAGGGACCTGTGTGCTTTCTATGACCAGCTGATCTCTAGGAACCAACACAATTCTAGCTGCACCAGAGCATGTCCCAAATTGTGATGTTACTTGTTGCCTTCAGGATGCTGCATTACCTTGCACTAAGAGGATCTTCTATATGAAATCCTTAATCCCTCAGGCTACACAACTCCTGGACTCTCTTTAATTTGAGGTTGTCTCTTACCTGTTACTCAGGCTTTGCAGTTTGTCATATATGAGTGAGCTCCATGCTTGCTCGTTTGTTTGCTGTTTGTGTGGCTGTTTTTATATTTTTTGTTGTTGTCCTGATGTGCTGATGTGCTGCATCAGAGCTACTCCTGCTTCAAAGACACGTTGTAACTATGCGGCTTCAACAATGTCGTGGATTCTGTCTTTATACTTTATGTACCCAAATGTTGGCCGATTCTGTTCATGCTCTGTTCAAATGTTCAGACCAAAAGAAAATTCCTCAACTAATACATTGCAAACTCGGATATTAGTGGGGATAAAAACATTGTACATGCAACCATAGAGCATTTGTATTAGTTTCATTCTTTACGGACTGGACTTTTGTATTTGCCTGTATTAGACTGTGTGCTTCTAGGAGCCCTTTACGTTGCAATTTTTCATATAAATCTATAAAAAGAACAATGAATCACAGCACAATGAAATACACATATTTTTGTTGATATTTTGCCACGCTAAGGGTTGTCTTTCACAGAAAATTTTAATTATACATATTTATAGACCGTTGCTTGCAGTGGAAAGTTTCCACAGTATGTCAGCAGCAGGGTCTTCACAAACCTTTATTGATGAGATGCCGTATAGAAACAGGCCTGTGTGCGTGTGTGTGTGTGTGTGTGTGTGTGTGTGTGTGTGTGTGTGTGTGTGTGTGTGTGTGTGTGTGTGTGTGTGTGCGTGCGTGCGTGCGTGCGTGCGTGCGTGCGTGCGTGCGTGCGTGCGTGGTGTGTGTGTAGGTGTGTGCGTGTGTGTGTGTAGTGTGCGTGTGTGTGTAGGTGTGTGTGTGTGTGTGTAGGTGTGTGTGTGTGTGTGTAGGTGTGTGTGTGTGTGTGTAGGTGTGTGCTGTGGGAGAGCGGTGCGTGTCGCGGTACAGAGCCTGTGATGACTCATCAGCTGCAGTCGCTCTGACAAATAACATGTGCGCTCTGCTCCGTTGTTATTATTGCTCACAAACAAAACTTCCCAGGTTCGAATCCGGTCCTTGTGCAGCCTTTACATGTTCTCCCCGTGTCCCTGGTGCTACTTCTTTTTCTCTCTAAAGCAGTCATGCAAACAATGAAAACAGGGAATGTGTGATGTTATTTTACATAACACATAGTAATGGCAGCAGGCTAAATACTGAAATAAAGAAGTATGTTTTTTATTAAAGTAGGTAGTGGAGCTGTGGTATAACTAGTTTAGATGGTATTTATGGCTCTAATGGCAGCTGCATCTTTTAAAGGGATTCATTCGTTCATTTTTTTTTAAACTTTTAAAATAAAATGACTCAATCTGATAACTGAGATCAATTACTTTGTTTGAATGATTTTTTTTGCTTTGTTTGTATACTTTATTGTCCCCGTAGGGAAATTTGTCCTCTGCATTTGACCCATCCTGCAATGCCACTGGGGCAACCCGTAAGGAGTAGTGGGCGACGGCAGTGCCGCGCCCGGATGTGGACCCATGCTGATTGTTGTTGTTGCAAACCTAACCATAAAATAAAAAGGAGAAATGTCCTTCGTGGCTATGATTGCAGATATCTGCCTTTTATCGTCCGATATCTCTGGAACTGAAAGCACTGGAAAGAGTCTGGGCTTTAAAATGACCCCTCCCAGAACGTCCACGGCTCAGGAGAGCGGAGAAATATCGTGGTGAAAATTGGTCACCAGTTTATTCACCTATTTTACATATTTTATGTTGTAGACTTTTGTGTATAATTTCGGAACCAAGAGAGAGAGAGAGATTTACGTTGTTTTTTTTGTAAGCTACTGATTTTTGTCTTTCAAACAAGCTCCATCTGAAGTACCTACTAAACATATACAGTGCCCCCTTCTGACAAAGTTCAACACTGACACGTTTAGAAGCTTCATACACAGGATTATAGATGAGACATTTTAAAAAATATTAGCCAAAAATATCAGTGGTGCATACCTCTATTAGATTATTGTTTCATGATTTAAACGTTTAATATAACACTAAATGTTTAATTATAGACTATTTGAAAGATAAAAACAAAAACAAAACAAAAAACATCAAATTAAATTACTTAAATATTGGCTAATATTTCGGCTATCGGCCAACCCCCTTCATATCGGTATCAGTAACGGACCACAAAAATCCATATCGGTCGGGCCCTAGTTATTAAGTCAGCCAAGGTAATGTAATGGCACTGGCATAATGACTGTTGGCATTTTTCTGATAAAACCCATCTTAACAACAAATGCAAAGTATGATCATAAGGATTAAGGAGTGCTACTAATCACAGTTTGACATTTTTACAATTCTCTTGCCACATTTTAATTCATTTTTATTTTATGACGTTGAATCAAGCTGTAATTGACCTATACAAACAGTAGATGGCAGCCTTCACATCAACATGACTGTTACGTTATTTTGTTCAGTGGATGGAATACGTTATCAGTAAAAATACCAGCAACACAAACTGCCATTAACGTTTTATCAAACGAATGTTAACCCAATCTGATTGTAACAAACAAAATAACCCATAACGCTAACGGCCGCTAACGACCGCTAACAACATATGAAAGGTGAAGGCAGCCTACAGTACGACAAAGTGTGACATGTTTCACGGTATTTATATACTTTTCTGTGATTTCTTTATCATGTACATATCATAAAATAACCATTGGATGTGTATTAGTGAATCTGACCCACAAAAAGCAGAAACTTGAATGTGATTTAGCAATTAGCATTTAGCTCTTTTAGACACTTTTAGATGGTAATTTGTATCTAAGTGAAATCTCCAAAGGTCTGTACAATCCGAACTGATTTCTAACGAGGCTTTGACCCTCCACCCTAAACGGGGTCGATGGGTTGACAACAGCTGAAAACTGAATCGTTCATAATTTGAGATGTTTGGTGGCTAATGCTAACGGCTATAGGGAAATACGTTGAGCAGGCTAACTGAATCTGAAAAGTCTACCGGACTAGCTTATTTGCTAACTATCCGCATGCATAAGGATCGAATGACGCTTCTCCTTTTTGTTTCTATGAACCTAACTGTCCAACTTGGTAAAGCAAGCAACAGTTGCTAAGCCAAATCACTTTAGGGCATTTGTGAACATTTGCATAAAAACAAGTGACATTCATCTATTTATACTATCAAACTAGCTACGCACAAATACAACAACTAAACAGATCCGACACTTTAGTTCCAGGAAAGCTGACAAGTAATGGAACAATTGCGGGAATATTGCGATTTATTTTGGAATATAGTTACAGCCCCTCCTCCAGCAGGGGGAGGATGGATCATGCAATGGCCCAGAAACGACAAGTGTTTTTGGGACAGACGCACCGGCAGACTGCTCCTCTGAGGATGTGCCTGGCACCAAATGTCTGTGGGGAATATAGAAGTGGAATACAAACGCTGCTCCATAAAACTAGCCCACAGGAAAAGAGGCAACATCCTCATTACAAATCCACAAGACGTGTGCAGAATGTGAGAATCCAGCCCAAATATCTAAATTAGTGGACACGTATGATAAAGAAACTAAACAAAAACGAGTGAAGTCTAGCAGAGTGGCTCACTATATTTTGGTTGACATACAGTAAGGTCCAGCTCCACAGAAAACTTTTCAATCAAACCACTCAGACTCACTCTAACCAGGATCAAGTGTGGTCCCAAACACAAACTCAATGTCACAGCTGTGAAAGTAGTTCACCCACAATTAAACGATTACATCACAACGCCACCTTGGATTTTGGCTCAAAGAACCTTAATTTCTTCGAATTCCCGAGGGGTGTGATTGACAAGTGTATTAACCAATCAGAAAAAAGGCCAATATGAAGTGTTTAGTGGTTTTATGATGCATTGGCCAGAAGAGTGGAGACAAATGTGAACAATCTATGTTTTTTTTGCCACAAAAACTTAAAGAGTCATTAGCAACTGTTCACCCCTCCTGGAACCGCCACCTTAACGTGGTGGGGGTTTGAGCCTGAATGATCCTGGAGCTCTGTTGTCGGGGGCTTGGTGCCCCTGGTAGGGTCTCCCATGGCAAACAGGTCCTAGGTGACGGGTCAGACAAAAAGCGGTTCAGAAGCCCCTTATGAGAGACCAACAGGCCCGGTTAGAACCATGAGGCCGTCCTTCTGTGGACCCACCACCTGCAGGAGGAGCCATAGGGGCTGGTGCAATGTGATTTGGACAGCTCCAAGGCTGCCCCCATGACCCGGCAACGGACAAGTGGAAGAAAATGGATGGCTGGATGGATGGATGGATGGATGGATGGATGGATAGCAACTGTTCAGATTTTAAACGTAGGTGAATAAGCCCAATGCCCATCTCGACTGCGCATATGTGGGTCAATCAGGCTCCTAATTTCGGCCCAAACAAGCCACACCGCCATTGAAATGTGTGAGTTCAGGTAGCGGAGCATGAACACTGAAGTATATTGAGCCATAACCGTGAACTATAAGGCTTACGGGCATTGGTTTACAGACTATAAGTCTCAAGTGACATTTCTTGCTAATATTTAAGTTGTCAGTATCTTGAAAGCGAGGGAAAAGTCAGGGCGGCGGCTCCGTAGGCAGGAGCGGACCATCGCGACAGGGGAACGACAGGACCTGGGATCAGCCCGACACAGACACCCTCACTTTTTAAATCATTTGAATTCGTCTTGTAATCACAGGGAAAAGTTCCAAAACGGTATTGATGTTAAATATAGTGGGTACATTTTCGTCTGTCAAATTAGCGACTGATTAGCTCTGTTGTACCATCAGATCACTCGTAAAAAAATAAAAATAAAGTACATTTGTGTGTATGTGGATCTCTCTGGTCACAATTAAGAAAAAGATTTTGTCTACTGTCCACCTCCTCCTATTGACAAAAAAGAGGGATTCTATGTTTTTATTTCTCATTTCAGTTTAAATGTTGTGAATATCGGCGACTTGAAGCCACAGTTCATTCGGCTTATTCAACACAAATGCGTAACGGCTTTTTCAATCAATGTACGTTTGGAACGGGACAAAAAAAAAACTTTAGATAGATGGCACAAGACGGCCACAGCTGAGGTGGCTCAGGCATCTGTCCCGGATGCCTCCTGGTCGCCTAGCTCGGGAGGTGTTCCAGGCATGTCCTATTGGGAGGAGGCCTCGTGGAAGGCCCAGGACACGCTGGTGGGACTATGTCTCCGAGCTGGCCTGGTGTCGCCTCGGGGTCCCCCAGAACAGCTGGAGGAGGTGTGCGTGGATCGGGAAGTCTGGGCATCTCTGCTGAGACTGCTGCCTCCGCGACCCGGCCCCGGATAAAGCGGAAGAAAATGGATGGATGGATGGCAACAAGAAGAAAATCCTCAAAGGGCGTTTCACACATGTTGGAGCGCCTTATGGGTCAACCCGAGACTGCCCCACTTTCAACTGCATTTACAAATGGCGCCTGTGACTGGCAGTGCCACGGCTCGTCTCCTGCTGTGGAGGCTAAAGTTGTCATTTCTTCAGTGTGCCTGATCATATCAGCCCAAATATCACACGGATGTGTCTTAGCTTTACAGTCTTATGATCGGACCTCTTTGTTTTGTATCAAAGAGTCGATGGAGCGCTTGTTTGACACACGGGACAGGTACGAACAGGCGTTTCCTCCTCCCTTCATGATTGATCCCGGCTCACCTGACTACTTGCTGCTGTGTCGGGCGTCGGGTAGAAGATCTATCCGCAGGAAATCCAGGAAAGAGGCACTCGATCCGGTATCCAGGTTAAGCGGAGGCGTGCCGCAGCTCGTGGGGATTCCGCTGTCTTCGGCCGCCGGGATCGCGCTCAGTGCCTGCGCCGGATTCCTCTCCTCGATGCGTGCGACAGCGTGTCCACGCCGCCGCCTGCTCGGATTACAGCAAGTGTCCTGGACCCTTCACAACGCTGGAGTTGTGGTCAGGAGTTTTCGTCGCCATCGTTTACTTCCGTGTTTACATCGGCTCTTCCCGCATGGACCAGCTGGAGACCACGTGACCGCTGGACGTGCCTTCGGCAAATCCCGCGGCGCAACACTGGCTCTGTGACGTCATCTACTTTACACTTTGGCTTGTTTAATGCTCGTTCTATTGCAAACAAGTCTCATTCATTGAACGAGCTATTCACAAGAGAAAATTGGATTTTATGTTTCTTTCGGAGACTTGGCAGAGAGAGGAAGAGTTCTTTCATTTAAAGGCGCTCTGCCCAGCTGACTGCTCTGCTGTCGGGAAACCTCGTCCTTGTCGCCGTGGAGGTGGTCTGGCGTTTGTGCATAAGGATGTCCACAAATGTACAGTTACCCAGTCCCAAGATTTCTCATCTTTTGAATCACAGATGGTCAAGGTGGGCGTCTCATCCCCATTCTACTGTGTGTTGGTGTACCGTCCCCTGGCCCCGCTGCTGTGTTTTTAAAGGATTTTAGTGACTTTTATCCTCCATAATAAAGCTGGAGTTTGTTTTAATCCTTGGAGATTTTAACCTTCATGTTGATGACTGTTCATCTTCCTCGGCAAAGGAACTTTTAACATTGACTGAAGCTTTCAATTTTGAGCAGCATGTGTCTGAGCCCACTCACCAAAAGGGCCACATTTTAGATTTAGTTTTTACTCTTGGTCTAGACATTTTAAACGTGTCAGTTAATGATGTCCATTTGAGTGATCACTGTTTTGTTTTGTTTGATCTGCACTTTAGTCCTGAGCCTAGGCCGTCAGCAGTTAGGTCTCAGAGGCGTGTCATCTCTTCCAATGCTGCAGATACATTTACTGATTTGTTTGATCCTCTTTTATTTATGGACTGTCTTGATGTGGACAACTTCATTCACTGTTTTAACAATCACTGTGTGGACATTTTAGATCAGGTGGCTCCTGTAAAATTGAATTTGTCTGCACAGAAAAAAGCATGCCCCTGGATAAATGAAGATATCCTGAGCCTTAAGAGACTGTGCCGAAAAACCGAACGCCTGTGGAAATCCACCAACCTCGAGGTGCACAGGCTCTTTCTTAGAGATCTTATGTCATCATACAATGCGATGGTTGATGAGGCCAGATCAAACTACATCCATCAGCTGGTAACTTTGAACAAGAAAAATCCGAAAGTCTTGTTCAACTCAATAAATTCGCTTGTACGTCCTGCTGTTCCAGTCACCCCTGTCTTTTGTGAAGCGGACAGCAGCGCTTTTTTGAGATTTTTATCAACAAAATTCAGGCGATAAAGGATAAAATCCCTCCACTTCCATGTACCACTGCTGTTTTTGAGCCTGTCTCCAGCATGTGGTCGTCATTTAGGTCTGTGACGTTTGCTGATATTTCAAAACTCATGACCAAAATTAAGCCGTCCTCTTGTTCTCCGATGTCATTCCTTTCAGGCTTTTTCAAAAAGTGTTTGAGGAAATCGGCCCCTGTATCACCAAAATGGTGAACCTTTCTTTGTCCACTGGTGTGTTTCCTAATGCTTTTAAACATGCCATCGTGGAGCCACTACTAAAGAAAGCAGGTTTGGATTCCTCTGATTTAAATAGTTTTAGGCCTATTTCAAAGCTTCCGTTTCTGTCCAAGATCCTCGAGAAGGTGGTCTGTGAGCAGTTGACTTTTTTCCTGGATCAAAGTAACATCCATGAGTCATTTCAGTCAGGCTTCCGTAAACAACACTCTACGGAAACTGCTTTACTGAAAGTGTCCAGTGACGTTATGATGGCTGCCGATTCTGGTAAACGGACTGTTCTCATCCTCTTGGACCTGACCTCGGCTTTCGACACCGTAGACCATCAGGTTCTGCTGAGAAGACTGAGGGATGAAATAGGACTGTCCGGGTCCGTTCTACAGTGGTTCTCCTCGTATTTATCTGGACGCAGCTTTAGTGTTTCAGCAAACCAAATAGGGTCTGAGTCTGCAGATCTGTTGTGTGGAGTGCCCCAAGGCTCCGTTTTGGGTCCTGTTTTATTTTTGTTGTATATGATCCCTTTGGGAAAGATCATCCAAAGGTTCAGTGATGTTTCTTTCCACCTGTTCGCTGACGATATCCAGCTTTATTGCTCTTTTGAGCCGTCTGAGATCCAGAAGCTTAATTCTTTGCTCCATTGTTTGGTGGAAATTAAACAATGGCTGAGCGAAAATTCTCTGCAGCTAAACACAGATAAAACGGAAACTCTGATCATTGCCCCTGATGATTCTATTCCAGGGATTAAACAGTTCTTGGGTGACTTAGGCCAGTTTGCAAAGCCAAGTCTGAGAAACTTGGGGGTGATCTTTGACAAAGATATGTCATTAGTGCAGCACTGTAAGCAGCTGACGAGGAACTGCTTCTTCCAATTAAGGAACATTTCTAAACTTAGGAATATGGTGTCTCGAAATGATTTGGAGCTGATTATTCATGCTTTTGTGTCCTCGCGTTTAGATTATTGTAACAGTTTGTTTTCATGTCTAAACAAGAAGGAACTCTCTCGTCTGCAACTAGTGCAAAACTCGGCAGCGAGATTCTGACCCGAACAAACAGGAGGACCCACATATCTCCTATTCTTAGAGAACTTCATTGGTTGCCAGTGTCCTATAGGATCAAGTTTAAAATTCTGGTTCTATCGTACAGAGCTCTGCATGGTCAGGTACCCTCCTATTTATGTGATCTGATCCAGCCTTATACTCCTGCGAGGGCTCTGAGGTCTGTGGATCAGAATCTGATGAAAGTTCCACGCACTTGTTTCGGACTAGAGGAGACAGAGCCTTCCAGGCTGTAGCTCCCAGGCTCTGGAATGATCTTCCATCCTCTTTGCGCTCTATTGATTGTGATGATGCCTTTAAGAGCCAACTAAAGACTCATTTATTTAACCTGGCTTTCAATTAGCCACTTTTTGGGCTGCTATGATTTTGTAACTGTCTTGACCTTTTATTTTATTTTTATTTTGGGTGTACTTTTTCTGATGTTTTAAACTGTGTTGTAAAGCACTTTGTGGCTCTTGTCTGTGAAAGGTGCTCTATAAATAAACTTTACTTACTTACTTACTTACTTCAAAGTTAGTTGTGTTCACGTGTGCCCGGACCAAACGTCGCACCATCAGTCACGTAACAACGATCAGCAGTTCAATGAACTTATTCCCATGACAACAGACATCAACCTGTCAATGCGCCGACACACACGCACATCTACGCACTCCCCTGATGTTATGCAGTGGTCATTAAATACAGTGAGGCTGATACACGCAAAGAGAGGAGCAAGAGAGGAGGAAAGCTTTGCTGCAGCAGGAAGGGAAAGACTGGCAGAAGAGAGACGTACTTTGATGATTTACAGTTGATCCATTTTGCCTCGTAAGAGCAGTAATCCAATTGTCCTGCCATGCAGCGTGTATTCATTCTTTCTTTGCACAAAAAGAGGCGTGGAAGTGAGCGTGAGCTTTCATACCACATCCGCTCCGCCTCAGAGTGCGACTGAAACTGCTCCGAGAGAGACATCTGCTTCGGCCGGACTCAGAGCTGCTATTTAGACTGGCTTAAAGTGCTGCATTTGGATTCACACTGAGAACCCAACCTGAACCACAGCCCCTTAAGGTCGACCGAACTAGAGACTTTTAATAAACATTTTACAAGCGGTTAATTCGGTTCTTGTTGTGACAATGTGGTCTGTGATTGGTTCGATATAAAACCTTTGGAGATTTTGCATATTTCTAGACGGTCCTGCTTTTGAACAGAAACAACAAGCAGGAGTGGATGGCTGGACAGGCGAGTAAATCAGTGGTGAAGTCTACGTGATAGGTCAGAGCTGGCCATGTTGGTTCATGTTTCTCTGCACAGTGCATCAGGCCGAGGCTCATAGACTGAATCTGAGCTGAGAAGGGAAGTCGCACACATCCAGACCAGCATTCACTCCACCAGTAAAATCAAATAAAAGTAACCTCCAGTCGTACCGGCGAGGGGAGTGCTGTGGTCTTCTATTCCGCTTGAAAGAGCCTCTCACTTGTGCACTGAGTTGGCGCGTTGCATATAAAGCGAGCAGCCAGCAGATTGTTTGCCTGTCTGTCCATGTGAGTGGATCTCTCCTTCTGTGCTTCTCCCTGAGATTTTTCTTTTCTGGGTTTTTCAGTTTTTTCTTGCCGTGCTGGAGAGTCTAAGGACAGGGGACAGCCACGCAGCTCGTCACCACCTGCTGATGACACTTATTTGGACTTAATGTTTGCCTGGATACTTCATTTGCCTGAACTTTACATTGTCTTATTTACTGTTCTGTTTTATTGCCCTAACGTTTGGTGCAGCCCTGTTTTGATATTGGGCTATACAAAACCATTGATTGTTTGATTGATTGATTGAAGCACTGTACACCCATGTGGGGAAAGAGGAGGTAGGACTAGACACATGGCCGTAGCACGAGTGAACACTGTATGCCATCTTAGGTTTAGAGTTACAGGGTAAGAAATGATGCATATCCTAATCTCAAAGTGTATTGACTGGAGATCTCACAGCCTATATGCCAGAGTGATACCCAGGGGTGGGAGACTTAAGTCACATGACTTGACTCGATTCAAGTTTGTGACTTGAGACTTGATCAAAGCTCCAAAACGATTTGACTTGACTTGGACTTGCTGTTTGTGACTTGAGACTTAACTCAAGACTTGAGGCCAATGACTTGCAGTAATATTATATTTATTATTTATTTGAGTTTAACTGATGAAAGACAGGATTCAATGTAAAACCAGCACATCTATGTTTACATATGGTTATTAGCTACATGCTTTTTCGATTTCCCAATCAATACAGTGGGAAAAGAGAAGAGAAATATGTGTTTCTTTTCATTAAAACGATTTCAACAGTGAGTGAAGAGGTGATGATTCATAGACTTCAGAGAAGTTTATTGAGGACGTGAAAATGTTAGAAACAATGGACTGTAGCTACGATGCAGTGGCGATTAGAATGCGCGATGCAAGACCTTCTCTCTCAGATCATCAACACACGTGCAGGCGTCACACAAACGTTTGTACAGCGTTAGTGGTTATTTTACACAGCCGCACAGAGCCCAGTCACAGCAGGACTGAAGGCTGAGCAGAATCTACTTTCAGCAGGAGCCAATCCGAGCACACAGGGCTGGGGCATTGTAGGGGAAACCCGACACAGAATCAAAAAATATAATTTTGCATTTATATTTCAGGCTGCATGGAAAAGCAGCTCATAGCTACAATATTTTGTTTCATTTTTTTTGTGAAGTCACCACCCGGGCCCCCTGCCTTAAAATACGGTCCAAGTGTTTTACCAACATTTGTACACATGCTGGAGCCTGTGTGAAAATTGTGACTGTATTAGTGTTGGATACATACCAAACTCGTTTTTCATGAGCCAGGACACTGAGCGTCTTGCTCATTTATTACAGTCTTCTTGACAGCGTACAATTTGCAACTGTTTTTGAACTTGATGTAAACCCGAGTGAAACTGAAATAAACAGAAATAAAATATGCATTAACTCCATGAGAAATAAATGCGCCACAGAAGGACTAGTGCCAGAAACTAGGCTATATCAAGTTAGCATTAGTTGTTAGATCATTAGCACAGTACTCTAAGCTAAACAGGCTCTAAAGTTCAAACACATACAAATTTACAGCCATTGCTTTCAAAGGTGTAAATAAAGATGTAGAACACAGGTGGTCAAGTTTTCACATGGACAGGCAGGTTTTCCAGCAACACGTTTTTCTCTGTCTGGCTATACTGCTTCTGCTACCCATAATGCATTGCGACTACTTAAAAAAAAGTTCAGGTAAACCAATGCTGACTATGTAGAAATACCTTTTTCAACCAAATTACCAGTTTAGCATGAATTGTAACAGATGAATTATGACATATTTATTCCCAAATTATCATGAACAATTTATTATTATTATTATTATTATTATTATTATTATTATTGTCCTAATAATAATAATAATAATAATGAATCACAATTATTATTATTATTATGCATAATATTATGCATAATAATTATGCATAATATTATGCAGACCAGGGGTCTCATTTATAAAGCCCACGTACGGACAAAATGAGCCAAAACCTTCCGTACAAACTGTTCTGCGCCAAAGGTGGTATTTATAGAAATCGAACTGAACGTGAAACATTACGCACCGCCACACTAGGTTTGTACCTGCCGTACGCAGTCCGCACTTTTCAGAAACGCTGCAAACACACGAGGAGAGGCGAGGGAAAGCAGCAAGGGGAGGTCGGATTGAGGAAATGAAGTCTGGTGCACATTTTAAACTGCTCATTTCTTTATTTTCTACAGAAATGATTAAGATCATTAAAAATAAAATCTAGGAAATCAACCGTTGGCTTTGTGTAGTGTTTCAATCTTTCGTTTATATACTTAATAACAATATTGTAGTCATGTGTGACACGCAAAGACGTGCACGCTCATGTACGCTCATGCACGGACACCGGAGCGCACTGCCGCCGGCTGAGAGCGAGAAGCAGGAAGGATCCGAGGCGCTCTGTGCTTTTAACCAAAGTCTGACCAACTCCTGCAGAGGCCGCGCTGAGGGCTGGTCCAAGGCACAAGTCCATTCAGAGACGCTGCAGCTCCACAACCTCCCTCTCTCTCTCACCACCGGACTCATCCCCAAACCCCGAGATGCACGTACAGCGAGCTAAAAAACAATAGATTATCTGAGTGATTCAAAGCCCACCGAGCTTATTCTGAAGTTTCAGGAAATTTGAGCTCTGGGAAAACGGACAGTTTTGTAAATGAGACCCCTGGTTAGGGACAGGGGTCTCATTTGTAAAACTGTGCGTGAGAATCTGCCTATAAGAGTCCGTACGAGCAAAACCCAAACTTCACGTACGGAGGAAAAAAAGGGATTTATGAAACCCTCCATACGCGCAGCACCACGTAAACTCCCCTTCACTGATTCCACCTGGGCAGAAATGTGTGCACATGACCCCTCCTCACGTCACGCCCCCTGCACGCCTCCATGTCACCATATAAGGACATTGTAACAGGATATGATGTGTCTCCTTACTGCCACTTTAAGTTGGGTGTGGTTATTTTTGTGGGTGTTTTTCTTTATTTGTAGTGGGCCAATGGCTATGTCTTTAAGTTAAGTGGGCAGTTATTAGGGTGGGACGATAATCATAAAAGCACCTGTGCACCTTTTGTTCTCCCTCATTGTTTTGTTTGGTCTGTCCACCAGGTCAGTACAGCCTCACCATGCTCTTTCACATTATTGCTAGCATATATTATGAATGATTATATTGTTGCATGGTTAATTTCTTCATTGTAATATTGGGCCCTCATTGTTTTGTTTGGTCTTGTCCACCAGGGGTCCAGGCCAGTCTGAGGGCAAGTCTGCTGCTCCGCTGGGACGGCGTGTGGTTGCTGGGGTCGTGGCACCAAACCAGCACAGAGACCAGGAGCCATGTTGCGGAGTATGCCGACCATTCAGCCTGGAGCCCTGAAAACCAGCCCTTCTCTGAGCCCATCTGTTTTTGTCCATATTAAGTTCCTCCTACTCCCCCAAACCAACAGCTGCACCCCATCAGACTTGCTGCTCCCTCATCAATTTTAGACTTTTACATCATCCTACAAAATAAACACCTACTGTAACTCCCTCATTGTCTTGGTCTCTTTGTACCCTGGTGATCGAACCTAGGGGCGTTACAACATGCAAAGTAACTTATGAATGAGATTACCTACATGAGGCAATAATGAGAGGGTTTACCGAGACCCCGGGAGAGAGAGGGAGGGGCCACACGCCGCAGCAGTGACAGCGGAGGCCGGGTGGATCTTTACTGTCATGTTACCGCTGTTTCTCTGATCACAAGTAACCTACTGGCAGAGTGCAGAGTCTCATCAATAAACTTATGGAATAACACTTTCAGAACGTAAAGAAGAGCCTTTTAGACGCTGATTGTGATATTTCCCAGTGCTGTTCACGGAGCTCAATTTCCTGAAGTACAGAATAAGCTCGGTGGGCTTTGAATCACTCAGTCTATTGTTGTTTGAGCTCGCTGTACGTGCAGTGGGGATGAGGCACCGGTTCGCTTTGGGCATGAATGAGGAGCAGAGTCCGGGAGGTGAGAAAGAGGGAGGTTGTGGAGCTGCAGCGTCTCTGAATGGACTTGTGCCTTGGACCAGCCCTCAGCGCGGTCTCTGCAGGAGTTGGTCAGACTTTGGTTAAATAATAAGCTCGGTGGGCTTTGAATCACTCAGATATCTATTTTTTTTAGCTCGCTGTCGTGCATTCGGGGTTGGGGAGAGTCCGGGTGGTGAGAGAGAGGGAGGTTGTGGAGCTGCAGCGTCTCTGAATGGACTTGTGCCTTGGACCAGCCCTCAGCGCGGTCTCTGCAGGAGTTGGTCAGACTTTGTTAAAAGCACAGAGCGCTCGGATCTTCCTGCTTCTCGCCTCAGCCAGTGGCAGTGCGCTCCGGTGTCCGTGCATGAGCGTACATGAGCGTGCACGTCTTTGCGTGTCACACATGACTACAATATTGTTATTAAGTATATAAACGAAAGATTGAAACACTACACAAAGCCGACGGTTGATTTCCTAGATTTTATTTTTAATGATCTTAATCATTTCTGTAGAAAATAAAGAAATGAGCAGTTTAAAATGTGCACCAGACTTCATTTCCTCAATCCGACCTCCCCTTGCTGCTTTCCCTCGCCTCTCCTCGTGTGTTTGCAGCGTTTCTGAAAAGTGCGGACTGCGTACGCCAGGTACAAACCTAGTGTGGCGGTGCGTAATGTTTCACGTTCAGTTCGATTTCTATAAATACCACCTTTGGCGCAGAACAGTTCGTACGGAAGGTTTTGGCCTCATTTTGTCCGTACGTGGCTTTATAAATGAGACCCCAGGTCTGCGAATTAGCTGTTAGCTATAAGGCCTATGAACATGGCATTGGTTATTTTGTAGCAATGCTTCTTGTTCTGTCCCTATCAAATAAACATATAAATAAATACATTATTATTATGCATTAGTCTTATATAGCGCTTTTCCTGACGCTCAATGTCAAATTTCTAACCTTTTCAAGGAAACCAATAGGGCAGAACAGTGGCTATTCAATATTGATTAGACTCCAAATTCAAAATCACATGGAGGAAGCTTATGCACATTTGCATATTTTCAAGCAGATTAAACATATTTTGAAAATAAATTAGGAAAGTTAGGCCTAACTACAACGTGTGTCACTTGACTTGACAAAAGCTTTGACCCCATGACCAATTGACTAGGACTTACTTGAGACTTGGGACTTCAGGACTTGGACTTGACTTGAGGCTTACTCCAACCTCTGGCTGATACCTGAAAGCCAAGACCTTCTAGTTTCTAAAACAATGTGTACGATAATGTGTGAGGGAAACACAAGTTACATCACATTTGCCCTTCCTAACCCTAATCATAGCCCTAACGGCAGTGGAGAGCAAAACAAACACACAAACTTTGATCTACGACTAAAACTAAGCTTGGTATATAAAGCAGCTCAAAGGTATTCTTCTCGCCGAGGCTCTTAATGCCATCCGGCCCGTATAAACAATGCAGAGTGAAGAAAGCCGGCTCTATAACAGCCTCTATAGCAGCATTTTGTACCTTCCCCAGTTTTTAGTCACTATTTGACAAAATCGGCCTCAAGTTCACAGTTTAATATCCAAATAAAATAAGGCAGCATTCGTGGAGTTCAAAGTAGCCTAGGAAAGCGATCACGCCACCATGTGGGTCATTCCCCTCAGTATTTCCTCTCAGTAGGTAATAAGAGCAACAAAAAGATGAGTCAGGACAAAGTTTTTAGTTTCAGTGTAGTCTACACAGGCTCCAGATTATCTTTTTACTTACCAATTTTAGTTGCTAAGTAAAAAGATAATCTGCCAGTGGAACAAATATGTAATTAGATATGTTGCAGTATTGACTAAATCTACTCAAGACGGCCTTGTAAACATCAGCAGGTGGCGCCAATCCCAAGTAAAATAAGCCCTCCCTGTTCATTCCTTCGCCCTCTGTCTTTCCTCATGCTTCCGTCTTCCGGTCGGCTGCCACATCTCTTGTCTAGATATTTGCAATGAATCTATTTACAAGCTTCCTTTTAGTGTCGCGAAAGGTTGAGGCCTTCACCATGCACCATTCCATGTCGCCCAAGGCTCTGTGCTCGGTGGATGGCGGTCCGTGGGTTTAGCTGGGGTCCTCATGTGGAGTAACAGACACACGGGGCCACCGAGGAGCTCGTCTGGGTGTGATATGAGCCAGCTATAGTGTTACGGTCACTTTATGAGGTTATAGGCTAACTTTTCTCCACTTTATAGGTCGAGTTTTTTTTATTTTATGTTAACTAAATTATGCTAATTATTTATAGACCATCACAACTCACCTTGCCATCCATCCATCCATTTTCTTCCGCTTTATCCGAGGCCGGGTCGCGGAGGCAGCAGTCTCAGCAGAGATGCCCAGACTTCCCGATCCACGCACACCTCCTCCAGCTGTTCTGGGGGACCCCGAGGCGACACCAGGCCAGCTCGGAGACAAAGTCCCTCCAGCGTGTCCTGGGCCTTCCACGAGCCTCCTCCCAATAGGACATGCCTGGACACCTCCCGAGGGAGGCGACCAGGAAGGTCCGAAAGAAGGAGCAGCGACTCTACTCCGATCTCCTCCCAGATAACTGAACTCTCCCTTTTGATCATTACCCAAATCTCATGACCATAGGTGAGGGTGGGAACGTAGATCGATCGGTAAATCGAGAGCTTTGCCCCCTGACTCAGCTCCCTCTTCACCACAACAGTCCGATACAGCGACCGCATCACTGCTGATGCCGCATCGATACTTGAACTCCTCCACTTGAGGCAAGGACTCTCCACCGACTTGGAGAGGGGAACCCACATTGTTCCCTTAGGGAACCATGGTGCTGATCCTCATCCCAGCCTCATCCCGGCACCTCACACTCAGCTGCAAACCGCCCCAGTGCAGCTAAAGGTAATGAACTGAACCGGTGACAAAAGGCAGCCCTGGTGGAGACCCACACTGAGAACAGGTCTGACTTACTCCCAGAGCCAACTCATCTTGCCACAGATAACACATTTATATTTACTTGAAATAAGATGCTTTTTTTCCTCATTCATTTTAAGTCCACTGGCAGCCTGTTTTCTGAGTTCTATCACTGTGTAATAATCAAATGAAATCTCCTTGGTCACCTAAAATGCACCAGGTTGCATTAAATTACATCTGTACAATCAAAAATGTTCTGACTACGACCCTGACTGGACCCTATAAACGATCAGAGCATTAACCCTGAATCAGTTTTACTTCTTTTGTATTTATTTGAGCAGAGGGGAACTTATTGTACATGTTTAAGGTACACTGCACCTCGAATGGCTGCCATGGAACAACATGTCAAACCTGACAGAGTCCAGGTATGTTTCTGATGTGGGAAGAACATGGTGAAGTTGCTCTTTGGATGAGAGGCGCGTCTGACTGTTCATTTTAAGCAGCAGAGGACGTGATGTGAGCGGCCAGTGTCTGCGCACTCATTCAGCCTCATTTAGCCCGGGCGCCTCAGGGCCCTCTCTCTGTGCGTGGGTAATGGAGTGCACGTGCCGCCGCCAAACACGTCTCATCTCCACATAAAACAAGCGTATGTCCCTGTTCAGAGCGCCGCGGGGCGTCCAAGTGCGACATGCGGACGTCACAGGGAGGGGCAGCGGGCCGGAGATGTTACCGAGCTCATGTGGACCGCCTGAGGAACGTTTGAGGACGCTTGATTCAGCGAGTTTATCTGTGCACAACCAACAAACATTAGCCATAGTTTGCTTCATGTGACTTCACAACAACAAGAGGCTGAAAGAGACTTTGAATTACATTAAACCGTGGTGTGTGTCCCACTGGTGATACTTGGGCTACTTTCAGGTGGTACTCAAGTTCATCTGAAATGATAGACTTTACTCAGGTTAAAGCTAGGGCCAAGCGATATTGACAAAAAATGAATATCTCAATATTTTTGGGGACTTTTTCGATAACGATGATGAAGCAATATTTTAGCAAACCATCAGAAAAGCAAAAATGTACCGCAAACATCTACATTTTCATGGCTTTGTGGCTCAAAAGGAAATTGTCCTGAAAAGACTACTACAACAGGGCAGAACACACACAGATGAGTAACTTTTAAAACGATGAGGCTCACTTTAGCCTAAATGTGGAAGGGCTTTGCTCGCCCCAACGCACTGAAACGCCTTGACATGCGACACAAGAGCCGCCTCCTTTATTTTCTATGAGAGAACGCACACCGAGGTTGCAGTGACGCAGGGCGGAGGAAAACACAGGCTTTTAACCTCCTGCAGAGGCACAGAGGCAGGTCTGGGCTGTGACAGACAGGGGGCGCCGTGAACTTTGTTTGTTTGGATGAGAGAAGCTGCGGAGACAGAGAAACCATCATCAGGGCTCAGGCATCAGGGGAAGCATGTTAAACTCGTGTCTGTTTCCAACTCACTATTAACCTACAAAAAAGAGCCAGTTTGCTCTCTCTCTTTGCAACACGGACATACATGTCTTCTTTTATTTATAATAAATGTATAAATCATGTGTATAAAGCCCCGCACCGTTTGAGAAAAGCCTCTGAAGGCCGTGAGGCGGCGCGCTGTGTTCTGGTGTGCGTTGGCCTCTACACTTCCACATTGAGGTCGGCTACATTGGCCATTTCTGCCTTTCTTACACGTTTATCACTGCCGTCCCTGCCGCTCTCCCTCTGCAACTGCACCTTTCTCCAGGATGAGGCATCTCTTCCTCCACATCTGCGACATGGGCCGCTCTGAGCGGATGCACGGCACTATGAAAATGTGTGGCTTGTATTCGAGTGTGGCCTCTATGTGTACAAGGCTGCACATTTAGCTGGCGCGGCTTTTAGTAAGGTGCGCTTAATTGGCCGAAATTTACGGTAGTTAAAAGCCACAAGGTTTTCTTCCCTAAACACCAAAGAGCACCATTTTTACAGATTAATAATTTGATTAAAAACGTTCCGAGCACTTGGACATTTTTCTGGTTAATTCCTCTGTAATTAACAACACTGTCGACTTGATATTCACTTATCCTTCGAGTTCAGTGAAGTAGTTCCTCTGGAGCGTCCACAGCGGTGCAGCAGATCCATACGGCTGCATTAGGAGCTGACAGCAGAGGTCTGGGTCGATGGGGAGTCTAAAGACACACTCAAAACTCCTCAGGGTCAATATCGCCGCAGGCTCTGACATTTCAAACACTTGACCATATGTAGAAAACGCTAGAAAGGGTCTCACACTGAGGTACTGTCTGAATGACTCTAAATATAAGCATGCTCACCATGTTACTATGGCTCTGTCCATATACTTCAATCTGACTGGAAGGTTTGCAGCAGGGGTCACGCTACGCGGTTCAAATGTTAAGAGTAGCAAGATTCGTTAAAACTAATCCCGCTGTAATCCTTAGTCGTTTCAATCAAAATACGTACATCGGAGGAATCTGAGAGTATTGCCTGGTTTGTTTAATGTCTAAATAAAACATCACTTTAAAATGCACCATCAAGTGTTCTACAAGGGCCCTATCTTACGCCTGGCGCAAGGACAGCGTTGGTCGTTGGCGCGGCTGCGATCTTGCACACAGTCAACCTTGCGCTAGTGCTTTCACCGGTTCCCCGAGGGCGTTGCTTAAAAGTGGGTCGGCGAAGGCGTGTGCTAGAAGCAGCTACGAGCTCTTGTTGCATTCCCTTCACTCGATCTCCTCTAAGGGCGCACTCAGACTTCCAAGCACGGAAAGCCCCTTCAGCGTGGTTCGTTTGTGTAGTGTGAGCGCAATCAAACACAGGGCCAGCTCGGTTACAGACTTTACCCTTCGCCAATTGGTTCATTCCGCTTCCTGTTTGCTAGACTCTCCAAAGTGTTGGTGAGTCTGGATTTCCAGGCAAGAAGATCGATGGAAGCTAAACATCCTCAGCTTTATCCCCGAGTCCAACATTCAACTTTTCTTTTCTTTTCCTTTTATTACAAACAATGAGAGCGAGTAAACATAATGGTTAGTTGTGGTCTAAAGTCACTCCTAACTTTCCTAACATATTTGTAGCATCCCTTTTCTCCACAGGGATGAGTTTACGGGCACGTTTCACAAATTTGGGGTCACTTTTCTGGGTCACTGTCACGGAAATGCTTGAAAATCAGCCTGCAAGTTGATGAAATCGACACAAATGCTTTATAATTACATACATATAGTAAAAGAGGGCAAAACTAATTTCTTTGTACTACTAGAAATAAATAGCCGTAGCTTCCGTATTTGAGCCCAAAGTCCCCTGCCGATCCCTTCCCGTCACGGACCTGCTGATGGATTAGTTTCCCGGCAGACGCATCTCTCTATTTTGAGCTCGGTGTATTTTTGTTCACTGTGTATCTGTCCCGTCCCAGTGCACCAGGGTTGAGTGGAGAACAAGCCCCAGCAGGGAAAACAACCCGAGTGTGCCCCTGTGGGTGGAGCTGGGCAGATACCACCTCACACGTCTCTCTCCTCTCACTTTCTACAGTACTTACAATAATATCATTCAAAAGGTCGGATCTGACTTGACTTGTTTCCAGTGGTCTGTAGTACTCACAGTTACATTCATGTACTTGAATACCTTTCTGAAGTAACAGAAGGGGAAAGTGGTGAGGGTTGGGCCACATAAGACATTTCTTAGCTTTACTGCCAAGGCTTTCAACATTTTTGGCCCAATACTAAGTCAGCACACTCTCCTGAACCATCTGCAGAGACCTCTAAATCATGAGGCTTTAATGTTCAACAGAAATGGAATCATTGAAATTATTGCAATGATTTGTCCCAGTCCAAGGGGAGCGTTGGGATACTAATCTGAAGGGCTGACACACTAACATTTACAGTATCTATAACAGGATGATATCTTATAGTATAGAATTATTATTGTTAATTTGGTAAACGTTACAATAGTGAAACATGAAACAGGTCCTTCACATTGTAAACTATATTTATTGTTAAAACAAAAGCCTGCAGTGTTGGTCGTTGATTTACTGAGGCTCATAAGCACTAAGATCTAAAGGAAACATAACAGATGGATCAGACCTGTCAGTACGTCCTACAGATAAAGGGGAACAGCAGAACAACAGTCTCTGGATTCAGAAGTGCTAATCATTTCTTCAACAAAACAGAAGATCCACAATGACAGACCATCCAGCACTTCTATAGTCACTCCTCACCAAAATATGTACACCAGGGGTCAAGGGTGAAAGGCTTGGGAACGCTCCCCAGTCGGCCATTTTAGATGTTTTTACCTCCAAATAACACATGACATTTAGTCGATGATTAAGAACCTAATTAGTCTTCAAATTATGACGATTCATCCTGGAAATGATGAGAAATGAAAGTTGAGTTGTTCAGTGTGACAGCTGACTCTCACTTGACAAACAAACGTTTTTTGCTCTGGTTTACCAACCTTTCAGACAGCTGCCGTCGAGGTTCCATGAACAGTTAGTGACATCACACTCTGTGACCTTTGACCTCTCAAGGACCTTTCATACTTCAGTGACAGTTCCACGCAGACGTGCTGGACACACGTGGGAACCAATCAGTGAGTTTGCGACAGCTGCCACACAAGGTGAATATATTGTTCCTATGACTTGGTGCTTTTGTGTTTTCACTTTTTATGTTATAAAAAAATGTTTAAAATACACATTACAACATGAAGGCAGAGGAGCAACGGAGAAGTGCCAACGATTCTGGCTTGCTTCAAGGGGACGGGGTTTCAGTGGGTGGGACCGGCCGCTGGACTATATAAGAGCCTTTACTTTAGCCTGGTCTCCCTTATTAGCGCTAAAACACTGAGCGACCCAACGCTCACCGCTCTCCCTACTTCATAGAGTAGTTTTACCATACAGTACTCTTTATTTCTAAAAGAGCAATATCAGAATGAAGTATCTGCACAAAGAAAAGTACTAACTTGTTCCACTGTGAGTAAATCATCACATCGCCAAAGTTTCAGGTCGACATATAGGATATATGCACTCTATTCTTTGGAATTATTTATTGTTAGGGCATTTTTGAAACATATTGACTTTTACGCTCAAACAGTTCTCTTACTTGAGTCATTATTAATTATTTATTTCACTTCTACTTGAGTAAAACGATTTTGAAGTGATGTTATTCTTACTTGAGAAAACATTTGCTTGTTTCATTTCCGCAGATATGCTGTATTATGTGGATAAAAAACAAAACACAAAGTAAATCCTTTGGCTTGAACCAGTTTGCAATCAACATGAAAGGACTCTCTCTGAGCAGAATAATCAGAGGCCAAAGCTGTCAATCAAGTCCAAACGAGTGCTAGTGCAGACTGAGTGCGTCTGAGGTTAGTGCTCGTCTGCTGCAGTCTGGTCCTCTCTCCGGGGAGCCCGGCTGTGTTTCAGCCCAGGCCGGCGCATCGATCCTGGGGCTATTTCTGCCCGGAGCCCTGGGACCCTCTCCTCCCGCTGCATGTCACTCTGCCCTCCCGCTAAAACCAAACAGGACTGAAATAGAACCCAACAAGAGACCGAAGCCGGGATGATGACCGGACCGTCCCACACTCGCAGTAGAGTGTCGGTCCCTCCGAGGGGCGTGATTTGGAGTTTGTGCTGTAGTGCTTATAAAATGTGATTGCCAAAAGAACAAGCTTATTGTTTAAAAATTGCTTTCTACTTTGGAAATAAACCAACTCATTTATCTTTATTGTTAGTTCTTTATTAAATGAAACCAAACCTACTCAAATCCATGTCTGTGCAGGCTTCAGTGGTCCAGGAGGTTTTCTCTTTGGGTCAGAAGATATGACAAGTAAACACAGAGAGGTCTATCAGACACGGCCAACAAGCCAACTGTACTTATACCATTTCACTCAGTTAGCATTAATGTGTCTGATATAAGCCCTCTTCACTTTCTCTTACATTGCTGTCACATTTTCTGACCCAAAGAACTAAGAAGAAGAAGCTTCGAGATAAAAGTGAAACGTCCTCAACTCAATCAACCCTGTCCAGTCGACGATTTCAAGTTTCACTGATACTCAAATACAAGATAAATCTCTTCTATTCAAATGACTATACAAGTCATTTACCTATTTAAGGTGGTCATTTTCTCTCCCTCCCTGTCTCTTTTCTCACTCCCTCCCCTCTCGCTCCTCTGCCTCCCTCTTTTTCATTCTCTCTTTTTATCTATCTATCCCCCTCTCCTCCCTCTCCTTTCTTTCCTCTGTCTCTCCTTTGCCTTCCCTCTCGCCCTCTCATTTCTCTCTCTCGCCTCCCTCTCTTTTCTCTCTCTCTCTTTCTTTCCCTCCTCGCTCTCTCTCTCTCGCCTCCCTTTCTCCCTCTCTCTTTCACTCTCTCCTTCTTTCCCTCCCCTCGCTCTCTTTTACTCTCCCCTCGCCCTCTCATTTCTCTCTCTCACCTCCCTCCCGCTTTCTTTCCCTCCCTGCTCCCTCTCTTTTTTCTCTCCTCTCTCTCTCTCTCTCTCTCTCTCTCTCTCTCTCTCTCTCTCCCCATGTCATGTCCACATCAGTATTAGCGTATTACTTGTAAAAGTGTAAATATGCGGCAGTAGCTGGCATGTGTGTGCCATCTGTGCGCTCTGCTGTAATGAGCTCAGAGTTCACTGGCCAAACAGCAAAGGGCCTTAAAGGCTTAGGCCCCGCCCCCACTGGCCGCTCAAAGGCTGAGCTGGACTAAACACAGGGCAGTTTGTCTCACTGTAGAAGGACCCGGGCCCCACATAGTCCACGCTAAAGCTCGACGTTCAGTCTGTTTAGGTCAATACTAATCACTATTTAAAGAGTAACTAAACACCAAATCAAGTTTTTGTTACTGATAAACTGTCTCAATGGGTGTCTCATAGTGTTGTCCACTGGTCCCTGACATTATTCTGACATTATAGCACAAACATGTGTCAAATCCTAACTTTGGCCTGAAAACGAATGGGTTGCGCCCCCTTCAGGGTAAACTCTGCTACTAAATTAGAATTTCCTGATTGGCTGGAGAGTGTCCACGGCCTCCACAGAACGTCATAAGCCGCACCAGCTCCACACATCGTCATCATCGCCAATTGTCCTGCCCCTGTACCTGTGGTTTATAACCAAGTCCCTCCCACATAATCTGTCTGCTGTGATTGTGCCAATGCAAAGGCCCACACACTCACCCCCCGCATGTCAAACTTCAGAGACCGCCTCTTTCATGGCAATTTTTGACTTTTGTTTGTGGGTGGGGAAAGACTTTGGCACGCCCGTTTAGTTACTCTTTAAAGAAAGTCTATGCCTGAAAAGCTTTGGCCTGGAGCGCCCCCGCTGGCTGAAGTGGGAATGATTTTGAGTGATTAAATGGTAAGCTTTCAGTTTAAGCCATGGGCATGCTCACACAAATCAACGGTGCCGCGATGAACAACTTTGACTGCAGAACTCAAAGGGTCTGGCCATGATTGTGTGGGCTTTAAAATGTATTGAGCAGAGTGTTTTCATTTTGTAAAAAACAAACAAAAGGAAAACAAAAGAAGTTGAAATCAGAGCACTTTTGCAGCCGAAGATGAAACTTTCTTCAGCTATGAAAATCTGTGTGAGACTCATTCTGCTTTCAACAAAAAACTGCAAACATAAACAACTTTTAGAACACAATGGGGAGAGTAGGGTAAGTCGAGCCACTGGATCAGAACCACCCATTTTATGTTGAAAATTATTTTTTTTTATTTAATTCAGATTACAGATATGATTTGAACTGGCCAGACAGAACAATGGATACAATGGCCAGAAAATAACATTTTTTTTCTTTCTTTTTCTTAAGCATTTTTCCACAACTCAAAGTGTTTCTGTTATGATCACAAAGACCATGGTTACAAAAAATAAAATAATTGCAGGTCATGTATTTTTCAGATGTTGGTTGGTAATTTTGGTAAGTTAAAGCAGAATAGTTTAAGTTCTTCTTAAGAATGGGCTATTTGACCTGAGGGTCGGGGTACATAAGAAACAATAAACTCCTTTACAATATTGTTTTTACACAGTTTTTTGGTGTTCTGAGTTTGGCAGAGACAAGCTATTCAAGTTAAATATGACACATAAATGATCTATTTGGGGTTTTTGTTAGGGACCAATTATCAAATTTCACCTTTTAAAGGAACAGGCCAGCGTTTTACACACTGAGATCTGTTCTTACCTGAGCTTAGACGAGTTGATACGTACCTGTCTGGTCTTGTGCGTGCCCTCAGTCACGCAAAAAGACCAAAGATGTTGTTAGCATTTAGCCTCTCCTCCTCTCCTCATGGGGCCAAACAGAGGTGAAGTTAGAAGCGACCAAGCTCTTCCACATGAGTAGTTACACAATCAAAGCACAGTTACACAAAATTAAACATGTCGATTTTCTAAGAAGATAAAAAGGGGCACTATATTGTGAGGCGTAATAACACCTTAGGAGAACTTCAACGTCCGCGCAGTAATATCTTGGCTTTACAGCTTGGAAATCGAAGTGCTCCTAAGGTGTGTTGTGACTAAACTTGGATCATGTGATTACTCACATATAGGGATGGGTACCATTAAACGGTGCCTACTTGGTACCAACCGAAAAGCTCCGGTCGGGGGTGGTATCGAAAAACTAAAATTCTATTGGTGCCAACTTTCGGTTCTTTTTCTCCCCAGACGTCAATATATGACCCGCAGCCAGTCTAAAGAAAGCAACATGAACGTGTGTGCAGATAATGAGCCGCTTCAGCGCAAATGGAGCGAAGCAAAGCTATAACTTATAGCTTTAACTTAAAGCAAAGCTATAACTTATAGCTTTAACTTAAAGCAAAGCTATAATTTCTAAGACTTTGTATGTTGACATCAGTCTGCCCAGGGATTGCAGGTGGAAATTAGCACAAGTGCTACAACCTGGTACAATGCATCTCTCCTTTCTGAGGTTAATGTATATTGTACACTGTCCCTGTTCAAATAAATAAATAAACTAAACTAAACTTATAGCTTTAACTTAAAGCAAAACTATAACTTATAGCTATAACTTAAAGCGAAGCTATAACTTATAGCTATAACTTAAAGCGAAGCTATAACTTATAGCTATAACTTAAAGCAAAGCTATAACTTATAGCTATAACTTAAAGTGAAGCAAAGCTATAAGGTACTAAACTTTTGTAATAGAGATGGCTCAGCCACAGTCTGCGGCAGGACTGAGCCAGGACTACACCAGGACTTACACCGGTTGTAAAACCCAGAGCTAAACTAAACCAGTTATAAACCAGGACTGAGTAAGAAACTTGAGTTTTTAGGCAAATTGAAAAACAAACCGAAGCAGTGACAACAAGAAAGCTGTCTTTACCTTTAGCGACAGACCCACGGAGGCTGAGTTTACAACTTTACAAGCAGCTGCAGCGAGGGGAATATCAAAGATTGTTTGTGGAAAAGTGAGCGCTCACTCTGTATTACTGTAGACATTTTTTGTACAGTTTTTGGTAGATTATTAGTGGCAGAGTGAGCGCTCACACTGTGTAAAGATCTGTGATGGGCAAGTCGGTGGGTTAGAAAAGTTTATCTGAAATTAAACCGTGTGCTGATGTGGAGCTGGTCTGTCTCTGCAGCTCAGGAGGTAATAATGTCCTTTCTTTCCTTGCATCGCTGCTTAAGTAGAAATTGTGCTCAAAATACAAAGCTACAGGTGACGCTGCTGCGACCTGTGGAGCTTCTGTTGTGCTGTTTTAGGACTTTTTCCTGAACGACACTTTTTATACACGTTATTTTAATTGAATTAAAATAACATAGGTATCGAAAAAAGTACCGTTAAGGCACCGGCACTAAAAAGCAGGTATCGTTAAAGTAGTGGTATCGAAAACAAACTAACGGTACCCAAACCTATAGGAAACATGGAAGAGCTTGGTCGCTTCTAACTCCGCCCTCGTTTGGTCCCATAGAGGAGAGGAGGAGAGGCTAAATGCTAACAACATCTTTTTGCATGACTGAGCGCACGCGTAAAGACCAGACAGGTCTTTGTCTGGTTTGAGATAAGTTCTTACCATACTGAGGCAGTGACGTGCTGGGACCTCATTTCGGCCCGGGAATTTAGAGAAGACCGGCCCACTTTCCTGTGGGTTTATAGCTCAGTGATGGCGCACTAGTCTCTGGTGCAGGAGGTCCCTGGTTCAAGTATGACTTCGACACTTTTCTAACTCTTTCTCTTTTTACATGGGCCGCTGCACACACAGTCTGAGCCTGATACAACTCCACAATCAGCACCAAGTTATAAGATAACATATTTATTTGTCCACTTTTCTACCTTTAACTGGCTGTGTTCTGTATAATATTAGTGGTGTGATTCTGTATAAAAAAGAAGTAAATAACATGTTTTAGACAAGAATAAGCTATATACTGTATATGTTATGATTAAGCAATGAAAAAAAGTGAGGTTGCCTTACAAATAATGTAATTTATTCAATGAAATTTCCCAAAGCAATGGTATCACTGTGAACACTTTTTTATTTTTTATTTTTTTACTTTTGTGACTTATACAATAATAATGCATCGGTTTTATATAGCGCTTTTCTGGACACTCAAAGACTTTACATGGCATTATTCATTCACTCCATACTTGGTGGTGGTAAGCTACTATTGTAGCCACAGCTGCCCTGGGGTAGATTGACGGAAGGCAACCAGTCTGCGCCATCGGCCCCTCCAATGACGACCACCACTCGCTAGGCTTCCTGGTGTTACCAAACGGTCTCCCATCCAAGTACTGACCAGGCCCTTCCTGCTTACCTTCAAAAGTTGGAGGCACACACACAAACAGTTGTAATTCCTACATCGTTCATGTGATTTGGATGTAAATACTCTCAATCGATTGTGGTGGTTTATAAAGCCAAAAAGATCAATGGGAATTGAGTCGATGTCCCAATATTTATGGACATGTCTGTGTAAGCTTATGCCTATGTGTATGCCTGTGCGTCTACATTTGTGTATGTACGTGTATGTGTTTGCCTGCGTGTGTGTATGCCTGTCTGTCTGCGTGTGTGTATGCCTGTCTGTCTGTGTGTTTGCCTGTCTGCTTGCCTGTCTGTCTGCCTGTGTGTTTGCCTGTCTTTTTTTTTGTCTGTCTGTTGTGTTTGCTGTCTGTCTGTCTTGTGTTTGCCTGTCTGTTCTGTTTCTGTGTGTTTGCCTGTTGCTTGCCTGTCTGTCTGTCTGTGTGTTTGCCTGTCTGCTTGCCTGTCTGTCTGTTGTGTGTTTGCCTGTCTGCTTGCCTGTCTGTCTGCCTGTGTGTTTGCCTGCCTGTCTGCCTGTGTGTTTGCCTGTCTGCCTGTGTGTTTGCCTGTCTATCTGCCTGTGTGTTTGCCTGTCTGCTGCCTGTCTGTCCGCCTGTGTGTTTGCCTGTCTGTCTGTCTGTATGCCTGTCTGTCTGCCTGTGTGCATGCCTGTCTGCCTGCTGTGTGCATGCTGTCTGCCTGCCTGTCTGTGTGTTTGCCTGTCTGTCTGCCTGTGTGTTTGCCTGTCTGTCTGTCTGTGTGTTTGCCTGCCTGTCTGTCTGTGTGTTTGCCCTGTCTATCTGCCTGTGTGTTTGCCTGTCTGTTGCCTGTCTGTCTGCCTGTGTGTTTGCCTGTCTGTCTGCCTGTGTGTTTGCCTGTCTGTCTGCCTGTGTGTTTGCCTGTCTTCTGCCTGTGTGTTTGCCTGTCTGTTGCCTGTCTGTCTGCCTGTGTGTTTGCCTGTGTTGCCTGTGTCTGCCTGTTGCTGCTGTCTGCCTGCCTGTGTGTCTGCCTGTTGTCTGCCTGTCTGCCTGTCTGTGTGTTTGCCTGTCTGTCTGCCTGTGTGTTTGCCTGTCTGCCTGTGTGTTTGCCTGCTGTCTGCCTGTGTGTTTGCCTGTCTGTCTGTGTGTTTGCCTGTCTGCCTGTGTGTTTGCCTGTCTGCTGTCTGTCTGTCTGTTGTGCCTGTCTGCCTGTGTGTTTGCCTGTCTGCTTGCCTGTCTGTCTGTGTGTATGCCTGTCTGCCTGTGTGTTTGCCTGTCTGTCTGCCTGTGTGCATGCTTGTCTGCCTGCCTGTCTGTTTGCCTGTCTGTCTGCCTGTGTGTGTGTTTGCCTGTCTGTCTGCCTGTGTGTTTGCCTGTCTGTTTGTGTGTATGCCGTCTGCCTGTGTGTTTGCCTGTCTGCCTGTGTGTTTGCCTGTCTGTCTGTGTGTTGCCTGTCTGCCTGTGTGTTTGCCTGTCTGCCTGTGTGTTTGCCTGTCTGTCGTGTTGCCTGTCTGCCTGTGTGTTGCCTGTCTGTCTGCCTGTGTGTTTGCCTGTCTGTCTGTGTGTATGCCTGTCTGCCTGTGTGTTTGCCTGTCTGTCTGTGTGTATGCCTGTCTGCCTGTGTGTTTGCCTGTCTGCCTGTGTGTTTGCCTGTCTGTTGTGTGTATGCCGTCTGCCTGTGTGTTGCCTGTCTGCTGTGTGTTTGCCTTGTTTCTGTCTGTCTCCTGTGTGTATGCCGTCTGCCTGCCTGTCTGCCTGCCTGTGTGCATGCCTGTCTGTCTGCCTGCCTGTGTGCATGCCTGTCTGTCTGCCTGCCTGTGTGCATGCCTGTCTGTCTGCCTGCCTGTGTGCATGCCTGTCTGTCTGCCTGCCTGTGTGCATGCCTGTCTGTCTGCTGCCTGTGTGCTGCCTGTCTGCCTGCCTGTGTGCATGCCTGTCTGTCTGCCTGCCTGTGTGCATGCCTGTCTGCCTGCCTGTGTGTTTGCCTGTCTGTCTGCTGCCTGTGTGCTGCCTGTCTGTCTGCCTGCTGTGTGCATGCCTGTCTGTCTGCCTGTGTGTTGCCTGCTGCTGCCTGTCTGTCTGCCTGTGTGTTTGCCTGTCTGTCTGCCTGTGTGTTGCTGTCTGCTGCCTGTGTGCATGCCTGTCTGCCTGTGCCATTCGTCTGCTGCAGAGAGGTGTGTGTGCGCCACACGCTTCCTTCCGTCTGCACTCTGACCGCGCACCAGCAGCCAATCAATGTGGTGAGTGTTTAGGAACAGCGAGCCCGTCCTGATACCGTCTGCCCGCAGGTATGTGCCCCTGCCTTCTATCCTTCCCCTCCCTGCTGTCTCCCCAATGCCCCTGGAATGTCCTCCCATGTCCCACTGCGTCTCTGCACCAGCCGTGAGCGCCAACTCCGGCAGGGACTTTAGTTTAGTTAGCTGTCGAGGCTAATTCCACTGCGGCTAACTCCAGCTCTCGGGTGCAATATCAGCCAGTTTCGACCTTATCTCGTGTGGAAACGAGATACCGCTTTGGAAGCACCGACACGGCTCATGAGGGCTAATAATGTGCGTGTTTGTTGACACAGGGTCGTCGTCTCACGGAAACCAGCGATGCTAAGCGGCGGCTAACCGGCCCGGAGTGGACCAGGACCGACCAAGATGCCCGCGGGTAAGAGGCGAAGACGTTAGGCTGATAACGCTCTGTTTCGGGGGTGTAAGAGCGGGGTTTAGCCTCGTCTCACACTAACGGACCAGAAGCGGCTGAAGTTTGACACAAGTGACATGCTGCGTTCATGGCCGCTGTGTGGCTGACTGTGCGCTGCATTCACGTGCTCGTGTTTACCTGGGTATTTCCTCTGTTATCGTTGTTGCTGGTGTTGCAGTTGTCATTCTAATCTAATGTGAAAGGGTTCGGAGTGTTGCGCAGTCAGACTCTTACATTTAAGGTTGTTGTGGGTAGATTAGCAGACGTAGAGGGTATACAGCTTGGCATTCCATCATGGCAACAGCATAGCAACAGAGACAAATGAGTGGTCAGCCTATTTGATTTGATACGGAATGCACATTTAGATCGTTCTCATAGTACAGAGTGTGTTGTCGGCTTTAGAATGATCAGCTCCTGTCTCTAAAGCCACACTGCGGAACATTCAAGGTTATGTTGAAAACACTGAACGAAAAGTGCGTTCCTCAAGTAAAATAGACGATCTGAACCATGTCCTATTGTATTATTGAGTGTTTACAAGCACTCGATTTTCCCCGCCAGTTTTCGGGATATGGTGTTTATATGTCAGTGAGAACTGGGGAAACTCAAATGATCAACTAAGGAATCCGGGCTTCTCATATTAAGCCATATCCACACATGTGCATACATTATATTTTTGAGCACAATACAGTGAAAATATTAAAAGCACCGCTGTGGCTTGTTCTTTTGAATGTCACTGGGCTAAATGTTTTGCTCTTCCACTACATCCTGTGCAATGGCGGACTGTGGATAATTCCTTACCTTTACCTTTCCTGGGGCTGTCTTTGCCACTGACGCGGACCAGGGAGCACTGGGTGAAGGTTCGAAGCCGGGGTTGGAGGGAGAGAGTGGAGCTGATGGAGTTCAACGATACTGAGTGGGGGGAGACCTTTAGCTGGCTCTGTGCGTCTGGAAGCCGCCTTGAGACCGTTTCGCATAAATCTGCATTACGATGCTTCCAGCTTAAATATGCACCACTTTTAGTTCTTTCATGGTTAAAATAAAAAAATAAAAAACTCAGTCTGACTCCAGAAACAAGAGCTCTGCCACCATGTTTTGTTTACAATTGACGGCACATGCGAAAGGAATGGGAAATCTTTTAAAACCAGACAATAGTGTATACATGCTATTATATCCCGGTTACTGTGTAGGAGAATCCCAGCCAGAGAATCCGAGTTTCTCATCATAAGGAAATTGCTATTTTTGCATTTTTATAATCAGGAAACTTTATATGATCAAGGACAAAACCGGAATATTAAAAACTAAACACACTTATTGTTATGGTACTTCTAGTTGTTGATCTGTGAGCGTTTACGTGTCTTGCCTGAACTGTTTTTATGTGCCTGTGAAATGCTCTGAGGTTTATCCTTTACCAGAGCTGTAAAACGGATAATAATGCCCACTGGCCGTCATTCATAGCCTGGAAAGATCCAGACTCACCATTTCCCACAGCCGTAGATACGCAAGCAAACAGGAAGCGGAGTAAACCAATCAGTGAAGGGCGGGCGTCTGCCGTTGATGTGGTGTTATTAGCTGTTTTGCGTTAATATTTGCGCAGGATTATGAATCACGAAACTCACCTACTGTCGATGTGTTTTTGGTCATTTACCGCCGATTGGAGACACGCTTTCTCTCTTTCGTGCGTCGTTCGTAGATTGTTATTGAGGGACTTCCGCGTCCTGTGAGTGACGCTGCTCGCTAACAACACGTCACGGCAAATAAACGAATCTGATTGCACGTGAACGGATTGATTTTGCGGATACATCCAGCGGGGGCGGGGTGACCAGACTGATCCCCCGCTGTATACAAAAATACAGAGGGGAATCATTCTGGTCCCACCAGGCTACGTCATTCAGACACTCGCCTCTTGAGCTTAGTCCCTGGTGTTTTCGGGTCGTCTCATGAATCGGGAGGTCGGGGGTTCGAATCCCGGCTCCAGCTGTTGCATGTTGTTGTTGCGTCTTTGCATTCAGTGTCTGCTAGTGAATGAATGAGAGTGTGAATGAGTGAGTGGTTACCTGCTGTAATGCGCTTTGGTGAATGACGTGCAGCTAACGCTGTTTTATAACATTACCGCTCTGTAACGGCGCAAGAGAAGCAAGGCCCCGTTTGTGAACATTGTTTTTGCCAATAACAGAACTATTCTTCTTATTTATTTATACCATCAGCCCCCCGGACGTGACAAGTAGTCTATCACAATACTTTTATCAGCAACATTTATCAAATTAAACATTGTCTTTTATATGTATTTGTTATTATTATTATCTATTTGTTATTGTGGGTTTATTTAAATATTTCCCTTCAGTTTGAGCAAATACCCCAATAAACACCCACAGCTTGTGCTCTAGTAACTCACGAGTCCAAAAAGGGTGAGCATTCCTTTGTTTAAGAGTACCCAGCCCTCGTGACATAGCTTTCTGTAAAGTGAATTTGGACTTTACTACTGTGTCCGTGTCCTTTACTGTGCTATTACAAGGTGATTGTGTTTATTACCGTTGGAAAGTCCGGCTTTGCCTTTGGCTCATGGATGTGTTATGCAACTGGAAGGGGTACCGCCCCCCAGACGGTTGTTATGACTAAAAATGTGTTCTTTCTAAGTCATTTGGATTACAATGAGTAAAAAACAACAACAACGTTAAATAAAATATGATGTAGGTAATTGCAAAGATGATGTTTTTAATATTGTTTATGTAAATTCTTTAGCAAAATAGAGGTGTGCCAACTGTCCTGTTCTGCTTTAAAATAAGCATCGGCCCTCGATACTGGTTATTACATTTAACTGTACACAGCCAGATGACAGATCCAAGTAGTGAGTGTCACTTCACTTGTGCAAAGGGGAAGTGAGTGAGTGGAGGAAGTTGGCACAGCTGAACGGAGAGCGAGTTCTGGCTTGTTGTCAAGAGGCCGTTTCGGTTTAGATCAAGGTCTGGTTTAATTTGACTTTTGAGTTTTCCGTCTCGACAAAGAGGTTTGGTATTGATAAATCCTATGAAAATTACAATTTGTTTTCCCACTCTTTTAGTTTTCAGGTTTCCCCTACCACTAAAAACATGTACAATAGGCCAGGGTGAATTTGTGAGTCTCTGTGCTGGACAATAGACAGAAATGAGCCCAATCCGGTGAGACGTGTTTAACATCCATGAGTCTCATGTATCTTCGTTAAAGTGATGGTCTTTAAAGAGTTACTAACCCCCCTTCCAGAGCCTCAGCCTCAGAGCATCAGATTTGAAAATCTCAACAGAAAAGGGGCGTTGCCTGGAGGACTAAAGGGCGCGCGAGGGGGAGGGGTGGGAGGGGTCTGGGTCTGTGATTGACAGGCCTGAGTCATCTGACTTTGACGCAGCACCTGCAGCGCTACTCGTAAACAAAGTCCGAGCATGGAGTTCCAGCGAGCTAACTTGTTTAGCAACCTGTTTCACAGGGACAACTTTACAGCTCTCTCTACACAGGAGAAGCATCGTGACAGACAGAGGCCTTGTACCTGAGACTGCTCTGAGGCGCTGGCTTATTTTATTAGAGTGATTCCTCTGTCATTTACAAAGCTAGCGGGTTAGCATTGAGCTCGATTGATGTTGGCATCGCAGCTAAGGCACCGAACTGTCCTTTCAGAATTTACCAATCTATTTTAGATGTAGACTTTTTGCTGTAGTCTATGTAAGCATGGGAGATGTATCTCAGTGTCCTCAGCAGACGTGTGAGGTATAGAGACGTGACTATATGTATTACAAAGCTTTATTTTATTTTTCTTACAGCAAAGTGTACAAAACATATCACATAAATAAAATATATATCTTATATCGGTTGGTTTTATATTGAACACTAAAACCAATACTAACTAAGCTAAATTCAGCTAACTAATCTAACAATAAAAGCAACTAATGACTAAAACTACAATATTCAACAACTAACACTGCTAACGCTACACAATTATCTATAATACAAAAAGCTATGCTAATAAATCTACCTAAATGCTATGTTAACAATTCGCAAACCTGACAATCGATGAAAATACTCTCTCGCTATTCCTTCTCTAACTCGCTACGGGGGCGTGAGCGAGACTGGGCCGCTTTTATAGCCCAGAGCAGCAGGACAACTGACGTCATCTCTAACCCCCAACGTCATCTCAAACGCCTGGGCCAATAGGAGCGCCAAATTCAAAAATCAAATGCAGTACAGACAGTTCGCTGTAGATGGCGCCTCACTGACGGTTTTAGGCATAAAGTTGATCTTTCAACTAATTTGCACTAAAGTGCCAAAATAATGACCAGGATATGTAGACAACACTATTGGACACTCATTTATACAGTTTATCAGGACAAAAAAGTGGATTTGAGGGTGAGTTACTCTTTAAGTTCAAATGTTTTACAAATGTAATGGATAATTGAGCGCCTGGGTCTGAAACTTGATGTAACGTACTGTATGTAATATTAAATCATTTTACTTATTCTTCAGTCCCTCCCTTTGCTGATTTTAGCAACTAACTAGAATCCCCGGGCTGTCAATTTGACCAATGAGATGAGCTTTTCCTGTGAACCAACATATCAAGTCCAATCAGGAGGAAGGGAGAGGAGCTTGATCTTTTAATTTTGAAAGTTTGCTTTCGCTTTCCTGATTTTGCAAAGTAGGAGTGGCTTTCTCGTCCAATCTTGAGGGGAGATTGTTTACTTTAAAATATCACTCCCACTCTCCTCACTTTGCAATCTTACAGACTATCACTTAAACATGAGGGTTTTCGCGGGGCATGGTAAAAGATTAAAAGTTAATCAATAAATTGTGTCAAAATTGTTTATTATTATAGCATTAAATTGGATTCAAAATTAAATCTACTTTGTTGAACTATGTTAACTATGTTTGTCGAAAATACAAAAAATATAATCCATAACGCATTCAGCTGCAGTTTTTTGCTTAACCGTTACCTGTTGTAATATCCATATTTCCCCTTATTCCTCTGACTTAATGTTATGTTATGCAAATCTTTAGACAGAAATACACACAGATATTGTGCATTTATATTTGGGCATTCAAAATATTACATTTGACTCGATACTTCCTGTACAATGCACTGACCAGATAAATCGATAAAAAGATTGCAAAGGGGTTGGGAGAGCATTTGCCCAATGGCCCTCTCTGCTCCCTCATGTGCTCTGCTCGCCCTCGCCCAGCGTCTGTGCACGGGGGGGTGTTTGTGTGGGACTGTGAGAGAGAATGGGGAATACATCTTTGTCTTTGTAGGGTTCTGAGTGTCATTATAGATAGGCTCATGATTGTCATTGTAGGCTGCTGAGTTCCTAGTAGTGCTGAATAAATCAGCGAAATAAATAAGCAAAAGCTGCATATGTTGGTAATTGAATATCTTCTGCCTAAAACCAAAATGTCCTGTCACTGTGTAGAAAGTCTCTCCAAACATGCTCTGAAATACCTGTTATTCTTGTGTTCAGTTAGCTGTTCACATTCTCTCTAGGAATGCGCCGATCTGATACTAGTATCAGATATCAGAGCCGATCCTGGAAAAATCGGTCGGTTGCAAATATCTGATACTGAACTGATAACATCCGTCCCTCACCACCACTGTTGTGGTGAAGAGGGAGCGGAGTCAGGGGGCAAAGCTCTCGATTTACCGATCGATCTACGTTCCCACCCTCACCTATGGTCATGAGATCTGGGTAATGTCCGAAAGGACAAGATCGCGGATACAAGCGGCCGAAATGAGTTTCCTTCGAAGGGTGGCTGGGAACACCCTTCGAGATCGGGTGAGGAGCTCAGTTACCCGGGAGGAGCTCGGAGTAGAGTCGCTGCTCCTTCAAAGGAGCCAGCTGAGGTGGCTAGGGCATCTGTTCCGGATGCCTCCTGGTCGCCTCCCGCGGGAGGTACTCCAGGCATGTCCTATTGGGGGACGCCTCGTGGAAGGCCCAGGACACGCTGGTGGGACTATGTCTCCGAGCTGGCCTGGTGTCGCCTCGGGGTCCCCTCAGAACAGCTGGAGGAGGTGTGCGTGGATCGGGAAGTCTGGGCATCTCTGCTGAGACTGCTGCCTCCGCGACCCGGCAGAAGAAAATGGATGGATGGATCTGATAGCAGTTTTGGCTCTTACTGTTTTAAAAACACAACTTGCACCGACTAAATATTTTGATCGCCGTGCAAAAAAGTGTAGCAAAAAGTTTGTATCTCGGGCCTCCACGCCATATACACCAATATGAGTCTGGACACCCCCTGATAAAGTAATATTATGATATTGGCCAGCAGGTCTCAATGTTTGTATTTTACTTTATTAAAAGCTGTAAATGAATAACTGATCTAACATATTTGTAATGCACAAGTTCATCAGATCACTTTATGTGACTTGTTTATATTAATGTCATGTAGCCAAGGATATTTAGTTCAATATAACACATGAAGATAATGTCAGTATTGCGCAAGTGTATTTTGTTTTATTGTCACATGGTGTTACTTGCCACACTGTGTAGAATTTTACCCAATAAATTAAATACAAGCATTTATTTTATGGTATATTATCTTCATAATTGAAAAATTCCTCATAAATGTAGAAACAAACAAACATGTGCCTTTGCTGTGAGCGGCTCAATTCTCTGAAGACATGAGTGTAAACTTTACCGGGAGTGGGGACGTCTCCAGCTCAACTCCATGGAGATGTGACTAATGTCAGCAGAATTTGAGATTTAAACAGCTTAGGCTCTCATCCAAATCCATTCTTTGATTACCCACTGCAGTAATAGCATTTTCTTTGTTGAGCTGGTCATTAGGCGTATGTTTTTTTGTTTTTTTTTACTGATGGCAACAGTATAGTCCAAAATGTTACGCAGTGTCCCTTTAAATAAAGGGAACATAAGAAAAAAATATGTGTTTGCAAGATAACAAGACTTTGTCTCACAAAATTTACTTGTTACAAAAGAGGACTATTCCCTTTTTCACTGGCAGCAAGCTACTTATAGAAAGTCTTAATATCAGTTAATATTGAATATCGGTAGATACTCAAACTCCCAATATCGGTATCGGAAGCAAAAAACTGGATCAGTATATCTCTACTTCTCTCAGTGCTCTTTGTCGTGTTTCAAAGGGTGCATTGTGGTCTGAAACTGTCAAAGATCACTCTCACAGTTTGATTATTCTTCCCCAGTTGTTTGGCTCTTACTTCTCCACTTCTCTGTGAATGTGCGTTGGGCCTCAGGTGAAAGGCCGCTCGAGTTAGTTGTAAGTGTGAAAGACTGCATTTCCCATAAGGCCTTGTGTGCCTAATTACTACAGGTGTGAAGAGCTGATTCCATTAGTGCTAATGCGATGGCCCCGTGCAGTCCCTGGGCCACTCAAGTGTCATTCATAGTTTTCATTCGACTTCATGGCTAGATGTCAGTGCTCTTGGACGGCGTATTTAAATGACATCATTTGCCTCGAGGCTCCAGCTGGAGGTAACAACTGTGCCATTGGAATGCCAAGCCATGTCCCTGAAAACCATGAATGTGACGGCCAAAAAAGAACGAAGAATGGATGGAATGGTAGTGTGAATCATTACATGCACCCCTTAAAAAAAAAAAAAATGTGTACGTATAGATCTGTGCATTCCAAGCGGAATTACTGCTGGGAAGTGCGTCAGAAAATACAAACAGGAGAAGAAATGAAAACAATAAGGCTTTTTAGCCCACATTTACTGGAGAATAGACAAGAAACAAGGTGAAGCAATAATGGTTTTTGATTGCGAATGTTCACGTTCTAAAATGTGATGATGTCATAATGTCAGGTGAAGGGCAGGGCCAATACAATCTATAGGACTAATACAGTTGTTGTAAGAAATCTCCAAAAGAAAATTGACAAATGTTGTACCTCATCAGTATTGATTTGATTTGATTATTCTTAATCTACTGTACAACCTCACGCTCATGTTTTTGAATATTGTCTCCACTTTTGGACGCCTTTTCAGAGAAACTAATTGGACAATGAACTTGCGACAGTTTTTGTTACATGTGGATTCTCCCAGTAATGACAGAGATATGCAGTTTACTAGTTACCATGGTTACCATTATGGAATTTTCAGTTCTCCACCTCAATTTTAAACTATAGGCTCTTAAGAATGTTGTGATGTCATGTGAACACAACCTGGTTTCAATAACTTAGTAGAAGTTTAGCCGTTTGTTCTGCTTCTGCCTGTTGATCTGTACAGCAGTGTCCCCAGCTGTTAGCTCATGCACTGCTCTGTTGCTATGGCTGGTTAAACAAAGCGACTGACGGACAGAACCGATATTAACCGATGACCGTTTGACCAGTGGTTGACACCTTTGTAACTATATGTCAACAAAATAAAGCCATACATTTAATTCTGGATCTATGATTTGTAATATATGGTTGTCATAAATAAGCAATTCTGACCACTTTCACCCATAGAGATAAAATATGTAGATGTGCTTTAAAAAAAACAAAGAATGTGCAACTCCATTAACGCAGTGCTAAACACGTTACCTGGTGTCTCTGGCTAGAAAACCATGCTTGCAACTTGCCTACTTCCGGGTCGGAGCCACCAATGCACACTAATGGAACCACAAAGAAGAACCTAACGGGCAAAGCTAACTGCGGGCGCTAGCGCAATATCTCCATTGTGTTATTTAGTTGTGGTACAATGTACAATATTCCTCTCTCCCTGTGTCTTATCTGTCGGCATAGTATTTTACTCTCATGGACAATTAATGAGTAAAAAAGACATGCAGTGACACTTATGGGCGACGGTGGTGCAGAGAGTAGAGCGGGTCGTCTTGTGACCAGAGGGTCGGCGGTTCGAATCCCGCAGTGCCACTGTCGTTGTGTCCTTGGGCAAGACACTTCACCCACCTTGCCTCCAGTGTCTGCGTACACTGGTGTATGAATGAGCGTGTGAATGGGTGACTGGTTCCTTAATGTAAAGCGCTTTGAGTGCCTAAAGCAGGTAGAAAGGCGCTATATAAAATGTGACCATTTATTTATGGCCTGTAGGGGCAGGGCAAGTTCCTTAGTTCTGCTTTAAATATAATATCTCCACCTTTAGACACACCTGTTTCAATGCTATGATCTCTCCACACATCAGTTCCTGTTTGTCCTTTTGGTCTCAGGCCAATGAGACATGACACGCCAGACTAATCTCTGTTTCTTCTAACTGGAGATTGTGTGTTGTACTGTGTTACCTTTTAATGTCTTATGTGTCCTTTGCACCTTTGTAAATATGCAACTCTTGCAATGAAAAACAAAATAAAAAATGTATTATGTTTTTTTATTTTGTAAAAAACCTAACCGCTGTGCCACCATGCACAGCGGTTGCACTGGTTGTCTCACTCTCACAAGAAAGAAACAGCTGCTAGTTCCATTAAACCATCCATTTTCTTCCGCTTTATCCGGGGCCAGGTTGTGGTGCTCTGAGCAGAGGTACTCAGACTTCCCTATCCACGCCGGTTTCTATGTTAAACTGTGACCTGCCGTGGGAACCAGGGACACATGTCGGCAGCCCGAGTTTCGAGAAAAACGTAAAAGAAGGTTTTTTTTTTTTTTTAATCTGTGATTTTCACTTTTTTGCAGAATCGTTCAGTTGAAGCCACGAAGAAGCCTCTCCATGTTTAAGCCAGCAGTTATGGTATATTTAAAAGTGTAAACTTTTAGGTTCAAACCGGCTTGATTTAGGAGATTTGGGAGTGTGCAGTAGGGGCGTGACTTTGTCTGTGTGTATTTACATACTGGGTAAACACCGCGGAGGAAGAGGCACCGCTGCTTTGATTTGCGTTGTTGACCCATGCTTTAGCAAACAAATGCCACACAAATAATAAAAGTTACTTCAGATGGGTGAGTGAAAGTTTTTTTTTTTGTCACTGGTGGCTGCTGTGCCATCGTGTCTGTTTGCTTTTTGATGAGGCCATTGTTGTGCTGTAAGCTAACGTGGTGTGTTCAGTTGATTGGATTTGTTTGTGTTTTGTTTTTGGTCGTAATCACGATCTCTACAAACTTAAACTAATCCATAAATGTAGTCAGCGCATCCCTAGCTTTCAGCCACTTCTTATTTGAGAGAGATCGCTTCATATTTTTGGTTTTATGGTTGGATAAAGTTAGGCTGGGTTTGTGGAGTGAAACGTAAACAATGCGATCACGCGCGGCGATATGTCGCAATGTCGGCCTTTTCCTCTCGTGTATGAGAGTGTATGTGCAATACTAAAGTAGTACAGGAGTCTTTCTACAGTTAACCAGTTATCTGTAACTCTCTCAGCGTGAGGCTCCAGCAGCTCACGGAGGCGGAGCTGACACAGGCATAGAAGGACTGGGGAGAAGCTATGGGAGAAGCACGCAGGATTTTGACTGTAAGTAAATAAAAGAGTAGGCTACACTATGTCCATTATCTACATCACTATGGCCTAGTGTTTTCTGTGGCTCTGGTACAACTAATAAGCATGCAATACCTAACCGTATAGAAAGAAAGCTGTATGTGCAGTTTACGGATAATATTTACTTATTTATTTATTTATATATTAACTATGCAAACATTTAATTTTTTTCTTTGATGGCACATTTTTCTTGCTTTTTGCCTTTTCTCCCCTCTATGCTTTACAGCTTTACGGGGGAGTAGGTTTGTCTTATCTAAATGAGATGTAAATGAACCCTATTATCGCTCGAGCAGCAGAGAGAGGTGAGAACTGCCCAAATCTTTGGAGTTGTTAAATTCAAATCGCGGCTACGTCCAAATATGATCAGATTTCCATGTGTTACACATCATTGGAAAGCTACACTGTCATAATCTATGCCCATCTCAAACTGCCCCAAAACCGAGTTGTGTCCCTGGTTTCCGTGATGGGTGACAAATACGCTCGTCTCCGCTGCACGTCATCTGCTGTGGGTTTCCAATAATGATGGAAGGCTTGAGAACGAGGGCACTGCTACCTGAAAACATAAAATGAAAACGCACAGAATGCTTTATTCTCTATATTTAGTGAAATGGTTAGCAGCATGGCTTTGACTGTCATAGTAACATGAACTTCCTCATCTTCCTACACATACTCAAATGAAAGGTTTTCTGAAACAGACATCTGTAGACACGCTGTTGGCTGTGACATTACCAAATCACCAATCTGCCGGGGTCTTTTTTTCTTCTTTTTTTAATGGCCAATTCTTATTAAAAGTGTGCAGATTAACTTGGCTGCCATGTGGCGTTTGCAGATTAAATGCAATTTGAGCGTATAATTATCGGGGCTTATTATCGGCCGAAAATTAATTATCGGCTTATTGGTGATGACATCAAAAAGGGTGATATTTGCCGATAATTATCAGCAGCTGATATTATTGTGCATCCCTACTTTTTTGTTTAATTTAATGCTTTTAAGGCTCGGCATGATCAAATTAAATACGTCTTTAATGATTTAAGACCCACGGCTGATGGTCATGTTCAAAGCAGTCACACGGGGAAACAAAACGAGGAAAATAACGGCAGTTCTGAGAAAGTAACCTACAATGACTCATTCAAAGTTTCTCTTGACGACGCAGTGCGTACTGAAGTGAAGGTTGGTCTCTTGCCTGTTGGCTGCTCTGTGAAGAGGGTGTGAGGGAAGGAGAGTGTTTCCTGGATATTTTGGGTCGCTTGTGGAAAGTGGAGGAACATACAGTCCCTACGAAAGATTCTTTGATAACCCAAACAAGCCAGGTTTGTTTATGATGCGGGAATAACATAATAACACTGTAAATTACTGAGGCCTTCCATCTGAGATTGAGATGTACATTATTTACCAACTTCTAAATGTGCAAAAGTTAAATTTTTGCCCATTGTGGGTGCAGTCTTGTTTGTCACAATTTCATGAAGAGAAACTGTACTTTATTTGTTTTGTTTAAATTGAATGGAACTTTCTTTGTTGCAATGGGATAGTGCAGACACTTATTGGATATTGTAATTTTGTCCCATATCGTGCAGTGCTAGTTTTGTGCCATTATCTTTGGATAGCTCTTGTTGAGAGTGGATTTTGATCATTGTTTGAACCCGGTTTAGCACAACAAAATGAAACCAATCATAAAAAGCTCAAAACAATCCAGCACAAGTCTGGTGAAAGCGTTTGAAAACATAAAAGAGTGTCATGAGTCCAGAAGGCTTTATGTAGGCTACTGTGCCGATGAGAAAGCTCCAAAAAGTCTCTTCATGGTCTCTTTAGAATTATTGTCCTATCAGAAGCAATCCCGAGCATTGTCAGAGAAAGTGGTGTGTGATGTTCTCCTAAGAGCGCTCAGACCTACGGCAGAACAAAGTGTCAGCTCCTTCCTGCGCCGCGATAGCGGCGGGTCTCTGATGAACAGGGAACACAGAGGCCCCGCGCTTTGAAGCTATATTTAGGTCCAAATCCTCCTTCACACCGCGGCACGCCGACTTGATCTCCCACACAATTAGCCCCGCATCACAACATTGCAGCCAGAGCCGGGGCAGAGCTGCGGACCGGAGCACACTGCACATTCACCACCTGCAGATTTAAGCCCATCTGGCAAATATACTGCCACAGGAGCAGAGTCAGAAAGAGACTACTGCATTTAATCCCTTAACCATATCCCTACACATAATGTTGTGTAATCTTTGTTTCTCATAGCTTTTAAGGTCATGTTAAAAAGGTTCAGGAAACAAGACAGTTATATTTATTTAATGAAATCTATTGAGTATTAGGTCCAGAAACCATAGAAATGCCTTTAGCTATCTGAGCCTGTTCTTACAAACATTAGCCAACTGCTCCTGGACCATTCTATTCCCACACAAAGGTATGTTTTGTCCGTTTCATTATAACATGAATAATATTTCTGTGGTTTCTTTATCATATCATCTTTAAAGATGAAGTTTAGTGGCCACTAGGGATGTCAATATTGACCAGTTTTATGATTACCACGATTATAAAAGGACACTGCAGGTAATCCGTAAGAATTTTAGAGGCCACGGTTTACGCTGAAATTTTTCATGCTGACGTACTGACCGCTGTACTCCACAAACAGCACGTAAACTCACTGATAGTTGAGCAAGGCAGAAAGACGCTCTCCTCCAGTGTTGTATCCATCCCAAAACTGATTGAAGTCAGCAGAGTGGGACCTCTTTAGGAATCCAAACGATGGCCGAGGCGTTGTTGTTGTTGTTGGACATCTGACATGCAAATCCTGTTGTTGGAAAGTTGCAGCAAAAGGCGCTGATATGTCGAATATGAAACATCAGGAGATAATCCTTCGCTGTAAATGTCCAGTCAAGATAACAAACTGCATAATTCCCAATAAAGTTTGTCCAAATCACTTTAGAAACACGTTTCCTTTGTCTGTTCATCAAAAAATCTGACAAATAATTAAGCGGCAGCATAACTTTTGAGAACATAAAACCCATCCTAGATTGTGCCGTAATAATATATACTAAACTAATTATGATCATTATAAAGTTGTAAAGTTGACATTGTTTTGTAATTTTCAATGTAAGCCTATTTATTTTAATGTAAAATAATCTTAAAGCATTTTTTATTTTTAGAAGCAGTGAATGTTATTAAGTATTAAAGTATTAAAGTATTAAAATCATTTTAAATACAAAAACTAAAAATATCAGTTCTTTCCTTTCATTCGGTCGATAATCGTGAATACTCATAAAATGGATGTACATCTGACCCCACAAAAGCAAACTTGACTGAAAATGATTTAGCATTTAACTCACAGGACAGTTTTATACGCTAATTTGTATCCAAAGTAAAATCTCAAAAGGTCTGTACATTCATTAATGATGTCTAACAAAGGCTTTGACCAAAATGTGGTCGATGGGTTGACAACAGCTGAAAGAAATCCACATTGTTCATAATTTGCTATGTTTGATGGCTAATGCTAATGCTATAGAAAAAATCCAGACTAGCCAACTTGCTAACTGTTTGCATATGTTAGGATCAAACACCACTTCTCCTTAGGCTTTTACTGTAAAAAAAATAAAATAATAATAATAATAATGACTACAGAATATGAATAGGTTATGCAAACTGATATGAATGTTCTCCAAAGATATTTAATAAGTTATATATTATGATTATTATATTATATTATAACTTATAAGTTTCCTGGGTTAACTGTATCATTTAGTCCAAATAGTGACCTCAACAAATTGAGCTTGCACTATTTCACTTTAGTTTCAAAATCCAGGCGCAGAGCAGCACATGGTGTTTTGGGACTCGACTGTTACTGGGCTACAATATGCAGCCCTTTCCTTGACTTTGACATGTGAAGATGGATCAGATTCACGCTCTGCTCTTAAGATAATTGAAAACAGCACATCTGTGTTTAAAAAAAAGTCCTGTTTAACTAATGAGTAACTGCTAGTGCGGATACTGCTCCGAGAGAAACAACAGAAGCGTGACCGTTATAAGGGCCTTTTAAATATATATATATACTGTATATGATAAAATAGAGAGAGGAAAAGCTAAGGACTCTCCCATATTCTATCCATTTTAATTCCATGTTTGGCTGCCAATTAAAAACATTTATGTAGCTAATAATTCAGTGCTGTAAGTGGCAAAAACAGGTGCAGGTTCTGTCTCTCACACCTGTGAAAATGTGGTAAAAACCAAAAGGTGTGAAGTTCAAAGTGTTACTTGGATAAATCTCGTCTTTTGGTATGAGGGGCACGTTTGACTTTCTTTTCCTTGACGTTGATATGTGCATATGGCTTTACCAGACCACCTCCTACAGATCAAATAGTACAGTGGGAGGAAAAAGTGAGTGACACACCAAATTTCTTAAATTTCTGCCTAAATTGGTCATAAAATGTGGGCTGATCTTTATTAAAATCACAAGAATGAGTAAACAGTTCAATAGCTGGCTGACCTCCTTTGGCAGCAATAACTTCATCCAGATGTTTCCTGTAGTTGCAGATTAGACGTGCACAATGATCAGGATGAATCGTGGACCATTCCTCTTTACAAAACTGTTGCTGTTCAGCAGATTCCTGGGATGTCTGGTGTGAATGGTTTTCTTGAGGTCATGCCACAGCGTCTCAGTCCGGTTTAGGTCAGGACTTTGACTGGGCCATTCCAGAACATGTATTTTATTCTTCTAAAACCATTCTGAAGTGGATTTGCTTTTGTGCTTTGGGTCATTGTCTTGTTGCAGCTCCATCGTCTTTTGAGCTTCAGCTGTTGGACAGATGGCCTCAAGCTTTTCTGCAAAATATCTTGATAAACAAAACAGCCCCACACCATGATGCTCCTGCTCCAGACTACAGCAGTGGCTTCCTCCGTGGCGTTCTCCCATGAACTCCATTCTTGTTCAATGTTTTATGTATTGTAGATGTGTCAACAGAGATGTTGGCATGTGCCAGTGATTTCTGTAAGTCTTTAGCTGAAACTCTTACATTCTTTTTTACCTCATTGAGTATTCTGACCCTTGGAGTCATCTTTACAGGACGGCCACTCCTTGGAAGTGAAGCCACAGAACCAACTGGATTTATGAACATCCAGACTTTTAGAGATGGTTCTGTAACCTTTTCCAGTTTTACACAAATCAATAATTCTTGATCGTCTTCAGACAGCTCTTTTGAGTGAGGCATGGTGCACATCAGACAATGCTTCTCAACAAGAGACAGTTCTTAACGTGTGTGTTTTTCAGTGGCAGCTTTAAGCCACTCTAAATGTCTGCATACATTTGTCTAATTAGCTCTTGGAGCATCCTTAGCCAGGGGGTGTACTCACTTATTCCACCCTCTGCTGTGAATGTTTACACGTCAGCATGGTTACACTTTTGAGTGAAACAAAACCAAGGTAAAATGGAAGTAGACTGGGAAAAACATGATAAAAACTGAAGTAAATAGGCCTATGAGTGACATTAACAATGTGAATAGACAGTTGACCATATTATTGACCTTTTACAAATAAGGAAATAAGCCAATATCATCTTTTATCTTTGTAGAGAGAAAACGGTTGAGATTTTTGCATGCCATCGACACTTGGATAAAATTGTCCAAACAGCTGATGGCACTGTCTTGAAAAACAAAGATCCTAAATCTACAGCGGTCCTTAGTCTGCAGCTGCTGCGGTCTGCAGGCTCATAATATTGAGCAGCTAGCCCACTCCGACTGGCAGACTTTGATTCAGCAAACACCACCTGGGACACAAATGCATGCTGGGTAGTATAAAAAAGTCTCGCTCTTCAGCACTTTGAAGTTTTTACATGCAAGTGGGCGGCTCTCTCACAATCCATGTAACTGGATGAAAACAAAAGAGGAATCAAAAGGGCTTAAGCGCCACTGTTACACAATGCTCAAGAAGAGATCTGAAACCAGAGAGGAGCACGACTAACTTTTATGGGAAACAAAAAGTGCTGGGACATTAGTCTGCACTGTTGTCAGCCCAGGCGTGCGTTAGAGCTGCACCATTTTGACAAAAAAATGAATTTTTCTGACAGATATTGCGATTTTAACATTTTTTATATGGCATACATTTTCTATTTTCACACAACTGAGCTACATATAAACTGCTGTTAATCATCATGGGGCTCATTTATTACATTTCAGCTTCATACAGCAACAAGATACAAATCTGCAAGTAGCAAAGAGGCATTATCTGAAAACATGCTTGGCTTTAATCATTCTCTAATAAACGTGGTGCTCTCTCACTCCTCTCTATTCAGTGACATAAAAGTGTTTTCTGAATCACACTCTGCTTGCTTTATGAAAAGCCGCTGCATATAATGCTAAAAACCGTCAGTAAAGATGTTACAATAAGTAAAATTGCAATCTCAATTGACCTTTCGCAAAACCACGCCCCAAATCGTTAATTGTCCAATCAGACATCCTAGCAACCGTTACTATGAAGCTAGGTCCGTCATGCCGCAGACCTCCAATGCAAAACAATGGGACATACCAGCAATGAGCAATGAGCAGATTCACTTTTTTTTACTGCTAACCACCAAAAACCCACCAGACAAAGAAGAAGAAGCAAAATGGTGAAGCAATCTGCCTATGGAGGATGTAAATCGGACACTAGATACCACAGGAGTGTGTCAGGGAGAGTCCAGTTATTTCCCTTCCCAAAGCAAAAACACAACCTGAGCACTGCCTACAATGGATCAAACAATGTGGACGGCCTACGCCCAGCTAAATGTCTCCAAAATAAACAAGCAAACGTCTGCTCTAAGGTAAGGCAAGAGCCTATAGTTAGGCTAACACCTTAGCATGCTAACATCGTAGCTACTGACAGTCACATAATGTTACACAAACTGGCACTGGAGCTGTAACTTTAACTGCGGCGGTGAACTTTTACAAGCCTACAGTCTGACTTGTTTTTGTCTCCCTTTTTGATAAAAGTACTGTGTATTTTTTTCACGGCCCTTATAACTGGCTGTAGCTGATTGTCATTGTGGCTCCTGTAGGTTTAGCTAGCGTTAGCTAACTTTAGCGCACCAGAGAAATGCACGGAGAAATTTTCCTATTTTTAGAAATATTTCAAACATAACAGGGTGCTTACCGGGCAGTGCAAGAGCACGACTGGTCCACAAGGCTGTGCTGTTGCATTTAAGGAAGAGATCAGAAGGTTTCTCTGATATTTCTGGAGACCTGTCTGTTTGCTGGTACTGTCAATAGTCCGATAGCCTTCGTTGGATAGTTCTTGAATATATCCCTCCACTGCATACAGTAACCCCTTTTGCCTCAATTTGGAGAATATTGTAGAGGTATTGCTCCAAAAAGGTCACTGACAGGCATGGCAATCTGTTGCGCTGCTGGTGTTTTACCATGAATTGTCGGGCGTAGCAACAGTAACTAAGGGGGCGGGGCTTTTGCGAAAGGTCAATTGGCGCAGTGCATGGTAGGATAGGTCAATTGGGATACATTTGACTCGGAAGTGTGTTTTGACAGTGGACAATTGCTAATTTGAAGTTATTTGTGTGGAAAGCGGGCTACACCTGAGCGCCGCAACAAACAGGACTTTGTAGCAGACACAAAGAATACGGAGGAACTCTTGCAGATCCCTTGAAAATTCCTTCAGTGAAACGGGTGGGTGATATAGATGAAGTTTGCTGCTGATCTACGATGTGCCATGACATGCATCATGTCCGCGACAGGGACTTGGGGAGACTGCTTGTTATTGTTTTTTCTACTACTACGTTTTCTATCTATTTATGCATTGCCTTTGAAGTTTTAAAGTTTTTATAGTTCAGTATTTATAATTATATTAAGTGTTACGTTTCATGTTGCATGATTGCTTATTATTGGTTTAGATTAAACCAATTAAGATTCTGATTCTGTCGTATTATATCCAAGGAAAAGCTTTGAGTTACTACAAATCTGGATGGTGAGGGAATTGTTTTACTTCAGTGCCAAGTGTGAAGTACAGTTTTTGAAGGCCGAGTGCTTTCTATAGGGAAATAACGCATAAAGTGTGTGTGATCATTGCAGTGTTAATTTTGACAATATATTTTAATTTAGTTTTAGTCTTAGTCTTTTGACGAAAATGTAATTCAATTTTAGTCGAGATTTAGTCAAAAAATATCTTCAATTTTGGTCTAGTTTTAGTCGACTAAAATTGCAAGTCAATTTAGTCGATCCTGCTGTGATTTTAGTGTGAGACCAGCTGCACAGGTCCAAACTGTTCTAAACTCCAAACTTCAGAAATAGAGACTTAAAGGTCCTATATCATGCAAAATCGACTTTTGGAGCTTTTAGCCATGTTGTTATGCTATTTCCTTATCAAAAACACCCCCAGAGCGGTTTTTGGCTTCATTCACGCAGTTCTAAGTAATCCTCCTGAATCCTGCTCTCTGAGCAGCTGCTCCACCCTCTCCTGGTAAACGACTGAGCTGTTCAGTTGTGTCGTCACAGCGGAACGGAAGTGCTCTACGTCTGTAATGTAATGCCTTACGGCCTGATTTTTATTTATAAAACGGCTTTTTTTTTTTTTTTTTTTTTTTAAAAAAACAAAAAAAAAAAACAGCAACCCTCCGAAGCGTCTGTGCTGTCCCACGACGCTAATCAAGCGCACCCACGGCTGGAGGAGCCATGGATCCGAGCATAAGTGTTGTTTTTGAAGACTGAGCTCTTTCTAACCTACTCTGGACACGCCTGTTCTTTTTTCTTACCGATAATGCCACGGATGCGCGTTTGGCTACGAGAGGAACAGGACTATTCAACCTTCCTAAAGAAGAGTGCACTCGCCAGAAGTTGGAATTTCTTTCCGGGATTAAGCTAGCTACTATATCAACCAACCTGATGGATGCTTGGTGAACCTTGGCCAGAATCAAAGTGGATTAACTTTTATAACTTTTATAACCAACGCGATCTCATGGGAGTCCAAACTGAGCGGTGAGTCAATCAAAACGCATGTTAGCGTGTGTGTTAGCATATGTGTTAGCCATTTATGAAACTGCTTTGCACATGTCAACTCCTTATAACTGCATTATGTGAAGTAACTTCACTTTTTGCAGTGATATTTATATTTATAATACTGCAAATGTGGAATGAGCAGAGAGAGGGGCGGAGTTAACTGAATCGAAGCGTCTTATCTTCCGGGTAGGGAAAATACCCCCCAAAAATACTTATATTTCTCTCAAAATGAGTACTCCATAGTGATAGAGGTACAATATATCATATATATGCCTATACTTTACTTTGGAATGGCTAAAATAGCATGATACAGATCCTTTAAAGATCAGCTGAACACCAGTGTCCAGTCTTACTCCGCCCACAAGAAAGTTTGAATCTGCTACCTAAAGTGGGCGTGAACGACACTGGGCCGCTTTGGTATCCCAGAGCGGCAGGGCAGCACACGTCATCTCTCTCCTCCTGACATCATCTCTCACCCCTGCTCTAATAGGTGCGCTAAATTCAAAAATCAAATGCAGTACTGACAGTTCGCAGCAGATGGCGCCTCACTGACAGTTTTAGGCACACAGTTGTCCTTTCAACTAATTTGCACTAAAATGTCAAAAACATTACCAGGACATGTAGAGAACACTATAAGACACCCATTTATCCAGTTTATGAGCTAAAAAAAGTTGATTTGGTGTTTAGTTCTCCTCTAATCTGCCTTTGGTCTGCTGTGAATATGAATCAAAGGCAGTTTCAGAAATACAGGCCATTGGCTGATATAAGTGATTTTGGGCCGTTTTTATTTGTTTTACTATATTAATTTAATCCTATATTTATACAGGTTTGTCCTTTGAGACCATAGTTTGAGATGATATGATGTCTAATAAGTCAGAGAGACCTGTTTCAAACACATCAACCATATGGGCTCATAGGCTGCAGTTACATCGGCATCTTTTACTCTTTTTGTAATAATAATTAAATACATGTTTGAAAGAAAAAAGACAGGAAAAAAACAATAACAAATGTTCGTACAGTGCAGCTATGACATTTGTTGTTGTTTGTTCTCACATACTGTATAGCTTCAACCAGCACATATGAACAACCTTAAATTGAGTAAAATACAGCCTGAATAAGAGCCGTAAAGCCAACTGGATAATGTTTTAATCGCGTTTCATCATTGACTGTTTTTACTTTGTACTTTAGTACATTTTTGATGAAGTACTTTTGTACTTTTACTTAAGTAAAAGCTGTACTTTTACTTTTACCGTTGTAATTTTTTACCAGAGTATCTGTACTTTTACCTTCGACACCTCTGCCCGTTTGCACTGCCTCAGCTGAGCGGGGGACAGGAGGATGCTCACAGCTCTATATATCAGCTTTAAGCGACTATTTTATTCACCATAGCCCCTTCTTTTCCAGACTGTTGTAAAATACAAAGAAAAGTGGAGTAAATAACAACGGGCTCGTAACCTCTTTAATGTTCGCAAACCTCGTGAGCGTGCACCACGCCCTCGCACCCAAACGCTGTGACCTTGCGCCAAATGTTTTATTGGTCTATTAAGTACAAACAGGTTATGAAACATTGATTTTGAGGGAGGGTGAGGGATGATTTGTTCACTTCACACAAAAAGATCTTACTGTAGTAGCGTTTAATCCACACTCTATAATAACGTAATTTAGAGATCACTTTTTTTTTTTCTCTCACTGACAACCAACAGCTGTGATCGGTTAACATTGACACGGCCAAACGGTCAACATCCCTACTCACAATGGTGCTCAGTCGCAGCGGCTCAGGACTAACCCAACACCTGATCTATGCAATTGTGTTGTACAATTGTGTTGTACAATTGTACAATGACAAATAAAGTACTTACTTACGTACTTACTTATTTACCACCTGAACTTGGCGATGAAATGATAACTCTATGACCTAATCCAACACACAGGTCGAGCGACACACGTTTGTTACTAGGGCTGAGAATAGTTTGCGCTGCGTGAGACACACGTGGAGTTTGTTTACTGTATAGAGACAAACATGATTGTTCTGCAGCCTCTTCTGATTGGACAGCAGCCTAAGGAAATGAGGCTCGATAATTCGGATTGGCGAACATGTCTTTCACTCAAACAGCAGAGGCGCAAAGCAGAAAAAAACAAACAAACAAAACCTCAGCCCCTTGAGGCTCCGTTACTGCCGCAGCTAAACCTCGATAAAGGTTAGTCGAGCAGCAGCTCTAGCGTGAACGTGCCTCAACAGGGAACGCACCACATCATTGCTCTCGAAAAAAGGTTTTGAAACGAGCAGAGGAGAGGTGTGTCATCCTCGATTCACCAGCTGAATGTAGCGCGGGGATGTGTCAGCAGGAGGACGCTCTATAGGTTATTAGGAGAGACACACTCAAGTTCCAGCTCTGAGGCATTTGTTATCTTTCCTCCCTGTCCAGCTCTTGATAAGGGGATGGACAAAAAGCTCTACTCCAGTTATGCTTTTACAAGGAAAAACATGACATTGTTCAAAGATGAATGTCACTTTACAAAACACAGACAGGACGGAATAGCAGAATACAGAAAACGACTTGTAAACTAGAATATGACTCATTTCTCATGATCAGCGTTGTTTCTGTCATTCATAAGTGGTTTATCTCGCCGCTCGGATGTCGCTGTGTGGCTGCAGAGTGGTGCAGTGTGAAGGGCAGTGTGACCTCCCAGGCTTCTGCCCCCTCTCCGCTCTGGACGCTCTGCGCCTGACCCGAGGCTCGCACATCCAGGAGCGTTAACATGCTAGCCTAATACAAGAGTCCTGGGCTTTACAGAACATGGCTGTAGAGGTCTGAAGGGTTTACAGTTGGAGACACTGAGGAAGAAGTGGGAGGGACACGCGGTGAAAACATAGGAGGCATCAGCACCACTCATGGACTCGGAGAGCGGCTGGTCTGGTAAGGCAGTACAAGCTGATATCCATCCTGTATTAGAGGATCTTAAGTCATAAAATCAAAGTGTGTTATGGCGAGCGGACAATTGTTTATAATGTCTTTGTGAATTGTCTTACATCTGTATGTCTTGTTTGTATTTTTATGGAGCTGCTGAACTGTAAAACAAATTTCGGATCCTTGTATCTGACAATAAGCATTTATCTATCTATCTATCTATCTAGCATTAGCACCGCGGTGTATGTAGTGTGTTTTTATCACCGTATATACTGTTTATTGCAGTATAGGTGGGAGGTTTACGGTTTTGCAGTTGCCCTGATGAATGTATTTCTGATATTTGGACAAATCCTGCAATATTGTGGCTTATAAACCTGCTTTTATTGTGTGTTTAAACATAAAATAATGTGTTGGTTTGGATCTCTGAACTTGGATCACTCTCTGGAAGCGGCAGTGGAATTTCTACATGCTGAAGAGTTTATACGAGCAGTAACTTTCAGCTTATGGCATACTGACAAATGGATGCCTCTGTAATAAGTGCTGTTTGAATGAAGAACTCCATACTCTCTTATTATAGACAAGTGTAAAATAATGATGGAAGCTCCTTTGTGTGGTAACTCATAACCACAAAACATAAAATGAAAAGCTGTACAAGCATTTAGCTGTAGTTTGTTGGCTGGAGCTGTCTAATGAAGGGGTTAAATACACTCTACCATGTTTCTGTGTGTCTTCAATGAAGGCACTTGAGTCATCTTCTGTACTCGGTAGTTGAAGTCTCCAAACGTTTCGCCTCTCATCCAAAAGGCTTCGTCAGTGGACGAAATTCCGCTCAGCACACAGCGTAGATAAAGACCAATTGGGAGGAGTTGGGGTTGGCCCGGCTCCTCCCCTCTAATCACAGCTACTCTCACCTGTGGGTAAACACCTTTTGAAGTAGAGCGTCTGTAACGACCTGCTCCCCCAGTATCGGTCAGTCCTGTCCTATTCATGGCTGATCACTGCTAATGACCTGCCTATTGTTCTTTTGTTAGCTGAGGTATCGTCTTCTGGACTGGCCGTGCCCTGTCGGTTTTCCCCGAAGCAGATTGGAGTAAAAAGAAGAAAGATTAAATCTTAGCCCACCATTTCGGTTCATGGAGGGATTTTCTTTTCTGACAAAAATAGCTTATTTTACTCCGCTTTCAAACCAACGTTCTTCTTTAGCTAAAATGTTGACCTCCCCGTCCTCAAAAGAGTGATTGGAGGCTTTAAGGTGAAGGTGCACCGCCGACTGGGGGCCGCTATCTTGAGTTATCTTTCTCTTCGGTGTTGATAAAGTCTCTTCTGTAAAACTTGTTTTGTTTCTCCAATATAATGTTCTTTGCATCAAATAGAATAAACCAAATTGCTTTGTTTGTGGCTCGGAGTTTTGTCTTTGGGATGAACTTATTTTGTCTCAGTGTGTTCACCGGTTTGTGGTACACTGGAATCCTGTGCTGCCTAAAGATTCTCTGAAGTTTCTCTGATACCCTTAAATACACCTTAAAGCCTCCAATCACTCTTTTGAGGACGGGGAGGTCAACATTTTAGCTAAAGAAGAACGTTGGTTTGAAAGAGGAGTAAAAGAAGCTATTTTTGTCAGGAAAGAAAATCCCTCCATGAACCGAAATGGTGGGCTAAGATTTAATCTTTCTTCTTTTTACTCCAATCTGCTTCGGGAAACCGACAGGACACGCCCAGTCCAAGAAGACGATACCTCAGCCAACAAAAGAACAATAGGCAGGTAATTAGCAGTGATCATCTATGAATAGGACAGGACTGACCGATACTGGGGTGAGCAGGTCGTTAGAGACGCTCTACTTCAAAGGTGTTTACCCACAGGTGAGAGTAGCTGTGATTAGAGGGAGGAGCCGGGCCAACCCCAACTCCTCCCAATTGGTCTTTATCTAAGCTGCGTGCTGAGCGGAATTTCGTCCACTGACGAAGCCTTTTGGATGAGAGGCGAAACGTTTGGAGACCTCAACTACCGAGTACAGAAGATGACTCAAGTGCCTTCATTGAAGATGGACAACTCCTGTACGACTGAGAACTTACACAGACATGTTTCTGTGTGGTTTGCTGCTGTACAGTACAATACAATGGTGCTTCTCCTTGACACTCAAATAAACATTTAGCTCATGGAGACATTTTAATGATCCAGAAATAAATATGAACTTCCTGGGTACGCAGAGTGGCGGCTGGGACATTAGATAGGTGAAAATGGACATTTCCAGAGCACAGAACGCACAAAGGCAGAGCAGGATTCCTCAGACGTCTGTGAATTCGTCAGAATTCCTCTCCAAGTCCTAGACCATAACCAGCTTAAAACTAAATCGATATGGGTTATTCTAAGGCCGATGGCGATTTTTGGGGATTTTTATTGGCCGATACCGATATGCTCGGCCGATATTTTTGACCGATATTTCCAAATGTCTGGTCCATAATCCTGTAAAAACATAAGCACTTTGCCGCTGCAGCACTGGCCAATTTTATTTGATCACTTTAGGTGATTCAATCATAGTTTCTGTCCCTGCCGTTAGCATTCATACTGTTGCTGAATTGTCCAGGTTCTGTGCTTCAAAATGACATGCAGCATGTCCATATTCACTTAGGTTTAGTGAAACAAACTAACTTTAGTCAAACCAATTTTCATTACAATGTTTCTCTGTTCCCCTGAGGCCTAGGAAGTTGTGGGAGGACTCGTTTTAAAGCCTTGACTTCTCTCTTCTTCCCAATGCAAAGAGCGGGATGTCTCTTTCGGTCCCGAATATATCGATGCTACATCAGCCGATAGCCGATATAGTCAAATCTCCAAATACCGGCTTGGTAGAAAAAGGATATGAGAGTTTATCGGCTTAAGCCACCGCGAGTGATGAAGGTTTGCAATTGGAAACTCCGTGAACGTAGTGCTGAGCGTCCAAACATGGACATCTGCTCGACTGCCCCCAGCTCTGTCCGCCCGACAACAACCTTCCACTGACCGCACCGCTCCAGGCATTCTGGGCTCAAATCACACTACTTTTTCCAAAGACATTTTTTAGCAACAGTGTGAACCAGATTTGAAGTTTAAGCTCTTGTAATAAGTTCTCCAACAGAATGCAGGAAGTTAAACTCTTTCTAGCTCTCGCAAACCCCCCCTGCACATCTTCACATATTACTCTGACTCTGCACAGCTTCAAGTTAAATGTGCTTTGTCCTTCAGTATATTTAAAAGCAGACAATTGTGCAGTGCATCCAATTATATCAATGTGAACTTGCAGCTTTAACATACCGGTGACAGTATTTCGCCCTGAATGTTTGGACCAAAACTAAAAATGCATAATTCTATGAGGTTAAGGTCTTAAAGCCAGAGACGCGTTGTAAGCTTTGTTCATGTGTTCAGCCGATGTGACTCGACCTAACCACTAAGGCTTAAAACAGCAGCTTTGTGTGTGGTGTTCCTCTGCTGTGTCCACTCATGCTGCTCAGACGGACAGTCATGAGGACAGTGTGTGAGAGGACGAGATGGATTAGACAGAAAGCGCGCTGTGGTCTTCACGCTCCACTGGTGCATTATGGGTAGCTGTGCTGTGTGCTCGCTGACACAGGGCCTGGAGCTGTGCGTGAGAACATGTCATCATGTCTCATTCACAAAATGTCCCCAAGACAATTTGCCAATATTAAATAATTGGTGATGAAATCTGTGATGAGCTGCACCTGCATAATGTTTTTTTAATGCAAAACCCTAGCCTGGCTAACGCCAGACTGCTGTGTGCGCTCGAAACATTTCAAACTGCACAGCATTGGTCCCCAATCTTCACATGGATTTGGGGGCCAATCTAAGAACGAGGAGGGACGGCAAGACGATGACGGATATGATAGACATTCGTAGCGCCCATAAACGGCTATGGACAATTGTAAACCACACCTCTCCTGGTCCCCAGACTAATTATAACTTGTGCTATTAGTCTGGCGTTAGCCAGGCTAGCAAACCCAGCTTTGGTGATTCAAAATGGCTGCTTATTGAGTTCACTGGCCTGTCCTCAAATGTGTGTGTTGCCGAAAAGATTTTAAAGTTTTTTTTGTGAGTTACTTCTGCATTAAAGACGGCCCAATGATCCTAGATGGACTTTGGCTCTAATGTTGGGCACCATTGGTTCTGATCGATGTAAAACTAATAAAACCGTCCACAAGATCTGAAAGACCCAGTCGGCCAAACACCAGCAGTTTGTGGTTCTTTGGAACATTTTGTGGACCAATAAGTTGTGGATTATGGCTGGTGGTCCGACTTTAACAACAACACAAAGCCTTTCCCTGAGAGTATAGTTATTTGTAACGTGTGCAGAAGCTTTGGCCAGTGTAGTTCGTAATAATTGCCTCTCAGCAGTAGAAAAGTCTTATTGTTTCTTGCAAACGAGACGTTGCGTATACATGATCAATTATATTTATTCCATCCATCCATCCATCCATCCATTTTCTTCCGCTTTATCCGGGGCCGGGTCGCGGAGGCAGCAGTCTCAGCAGAGATGCCCAGACTTCCCGATCCACGCACACCTCCTCCAGCTGTTCTGGGGGACCCCGAGGCGACACCAGGCCAGCTCGGAGACATAGTCCCACCAGCGTGTCCTGGGCCTTCCACGAGGCCTCCTCCCAATAGGACATGCCTGGAACACCTCCCGAGGGAGGCGACCAGGAGGCATCCGGAACAGATGCCCTAGCCACCTCAGCTGGCTCCTTTCGACGTGAAGGAGCAGCGACTCTACCCCGAGCTCCTCCCGGGTAACTGAGCTCCTCACCCGATCTCGGAGGGTGCGCCCAGCCACCCTGCGAAGGAAACTCATTTCGGCCGCTTGTATCCGCGATCTTGTCCTTTCGGTCATTACCCAGATCTCATGACCATAGGTGAGGGTGGGAACGTAGATCGATCGGTAAATCGAGAGCTTTGCCCCCTGACTCAGCTCCCTCTTCACCACAACAGTCCGATACAGCGACCGCATCACTGCTGATGCAGTCTATTTGACTGAGTCTATTTATTCATAGACTCAAATCTTCGATGAAGGTTCTTGAGTTATCTTCTCTGTAGTTGAAGTGTCGAATGTTTCGCCTCTCATCTAAAAGGCTTTGTCAGCGCACTAAAGTTTCAGCTCAGCCCGAAGACCAGATATACAGTGAGGAAAATAAGTATTGAACACCCTGCTATTTTGCAAGTTCTCCCACTTAGAAATCATGGAGGGGTCTGAAATTGTCATCGTAGGTGCATGTCCACTGTGAGAGACATAATCTAAAAAAAAAATCCAGAAATCACAATGTATGATTTTGTAACTATTTATTTGTATGATACAGCTGCAAATAAGTATTTGAACACCTGAGAAAATCAATGTTAATATTTGGTACCGTAGCCTTTGTTTGCAATTACAGAGGTCAAACGTTTCCTGTAGTTTTTCACCAGGTTTGCACACACTGCAGGAGGGATTTTGGCCCACTCCTCCACACAGATCTTCTCTAGATCAGTCAGGTTTCTGGGCTGTCGCTGAGAAACACGGAGTTTGAGCTCCCTCCAAAGATTCTCTATTGGGTTTAGGTCTGGAGACTGGCTAGGCCACGCCAGAACCTTGATATGCTTCTTACAGAGCCACTCCTTGGTTATCCTGGCTGTGTACTTCGGGTCATTGTCATGTTGGAAGACCCAGCCTCGACCCATCTTCAATGCTCTAACTGAGGGAAGGAGGTTGTTCCCCAAATCTCGCAATACATGGCCCCGGTCATCCTCTCCTTAATACAGTGCAGTCGCCCTGTCCCATGTGCAGAAAAACACCCCAAAGCATGATGCTACCACCCCCATGCTTCACAGTAGGGATGGTGTTCTTGGATGGTACTCATCATTCTTCTTCCTCCAAACACGTTTAGTGGAATTATGACCAAAACGTTCCATTTTGGTCTGATCTGACCACATGACTTTCTCCCATGACTCCTCTGGATCATCCAAATGGTCATTGGCAAACTTAAGACGGGCCTTGACATGTGCTGGTTTAAGCAGGGGAACCTTCCGTGCCATGCATGATTTCAAACCATGACGTCTTAGTGTATTACCAACAGTAACCTTGGAAACGGTGGTCCCAGCTCTTTTCAGGTCATTGACCAGCTCCCCCCGTGTAGTTCTGGGCTGATTTCTCACCTTTCTTAGGATCATTGAGACCCCACGAGGTGAGATCTTGCATGGAGCCCAGTCCGAGGGAGATTGACAGTCATGTTTAGCTTCTTCCATTTTCTAATGATTGCTCCAACAGTGGACCTTTTTTCACCAAGCTGCTTGGCAATTTCCCCGTAGCCCTTTCCAACCTTGTGGAGGTGTACAATTTTGTCTCTAGTGTCTTTGGACAGCTCTTTGGTCTTGGCCATGTTAGTAGTTGGATTCTTACTGATTGTATGGGTGGACAGGTGTCTTTATGCAGCTAACCACCTCAAACAGGTGCATCTAAATGTAGGATAATAAATGGAGTGGAGGTGGACATTTTAAAGGCAGACTAACAGGTCTTTGAGGGTCAGAATTCTAGCTGATAGACAGGTGTTCAATACTTATTTGCAGCTGTATCATTCAAATAAATAGTTAAAAAATCATACATTGTGATTTCTGGATATTTTTTTTAGATTATGTCTCTCACAGTGGACATGCACCTACGATGACAATTTCAGACCCCTCCATGATTTCTAAGTGGGAGAACTTGCAAAATAGCAGGGTGTTCAAATACTTATTTTCCTCACTGTAGGCCACAGGGAGGATTTAGCTTGGCTCAGTCCCTCCCCTTTATTAACAGCTACTCTCACCTGTAGGTAAACATCTTTATAGTTATGCGTCTTTGTAGTTAGGACTCAGAATTACAAATACTCATAACGACCTAACTCACACCTAAGTTTAGGGCTGAAACAACTAATCGATTAAACGACGACTAATCGATTATTGAAATAGTCAACAACTTTTTAGTAATTGATTAATTGTTTTCTGGTTCACACAGACTCAAATAGAGCAAAAATGACATGAAAATGTAGTATTTTTGATGAAACCTACTTTGTTTTTATAGTTAGGGTCTGTAGTGTTTTGTACAATTTCATGAATATCTGTCTGTGTCTCATCCAATCAGAAAGCAGAATTAGCGTTAAGAGCCTCCAACAAACATTTACTTTAAGTTTACTCCATCAACACGTCCTCAAGCGGCACCACTTTAGCTTTATGTGATCAGAGCCAAGTGAATAATCGTAAAAATAATCGATAGATTAATCGATTACAAATTAATGGTTAGTTGCAGCCCTATAGTTTCATTATGACAGATCCCGAACACAAACGCTCTGCCAAACCTCGCTTTTTACACCAGAAAACAAATAATCCATGGCCACGTCAAAGCGAAAGTAAGAAACCCTTGCACTGAAAGCGAGGTCAAGTTCCGCTAATAGCCCCAAATGCTTCCTGTTGTCTCTACAAAATAAAAGCAGTCACTGTTCCAACAGCTGGGAGAGCTTTAAGAGACACTGAAGAATATCACTACAACGGGAGCTGCAGGTTCAGGCCGATTACAGACAATAGATCACCACACTCACACATGGCCAAGGGAATATTTTAAATGAACTTTAGGAACATCACAGCAATAGGCCTAATCTTGAATGCTTTTATCATGTATGTGGAAATAATTATCTTAAGGCATGCGTTGTAATAAACAATAGTGTGGATGTTTTCAGTGCTAACAGAAATTGTGTAGGTGATGGTACATTTGGAAATTCCAACTTTAATGTTGTGTGTTCTGTAAAAGTAACAGTTAAATTCAATGAGATGTCCGTCCTTATATCTGTCCTAATTTGCAAATGTTACTTAACTGTATCTCTCATTATAAGCATTTTTTAAAACATTTACATAGCCTATATAGTATAGGTTGCATATTATTCATGGAAAAAATTAGAGATTGCAGGATAAATGGATCTAAACTAAACATGATCTGAACAGAGACATGGAACACAAATTTTGCAACAGAAATGTGTTAAAACTCATGCGTAAAGTCTCAGAGGACGACTTATTCAGAGCGTCATCAGCTACTCAATACCAAGGCTCTTATCACAGTAATACAAATGTAAATCAGACCTTATGCTCATTTGCTCAATTTTAACGTAATGTTTAAGAAACAGTGGGTGAACGGGACAATATTTAGAAGTTTGCGTCGGAGCCTCCGTGCCTCTTTCTCTCCTCTCTCCTCTCTCGGCCCTTCGTGAGAATATCCAAACCCATGCGCTTTCAGCTCTGATGTGAGATCCATCGCGGCATTTTAAAACTGTTTAATTTCCGTACAAAAAGCAAAGCGAAACCACACAGTTAAACAGTGAAGCTGCTTTTAGAGAGAGAGCCCCGCGCGTCAGAAATAGAGCAGTGCTGTGTCTTTATTTTAATAATTATGGCTAACACATAATTTCTCTGGCAGGCTACTTAAACTAGCGTGCATATTAGTTATATTCCAGATTTAATTTACAGTGCAATCCCAGCAAAGTTTGTAGGTTTACAAGGCCCACAGAAGATCAGCGAGTGTTTCTGACAGGAGGAGGCGTGGCATCACGATGGTGGCTCTCCATTGTGATGTTGCTCATCCATCACGATGGACGATGATATCGTCCATCAGAACAACCCTATCCCACAACGTGGGTGACAGGTAGTGACTCTGAGCCACACACACACGCGTGATAAGCAGCACGCTGGTTGTAGGTTGTGCGTAGAGTTTGTTTAGTTCATTTATGTTATCGCGATTGAAAGAGTTCAGCTGTGCGACAAGAGTTTGTTTGTAGTCCAAAGCGCAGGTGTGTGTGGAGTGAGAGGGTGGGGTGAACAGGCTGTCCACAGCCTCCTACCCGAACTGGGAGATGTAGAGGTTCTTCCGTTCCAGGGCTATGAACTTTCGCTCGCCATTGGATCCACTGTTACCATCACAGGTAAACCGGCACAACGCAATCAAACAGCGCCTACTCCCGGGGTAGACGAGGACTGTGGTGGCTGCTCGTTGTGCATCCCACACCCTACTGAATGGGAACGGCCCTGACAGCTTGTAAGAAGTGCTACTGCTACGCGATTGGTTGGCTGTGGTCACATGACAGGCGTAAGGTAATGACCCGAGTGACGTATAGACGCTCACATAGACTAGATATGATTTATTTATTTATAAATGGCCGATTTTACCCGGGTTATGCTTGAGGTGCCAAAGGTTCTCAATAGGGTTGAGGTCGGGGTAGGATGGGGTCCACATCATGAGTTTCTCTCCTTTTATGCCCATAGCAGCCAATGATGCAGAGGTATTCTTTACAGCAGGGGTTCCCAAACTTTTTGGATGGGACCCCAAAATTGACACGTAAACAACTCGGGACCCCCATTGTATAAAGTTATTGCCTCTTACGCTACTTTAGGGAAGAAAACACATTTTAAAATCAAGTTACTGTAACATGTATTTAAACTGTTTATTTTAACTATATGAATGGATTTCACAAATGATATGCTGTTTTACATTCAAAAATATATCAAAAACAGTTGCCTTTTTCTTTTTTATGTCATCCTAAAATCATCTGAGGACCCCCACCCAATGCCTCGCGACCCCCTGAGGGGTCCCGACCCCCACTTTGGGAACCAGTGCTTTACAGCATGACATGGTGCGTTGTCACGCATGAAGATGATTTTGTTAGGGAAAGCACGGCTCTTCCATTTGTACCATGGAAGAAAGTGGTCAGTCAGAAACGCCACATATTTTTCAGAGGTCATTTTCACATCTTCAGGGAGCCTAATTGGGGCCGACCAGCTCGCTCCCCATGATTCTGGCCCAAAACATGACTCCGCCCCTCCTTGCTGACGTCACACCCTTGTTGGGACATGGTGGCCATTCACCACCCATCCACTACTCCATCCATCTGACCATCCAGGGTTACACGGCACTCATCAGTGAACAAGACTGTTTGAAAATGAGTCTTCATGTATTTCTGAGCCACTGCAGCCGTTTCTGCTCATCAGCTTCAATGAACAGTTTAGGGGAGGCTGGATAGAAGGTTTATGCACAACTGCAGCCTCTGGAGTAGAGCCCTGCACGGGCCTGATTTCTGGGCCCAAGCCCGGCCCGACAGATTTTCATAATTAGCAGGCCCGAGCCCGGCCCGTGGCACGGCTCTTCTCTCTCTCTCTCGCTCTCGCTCTCTTTTTTGCCCCCAATATTTTCCAATGCGCAATTAAACAGCGCTGCAACAGTTGACCTGCATTATATGAATAAATAAACACTTCTATCTAAACGTAACATAAAGCGCAGTGTTTATTTTTTATTGTTGGGAGAAACACACATGCATTTGTTTCCTGGAAGCACTGCGAAAACATACCGTCGATAGAAGCACTCCGCACGCGAACCGCTCCGTCCTCTCTCTCAAGATGACCGCTTTGCAGAGGTTTACCCACGGCGTGAAACCCCCCACGCCCCGGCCCACTTGGATGGCAGGTACATGTTTGTGGCAAGAGGTGGAGGGTCAAGACAGGGCCAGAGGACATAGCGTCGATAGAAGAAGAACCGTCCTCATTGTGCCTTTATCTGCACAAACCCGTGTGTGCTCTGAATCAGCCACAAATCTCTTAACAGTACGATGATTACGCTTTATCTTTCATGAAATATCAAAGGTTTTCATACCTAGTCCAAGGCATTCAACTATTTCATGCTTTTCATCAGCAGAGAGATCCTTTTCTTTCCTATTTTGCTTGAAAATGTTTTTTTTACCTTTATGGCACTGAAATACAATTTGCATAATAATTTGGAACGTGGTGTAATTGTGTGCCACTCTAATATACATCACAACGTGACCAACAAATTGCACTTGTGTTTGTTTTCACGCTCTGCTGGCGGACTAGAGCCCTCTTCAGGTGTTCTGTAGATCAGCATTTCAAAACAACTAAGTCGAAGAGATATTTTTAGACCCCCTTAAAGGTCCTATATCATGCAAAATTGACTTTTTGGAGCTTTTAGCCATGTTGTTATGCTATTTCCTTCTCAAAAACACCCCAGAGCGGTTTTTGGCTTCATTCACACAGTTCTAAGTAATCCTCCTGAATCCTGCTCTCTGAGCAGCTGCTCCGCCCTCTCCTGGTAAACCACTGAGCTGTTCAGTTGTGTCGTCACAAAGGAACGGAAGTGCTCTACGTCTGTAATGTAATGCCTTACGGCCTGATTTTAATTTATAAAGCAGCTTTTTAATTTTTTTTAATTTTTTGTTGTTGTAAGAGAGAAATAAAAATAAAAATAAAAGCAACTCTCCGACCGTCTGTGCTGTCCCACGAGGCTAATCAAGCGCACCACGGCTGGAGGATCCATGGATCGAGCATAAGTGTTGTTTTTGAAGACTGAGCTCTTTCTAACCTACTCTGGACACGCCTGTTCTTTTTTCTTACCGAACGATAATGTCACGGGTTCGCGTTTGGCTACGAGAGGAACAGGACTATTCAACCTTCCTAAAGAAGAGTGCACTCGCCAGAAGTTGGAATTTCTTTCCGGGATTCAGCTAGCTACTATATCAACCAACCTGATGGATGCTTGGTGAACCTTGGCCAGAATCAAAGTGGATTAACTTTTATAACCAACGCGGGGAAGTCATGGGGAAGCCAGACTGAGCGGTGAGTCAATCAAAACGCATGTTAGCATGTGTGTTAGCGTGTGTGTTAGCATGTGTGTTAGCGTGTGTGTTAGCGTGTGTGTTAGCGTGTGTGTTAGCCATTTATGAAACTGTGTTGCACATGTCAACTCCTTATAACTGCATTATGTGAAGTAACTTCACTTTTTGCAGCGATATTTATATTTATAATACTGCAAATGTGGAATGAGCGGAGCGAGGGGCGGAGTTAACTGAATCGAAGCGTCTTGTCTTCCGGGTAGGGAAAATACCCCCAAAAATACTTATATTTCTCTCAAAAATGAGTACTCCATAGTGATAGAGGTACAATATATCATATATATGCCTATACTTTACTTTGGAATGGCTAAAATAGCATGATACAGATCCTTTAAATGTTTGATTGGCTCGAAATCCCAAGGCGATGTTGTCCCGAGTGGTTTCAAAAGCCTGAATATTGTCCGGTGTGGGACCTTAAGCCTGGCCTCTTTGGAGCCTTTAACCCTGGCCTGAACAGGGCAGATGATTGACGCTCGTGCAGTCTGCAGAGGAGGATTCTCATTATGAGTGTTGGTGTGTGTGCGTGCGGGAGACAAAGGCTTGTGTCCCCTCCTCTGCGTGGGCCTGGATGAGACGCTGGAACCAGGTGGGAGCGCGTCTCAAATATCATCATAAATCTGTGCAAAAATAAGCCACAGTTACACAACGCATGGCCAGGCAATAACTCCAGAGCGGAAGGCGTCGTATTCATCACTCCAGCCTCCTACGGCAAATATCAGGTGATCGGAGGAGCAGCCAGCTGGGGCGGCGGGACCCAACTATATAGGTCTGTGCGGCTTATTGCAAATTGTTATTGCACTGGGAGATGATGCAATATACAAGGGACTGACTATATCTTAATGCTAGATATTCAATTTGACTGAAGCTTACACTTATATGCCACTCAAAGGGGACACAGATGGCAAAACGTTCTGTTGTCCAATCTTCAAAATCATACCTGGAGAGGTATTTTATTAGACTGTCCAGCCAGAATAAACACTTTTCCTATTCTTGATTCTCTTTTCTTTACCAAATGTATTGGTTCAATTTATCTTTATTATCGCCCGTGGGCCAATTTAGTTTGCAGTCAGCAGTCACATGCAGTGTACCATCAACACAATACAAAACACTTAATAACATTCAATATAATAAAAACATGAATTAATATTGATTTAAAAGGCCAATCGCCCTTGGAATCATAGACTTTTTCAACCTATTGGGTTTGCACCGTGGATCATTATAACGACGTCCGGATGGAAGCAGCAAAAATGGGTGGGAAAGGTCAGCAGTGACGGCCTTAACTTTCTTCACACGTCTGACCCTGCGCACCTCACTGAGGTCATTTAAAGCAGTGCCAGCAATTTGACTGCACACTTTCACAACATCATTGATTTCTTTAGTTTATGTTTATGTTTAAACATTTAAGGAAGCATCTTCCTAGTGGCTAATTAACTGAATCTGAAATGTGGTTCCTGTCACGACAAAGTGCTCTGTGATTGGATCAATATAAAACTTTTTGAGATTGATTGCCTGTGAGCCAAGTTCCTGATGGTCCTGCTTTTGAACAGATCTTTCATGACATTCACCGGATGTTTTTGATGAATGGTTGGCAACATTCATTAAATTCAAAAAGCACAACATAATGAAAAAGCAATGCCCTGTTAGTGAACATTGTTTTTGCCAATCACAGAACTATTATTATTTATGCATAGCATTAAATTGCCGACCACAGCCCCCTGGCCCTAACGACATCCTGATTACTCGTATGGCTGGCCATGTGTTTTACTTTGAGGTTTGAGTTATAGGTGGAACTTTGTGAAGGACAGGTTTGGACCTGTCCCCACCAATTTTGAGTTGACAGGGACAGTCACACACCTCGGGTGGCAGCCCTGCCTTTAAAATACCCCACAGCAGCCTACAGTATAATTTGTTTAAAAATCTGCAAATTCTGGGCTGAAAGCACTTAGAGCCGTTAGAGGAGGTTTTTTTTAGATCTTTTAACAATGTCACAATGTTGTTTCTTCTTTAAAAACATACCTGGTGTAGTGTTTCGAGTCACACATGCATGTTTTACTTGGGGACCATTAGTGATGAGCGATACCACTTTTTTAAAATTGATACGATACTCATACTTTTGGGGTCATTTATGGTTACCGATACTGGTCATTTCATATGGGTTAATGTATTCCAATTAATATACATTTCTCAAAGTGGACTTTTTATATATTATTATGTAAATTAAAATGATGTTACTTTATTGTTACTAGATTGTTCATGTATTTAATGTCACAAAGTTTAAAATGAATACTTTCATGACAAACAGACCTCAAACTTGGATGATATGGACGGCTCAGTTCTTGCCTGGCCTGCCAGACACTCCTCCTTTCTGTTCAAAAGAAGAACCGTCTGGGCGGCTGCTCGCAGCCAATCATTTCACGATTTGACCCACATCGGTCCAATCACGCACCAAGAGACGGAAGCCGTCACCTGTCACCACCACGCACTCTTCCAAAACATTAAAGATGGCGGCCGATACACTGTTTTCTTCGGCTCTTTCGTCTGTTTTAAATCATTTGGAAATATGAATCCTAAAACCGGAGCAAGAAACAGCGTTCGAAGCGTTCCTCGTAAAAAGGACGTTTTTGGAAAGGCTTTCTGCCGCTTGTTACTGCAACGTATCTAGCGTTGCTCTAATTGGTTGATGCTGTCTGTCAATCACGCCCACCGGGAAATTGTTGAGATCCAGCTCGCTCCCAGACTATATGTCTTTGAAATATCTATGAAAAGGCATGTCGTTTGGCAGGCCAGGCAAGCTCAGTTCAATCCTCTCCTGCTGTGGAGCGTTTTGGTTCAGAACAAATTAAGTACTTTGTCCAATTGTGTGTGTGTGGAGTTGTCCATCTTAGATGAAGGTTCTTGAGTCATCTTCTGTAGGTTTCGTCAGCAATACTAATGTTTAGTGGATGAGTATAGAAGATGGCTCAAGAACCTTCATCTAAGTTTGTCATTTTGTGTGTATTAATAATTGGTGCCGCACCTTCTTTTTACATATGCAAATTAGCATTGATACTTTTTACCTGGTTTCGATACTTGCAAAGTAGCCGTTTGTTAGTTTCATCGATACTATGGCACCACAGCTGCAACTTTTACAATATTCCTCCATAAGTATAAAGAAATGCTTTCCTTACCTTCTGATCTCTTGCAAAGCTTAGCCCTCTATCGCAGGTGCAAAACATGCTGTATCCCTGGATACAGGACATTAAAAATATGTTGATCACATGCTGAAGATGTGCATAGATAAAACCAGTAAAAGCCCTTATTTAAAAGATTGTCTCGTAACTATTCATTTGTTGGCCTGCCATTGGCTAAAAATGGTGGTTTGTGCCTTTTAACACTTTCAACAACTTCAAAGATACTCATCAAGTGTCTTTTCCAAATCCGAACGGTTTAAGTGATACGCATGAAATATCAATGCTGAGGCTCCAAAGCACATTTCTGCAGTATACGTGAGCTCTAAAGTTATGGTTTTAGTCATTCTTCTTTGTTCAGTCTTGTCGTGGCACTGTTTGACTCATTTTATCTTAAATGAAATTGAACTCGTAAATAAAACATTGCAATGCTCAGCCTATGAGGAAGCATTCATAATGACGAATTGTAAACTAAGCGTCTCTGGTGACTATTCTGGTTGAGTTAATTCTTTATGAGGCAGCTCAAATCACAGGCCTCCAGTGACCGGGGCCCAGGGTACTTTCCATTCAGAGCTATTCGAGAGCCAGTTAAATGGCCAACATGTGCTTGATTGTGTTTTTATTCAAGGCAACGTGTTCTTTGTGACGTTTAGCAAACTGGCGTATGAGTGTGGTTGTGCATGTGGTGGGCTGCATACCTGATATGTGCTTGGATAACTATTGAACTTATTCGACAGTCAGGCAGTTTAGAAATGTTTATCTAGTTTTCTCACTTAACATCTTTACCGTATTTTTCGGACTATAAGTTCCTCCAGAGTATAAATGCGTAATGAAGAAAAAAACAATAGGCTGAATAGGCATATGGTATGCCAACGTAACACATTGATGGTTAGCTACATGAAGCATAAACAACAAACTAAATAGGTGTCTGGTATGTTAACGTCACATACACAGTTCAGATAACTATATAAAGAACATACCAAACTCTCCATCTCACCCAAAATCACAGCAGGGGCTGGCGCTGAAGACCGCTCCGACTTACTTCCGGTGACTCGCGCGACCCACGAGTGGTGGGTCATGGCTCGCCGGCTGTGAGTCGTGTTTTACTATTGCTACTATGCCATCCTATGCTATAGATTGAGTTTATATGAGATATTTGGCATTATGAATTGATTGTGTACTGCTGTATCTCTTAATAAAGTATGTTATGCACGTGTTTTACTGATAATGACAGTGGATCTGTGCCATGGGTCGTTCTGAGCAGTGACTCTGGCCGTGGGTCATGACTCACAGGCCGTGGGTCGTGACTCATAGGCCGTGAGTCATGTCTCATCATTGCTCCTATGCTATAGATTGAGCTTATATGAGAGATCTGGCATTATGAATCGATTGTGTACTGCTGTATCTCTTAATAAATTATGTTATGTGTTTTAATGATACTTTCTAATGTTTTAATGACTGGCCGTGGGTCGTGACTCACAGCACGTGAGCTACAACTATGAGTTGTGGCTCACGTGCTGTGAGTCACGACCCACGGCCAGAGTCACTGCTCAGAATGACCCATGGCACAGATCCACTCATTTTTATCATTAAAACACATAACATAATTAAGAGATGCGCAGTACACAATCGGTTCATAATGCCAGATATCTCATATAAGCTCAATCTATAGCATAGGAGCAATGATGAGGCATGACTCAAAGCCTATGAGTCACGACCCATGGGCTGAGAGTCACTACCCACGAACAGAGTCACTGCTCAGAATGACCCACAGATCCATTTTATCATTAAAACACATAACATAATTTATTAAGAGATACAGCAGTACACAATCGATTCATAATTCCAGATATCTCATATAAACTCAATCTATAGCATAGGAGCAATGGTGAGGCATGACTCACAGCCTATGAGTCACGACCCATGGGCTGAGAGTCACTACCCACGAACAGAGTCACTGCTCAGAATGACCCACAGATCCATTTATCATTAAAACACATAACATAATTTATTAAGAGATACAGCAGTACACAATCGATTCATAATGCCAACTATCTCATATAAACTCAATCTATAGCATAGGATGGCATAGGAGCAATAGTAAGACACGACTCACAGCTGGCGAGCCATGACCCAAGTAGGTCGGAGCTGTTTGCGGCGCTTGCTGTCTCTCCAAAATCACTGAATCCACTGAAATCTTCATCCTCGGTGTCACTTCTGAACAATCGCCTTTAGGGATGGGTACTGAACCCCGGTATCAATTCGGCCCCGGGGCCACGTGTGCTGGTTCACCTGGACCGATAAGCTCCAGCCTTAACAGTCTTTTTAACTGAGCTGCTGCGTTTGGTAATGACGCGCGCTCAAATAATCACACACAAAAAAAGTCTTTCTTCGCTCTCATCGACGCATTCCCTGCATCGGATCTGTTCATCTCCACTACCCACACGAGAGCACACGGTGTCGGCCCATCTCCGTGTTCTTCCTCCCTCTGCAGCCGTGCATGTGGCAAGACAGGTGCGCGCAGTAAAGACACGCGATTTCAGACATTCAAAACTTGTTTATTGTACTCGGAAGCCCCCCGAGCTGCTGCCGCTGACCCGCGGAGTCTAATTTTCCGCATACGGCGGTGCAAATGCATCCACGCGTGCACGCGGGAGTCAGCGCGAGCCGGTGTTGACCCACTGGACACAAGCTGAGAGTGACAACGTGAACATAAGAGGCTGTGGCTCTAGTTCATTGTTATTTTATTTTGTATATTATGAGTTTTCATTTGAGCTCAGTCCCCACAGCTACAGCCAAATCTGTGATTAACAAAACACTCATGAGACTTAAGCCTTTATTTACCAGATCATTTAAAAAAAAGGTCTATATTTCTATTTTACCTCCCATAAATGTATGCACAAAAGAGAAATAAATAAGGTCCAAATGTAGAGCAATAAAACAAATATAGGCTATAATGTCTATATACAGTAGCCTCTATCTAACTTCCCCCCCTTTTTTTTATGGAGGCGTAACTGCACCATTACGCCTCCATAAAAAAAAAAGAAACATTTCAAGCTCTCATAATGATGGTCCACAACACATTTGGCTGCAGTTTTGGCTGGAATTATAAACAGTTATTAACTCAAACGTGTTCTAATGTTTTGCTTTTGAATAAAAAAAATTCACTACATTACTTCATATGACGGAATGTTTGCAAAAGTTCTGTCAGTGGATTTGTGGCATTGAAAATATAGTAAAGTAAGTAAGCCAGTGCTTTATTTTTATCATTGTAAAATTGACCTTTCGCAAAACCACGCCCCAAAACGGTAATTGTCCAATCAGACATCCTAGCAACCGCAAAACAATGGGACATACCAGCAATGAGCACTGAGCAGATGCACATAACATTACACAAACTGGCACTGGAGGTGTAACTTTAACCTTTACAACCCTACAGTCTCACATGTTTTTGCCTCCCTTTATGATAAAAGTGTAGCTGATTGTCATTGTGGCACCTGTAGGTTTAGCTAGTGTTAGCTAACTTTAGCGCACCGGAGAAATGTTCCTATTTTTAGAAATACTAAAAAAATAAGAGGGTGCCTACCGGGCAGTGCAAGAGCACGACTGGTCCACAAGCCTGTGGAAATCATGAGGTTTCTCTGATATTTCTGGAGACTTGTCTGTAGCTTTAGTGCCAATAGTTGTTCTTTATCCTTCGTTGGATAGTTTAATATCTTGAATATATATAACATATGTTTGTCGGGCGTAGCAACAGTAACTAAGGGGGCGGGGCTTGGTGAAAGGTCAATTGTTGGATGTTGGATTAGTCCTGAGCCACTGCGACTGAGCGCGCAGCCATTGTGGGCCAACCTGAGCAGCATGTTTTTGGAGGTTGGGGAAACCTAGTACTGCTTTCAATGCTCCTCTGATCCTCTGAAACGGTGCACCACCTCCTGGGTTTGTCCCTGTTTAAGAGCGTGGTGTCCTGCACTGGTCAGCTCATCCTTCCTCTTCCTCCTGCGCAGCTCCCTCCGCTCCACAACAGTATTTCACCAAAAAGCATAACGGCTAATCTAGTTAACAAGCAGAAATCTGTTATTACATTTGTCCCGGTGCTAGCTACCTAGAAGACTGATCCTATTAAATTGGAATTAAAAAAAACTCCAACCTTTATTAATTTGCTACAGAATGCAACATATACAATTGGAAAAAAAAAAGTCTAATTTGAACTAAAAGGAAAGGTAGATGATTTTCATCTGATAGGGATCCGTTTCTGGTCACTGGTACACATTTAAACAAGTATGAATGTCGTGAATGTAGTATGAGTGATTATTGCAATTTCCTTCGGGATCAATAAAATCTATCGGTAACGCTTTATAATAAGGGTACATGAATTCATGCATGAATTCATCATGACTTCATTAATCAACTCATTATGAATTCATGTGAGGTCATGATGATTCATGATGAAATAGTCATGAATTCACACCGTTAATTCAGGCAATGAACTCACTAATGATAATGATTAATTCATCATGATCATGATGAATTTTTTGCTTGTGAAGAAACCAACCACAAGGACCAAACTTTGTATGAACTTGCAACTAAAATGATCTCATGGTTAGTTCCTCATGATTTCATCATGAGTTCACTATGAATGTGCCCCTTAAAATGAAGCGTTGCAGCTTTGATAACTTAATAGATACAGAACTTGTTTTAGGAGAGCAATTACACACAGAAGAGAGCTTAAATCAACATTCAAGACTTTATTATTCATTTATGATTACACAATGCAAAAATGTAACAATGGCAGTATGCTTGCAGAGGCTCTCAGTCGCCCAGTAAGTATTAATTTAGTGAAGCTCTAAATCGTTGACTGGCCTGAGTTGGTTGATTTGAGGATGTTTTGCTTCTATTTAAGGACGGGCCTGAGTGTTATTGGAGCCATGTCTAGTTTGGCTTTACTTGTTACATTTTCTGACCACAAGAACTAAGAAGCTTCTGCAAATACAAAGAAAAATCATCAATTCAACAAACAGTTCAGTCGACGATTAAACGCTTTGGGTGTTTAGGGCAGCAACAATTATCTCAACAGAATTGAAGTTGCAAGTTTTAACAATTACAATGTCACAAAGCCTGCAATTAATATTTCCTTACACAATTGTTTGTTTACATAGGAAATCAGTTTCAGTTTTTTGTTTTTTGTTTGTTCATCGTCTGAAGTTGTACGCAGCTCATATTTGACACTTGTTTCGAATATAGGATCCAGGAAGTGCTCAAAATGTCCAAACTCAAATCATATGGTTAAAAATCATAAAATAGGACCTCAAAAGAAGTATAGTGCAGAAAACACCCATTTCTGAACAGTGTTTGAAAACAAATACTTAATGCAATAAATTATAAACTTCTATCTTTTAATTATTTGTGGTAGCCACGTTTTCTATGGGGTGTGTGGCCCTGACCTACAGCATGCAAAGCTCTGTGTATTGATCAACTGTAACATACAGAAAAAGGGTCAATTACGAACCATATATTTTACACTTCTTAACATGCAAAACACAATCATGAGAGTCAATGCACAGTAAGACAGCAGTAACTCAAAAACTCTAGTGACAAATTATCAAAAGTAACATTACAGAGACATTGGTGACTTTAAACAGGTGTTTGGACACAGCTAATACTTACAAAGATGACATTTCCCAAGCTCAAACATTTTAGAAGCAACACAGTGTTCATAAGTCATTTACAGGCCTGTTTCTGCCGTTGTCGCGTGTAACACCTGACTCACGTTAAGTACGGTAAGGCGAAAATTAAAAGTAAGACCAGTGCTAGTTCAGCAGGATACAATAGGAACTAAGGTGAGTGTGTACTGAAATGGCTGGAGGCAAAGAGTAAGTAAGAAAAAGTATTATTTAGTAAACCAAATAAAAATAAAACTGTTCAAGATAAACAATATTTAACAATAAGCATAGCCGGCATATGCAACAAAAAATATATCCCCAGTCCCATTGAGCGCAGTTTCTCTTTTTTTTTTTTGTCGTGTGTCAAGTCAATTGTCTTTATTGTTCAGTTCTTCTTCCTTTAAGTGGTGTTTTAAGGCGTTACCACTCAGCACTGTAGGACAGAAGGTGGTCCTTCGAAGTTCAATCCAGTTCTGGGCACAGGCTCGCCATCTCCATCCGGAGAGTATCCAGGAAATCCATCCAGGGTTTTCTTAACCATGTAATACTAGCCTGCACAACAATAATGGTATTATTGTTTACAGCTAAATAAAAGGTCTGTTATCCTATCTCTTCTCAATTGCTATAGCTTTTCTCTTATAACCATATTACAAATATACAGTAATATTTACATGCATGTTTTTAACTCAAATATTCTTTGTAATACATGACATAGTTTGTAATCCATGTAAAACAACAAATGCATTTATCTTTTTTTAATTATTCAACCATAACATTATGATTAAATATTTTTTAACCAATTTGCATATTAATTTTTAAATGAATTAACTTTTTGTAAATCATGAAATTAATTACACTAATGAATTCAGATATTCTCCTTCAAAATCAAAATTTCTATAAGAAGAATTACTGTACACTTTCATAATAAACCATCAAAATGTACAATCAACTTCAAAATAATAATAATAATAAGACCAGAAATAGCACAAAAATAACCAAAAGTGCTTCTCAGTATTGTTATGAACTAAAATAGAATTTGGTAGAAACCATGTCTTAACCAATTACAACATTACTTTACATTGCTTTCAAACAAAAAAACGGCACTCGCGATTAGCGTTAGCATCGTGCTAATTAGCATCGTGCTAGCATGTTTTCTAATTCTCATATGGCATGGACTTACCAAGATGAGGTATCGTGAGGAACACAGCAAGGGGCACAACAACACAGCCTCTCCAGCTCGTGCTCCTTCCACTTAATACAACAAATATTCCAAATCAACGAAAAGACAATGTAAATATTTGTTTACATCATTCTTTTTAAAATAAAACTCACCAGACGACCCAAAAGGTTTTTGCTCGGACCGTCAACAGCCTGTCTCGCACAGAGTGCAAAAGGCTGAAAACTAGTGAGTGATCCAGTCCGCAGCTTGGGAGGCGGGACTAAGGCTCAAACATTTAGAGCAACACAGTGTGTTCATAGGTCATTTACAGGCCTCGTTTCTGTGTGATAGCTTACTTTCACACCGAGAGAAAAACGACAAAGATTGTCCATGTGGGAGAGGAGCACTCACTTTGCAGCAACAAAAACGATCCTTTCTAGAGAAGATGCCTCGCTTTGTTTTCTTTTTTTCACCAAGCCTTCCACGTCTATACTGTAGAATAGTAAACGTTGAAAATGATGGCTAGCACAAATTAAATCAGCCTTGAAATATAACATACCTTGCATGCACCCGAGTGAGACATCTTCTCTAGAAAGGATCGTTTTTGTTGCTGCAAAGTGAGTGCTCCTCTCGCGCATGGACAATCTTTGTCGTTTTTCTCTCGGTGTGAAAGTAACTATCACGCAGAAACGAGGCCTGTAATGACTTATGAACACGCTGTGTTGCTCTAAATGTTTGAACCTTGGGAAATGTTCATCTTTGTAAGTATTAGTGTGTCCAAAGACCTGTTTAGAGTCACCAATGTCTCTGTAATGTTACTTTGATAAGTTTGTCACTAGAGTTTTGGAGTTACTGCTGTCTTACATGTGCATTGACTAGCTCATGATTGTGTTTAGCATGTTAGTGTAAATATATGGTTCGTAATTGACCCTTTTTTCTGTATGTTCAGTTATCACATCACACACTGAAAGCTTCACTAAAACAAGAAAGCAAGCCTTGTGTCCGGAGTTTTCTTTAATGGTTCGCTAGCTGTAGCAGCACACTGACACGTGTTTGAGACAGCACAGCAGTGGTTCTACACCTTAAAGCCCCTCCTGTGCATGCTGTAGTCAGGCCACACCCAAACCAGAAAACCGTGGCTACCACAAATATTAAAAGATGAAATTATTTTGGTTATTGCCATTAAGTATTTGTTTCAAACGCATGTTCAGAAATGGTGTTTTCTGCACTATACTTCTTTTGAGGTCCTATTTATGATTTTTAACCATTTAATTTGCTCAAATAATATTGCTTATGACCTGACCAACACAGAGATGTTTTTTTAAGGATACCAGGCAGTACACACTGTTAACTGTCATATTGTTGATATGAACATGGAGTTGGATCTGTAACTCATGAAATGCTTGATTATGGTTATTACTTTAATGACCAACACTGATGTAATTTGGGATGTTTGTAAATTAATTTTGAGTTTGGACATTTTGAGCACTTCCTGGATCCTATATTCGAAACAAGTGTCAAATATGAGCTGCGTACAACTTCAGACGTTGGACACACAAAACAAAAATACTGAAATTAGGGGATTTCCTATGTAAACAAACAATTGTGTAAGGAAATATTAATTGCAGGCTTTGTGACATTGTAATTGTTAAATTGTTAAAACTGCAACTTCAATTCTGTTGAGATAATTGTTGCTGCCCTAAACACCCAAAGCTTTTAATTGTCGACTGAACTGTTTGTTGAATTGATGATTTTTCTTGTATTTGCAGAAGCTTCTTAGTTCTTGTGGTCAGAAAATGTAACAAGTAAAGCCAAACTAGACATGGCTCCAATAACACTCAGGCCCGTCCTTAAATAGAAGCAAAACAAAATCAACCAACTCAGGCCAGTCAACGTTTTAGAGCTTCACTAAATTAATACTTCCTGGGCGACTGAGAGCCTCTGCAAGCATACTGCCATTGTTACATTTTTGTTTAATCATAATGAATAATAAGTCTTGAATGTTGATTTAAGCTCTCTTCTGTGTGTAATTGCTCTCCTAAAACAAGTTCTGTATCTATTAAGTTATCAAAGCTGCAACGTTTCATTTTAAGGGGCACATTCATAGTGAACTCATGATGAAGTCATGATGAACTAACCATGAGATCATTTTCAGTTGTCAGTTTATACAAAGTTTGGTCCTTGTTGGGTTGGTTTCTTCACAAGCAAAAAATTCATCATGATCATGATGAATTAATCATTATCATTAGTGAGTTCATTGCCTGAATTAACGGTGTGAATTCATGACTATTTCATCATGAATCATCATGACCTCACATGAATTCATAATGAATTGATTAATGAAGTCATGATGAATTCATGCATGAACCCATGTACCCTTATTATAAAGCGTTACCAATCTATCTATTTATCTCTCTATCTCTCTATCTCTCTATCTCACTCACTCACTCACACACACAAGTGGGACAAGTCATGTGACTTGTGTTGGACATGGGTGAACCGACTTGAGAAATGAAAACTTAGATTAAATGAAATCCGTTGCTGTTTTGGCCCAAAATCACACAGATAGAAATTGGCCACACAATATTCTAATCCGGAAATTGTAGGTTTTCAATGCCTTAAATGCAAAGGAAAAAGTTAATACTGCATCAAAACATGCAGTATTAACAATACTTTTTGTATTTTGTATACATTTATGGTGTAAAAGATCAAGATATGTAGATTTAATGCCTGCTAGAAACAACTGTAATGCTTTTCAGTGACATCTAAGACCTGCATTGTGGCATAATTCCTTTAAGGACTCTGGGGAAACACTGGGGGATAATTTGTCGTTCTCTATTTGAATCTGACTTTATTAAAAAATTGGGACCTTATCTTAAAAAGTGGGATGAGGGACAAAGGTCTGAAGAGTGACATGTGGCCACTCTGACCACCTGCCGCTAACCTCCACCTAGCGCTCTCGCTTCACAGCAAGAAGGTCCCGGGTTCGATTCCCACCTGGACGGTGCCTTTCTGTGGAGTTTGCATGTTTTCCTCGTGTATGTGTAGGTTTCCTCCGGGTGCTCCGGTTTCCCCTACCACAAAAACATGTACAATAGGCCAGGATGAATGATGTGTGTGTCTGAATGATAGTGGTCAGAGGGACCGTTGGCGCAGACGTGTGCAGTCATGACAGCGCTTCTGTCAGTCTCCCCCAGAGGAAACTAAAGCTACAAACGTAGTTTACCACCACTGAGTATGGAGTGAATGTACATTTGTCTCATGTAAAGCGCTTTGTGACCATGTCTGTGAAAGGCACTTTATAAATAAAGATCTTCTACTGATTCGTCATTCACAAAAAGAGATGTCTTCACAATCTAAATGATTCCATAACATTCTGTCCTCTGCCTTTTTTTAAACGGTTTGAACTGACGTCACCGGCGAACACTCGATCTTTACTTACTCCCTCCCTTCTTTTTCAAACAGGTCCTGTTGTTGTCACCTGATCCCCTGTTTGCCTGTGTGTCCGGTTTCGTTTTGCATGAGCACAGGACTTGAAACCCGAGCCGCCGGCCAGGTGCGCCCGCCCACCAGGCAGCGGGGGGCGGGGCGGGCTGGCTTTCAGAGCAGCCGGGACAGGACAGGTGTGCACTCAGCCCTGAAAGATTCAACAGCAAACTCTCTTCATGAGTCTCTGGCTCGTTTTGAAAGTTTCCGCTCGACATGTGGGGAATTTTATCTTTTGTTTTGTTCACGTTTGTTCAGAGCAGGATTTGAGAAAGTCCTTTGTGGAATTTATTTTTAATTTTTATTTACTTTATTGCATTTGGAAATAGAAACATAGGCAAATTATATTCTAACAAACAAAATGTGGAGATTGGACTCAAAAACTTTGTGAAATTGTGAAGAGAGAGAGGTGTGAGTTTTGCCACATAACCATACTGCAACATTTTTGACCCGGTTGAAGTCTTTTGACTTGTGCTGGATTATTTTTGGACTGGGATTCTTAAAACGGCAAAGTTAACATTTGACATTTTTCTACTTATTTGATTTGTTCAATATTTTTTGACAATATTCTTTAAGTAGAGTTTTTTTTTCCCTTAACCTTAAAACAAAGATGCATTTTTGTCCATATTGTCTTAGTTTGGGGCTAAATGTGGGATTAGGATTTATCTAAAAAAAACCATTCATAATAGAAATGTGTGAAGATGCAATTTTTTCCACTTATTTTGGTAAATAATCGATCTGAAGCTTAGTCTCTCTGACTCCACTGGGACCACAGGAATCTTTGTCATCCCAGTATTTGTGGGTGATGTCGGCGTTGTGTGCCGCGTGCGCAGAACGCTGCTGCGGAGGTACAGGCTGGTTCCCAGGACTGAGGCTGACGGAACCTTTAACCTGCAGAGGAACACCAACCGGACATGCCTGCTGCAGTCAGGTACTTGGGGTTATCTAGTGTGTGAAGTACTGCCAAAGGCGCTGCTTCATGCTGAACTGACTTACTGCTGTGTTCCAACGTTTCCTCGCCAAAACCATAATATACAAACAGTTGAAGTCTCTTTACCCTGGTATTTTCTTCTTCTTTTTTGGAAGCGTTCAGATATTTCTTGGATTTTGTTGTGTCGTATGTGGAACACTTCTGGAACCGTTCTGCGCTCTTAAGTGTGTTCATCGCGGTGCCATTGATTTGTTAACTTTTTTTTGTGGATAGTATCCAAATCCACTTGCGTTCAAACTGATCTTTGTAAAGGAATGAATCAAAAGCATCTAATAGAGGTCGACCGATACAGGGTTTTCTAAGGCAGATGCCGATATGCACAGCTGTTAATTTTTGCCAATATTTTTGGAAAACGTCTTGTCTATGATCCTGTATATGATGCTTCTAAACGTGTCAGTGTTGAACTGACATTGGTACTTCAGAGGGATCCCATTTGAGAAAAATCAGTAGATACCAAAACAAAAAAAATAGCAAGTCTCTGTCTCTTATGGTTCCGAAATTATATGCAAAAGTCTACAACATAAAATACATACAATAGGTGTACAGACTTGTGACTGATTTTCACCGTGATGGTTCTCCGCTCCCCTGATGGTCAAGGTAATTTTGTAGAAAAAAAGTAGTGCACAATTGACTTTAACTGGAGACAAATGAATGTAACATCACAAACACTGTGTTTATCTGTCATTGTGTATTGTTCAATGAAGAAACCATTGGAATAATAATAATAATAATAATAATCACCTTATTTTGTTAATTTTGTTAATATGTAACCAACTCGGTTGATAGTTGTTTTGTAAAATGGTAAGAAATATGCACTGTTGTTAGTTATTGTTATTGAAGTTTATGAACAGGGGTGGGAGTCAATAAGCTTGTCTTCTTCCCACTCCTTTTCGAGCTGTAATGTAAATTATTTTTTCTTTTTCTTTTATTATGTATATATATATATTTCTGTTTTTCTTTTCTTCTTTAGCTCGAAATAAAATATTCAAATCAAAAAAAAAAAACCTTACATGGGATAGAATGATAAAAAAATCACAATAGGACATTATAAAAGCACATCAAAGTGTTAGGCGTCTTTGAATAAGTGGGTTTTGAGTGGAGATTTAAAAAGGGGCAGCGAGGTGATTTGACGGAGTTCAGCGGGGAGGGAATTCCAGAGGTTTTGGGCTGAACGGCTAAAAGCTCGAGCACCCATGGTGGCCAAGTGGGCGGTTGGTACAGACAGCTGAGGGGCAGAGGAGGAGGGAGTAGGCACAGGAAGGAGCTCAGTGACATATGGAGGGGCCAGGGTGTTGAGAGCTATGAAGGTAAGGAGAAGGATCTTGTATTGAATGTGATGTTTGAAGGGAAGCCAGTGGAGCTGCTGGAGAACTAGGGTGATGTGATGAGTGGAAGGAGTTCTGGTGATTATTCGGGCAGCAGAGTTTTGGACAAGCTGAAGTCTGTGGAGGGATTTTTGGGGGAGACCGAAGAGTTCCAGTAATCTAACCGGGATCTAACAAGACTGTGCACCAGAATGGCAGCTGTACTGGGGGTGAATGCGGAGCTGAGGCGGGTGATGTTCTGGAAATATGCAGATTGGGTAATATTGCTGATATGGGCATGGAATGAGAGTAAGCTGTCCATGATGACACCTAGACTCTTAACCTGAAGGGAGGACTGTTGAATTGTCAATGTATAATAACCCCATTACTGTGAACACTTGCTAACATTACCTGCCGACCTTTAGCTTGAGCTGTTAAATGACCGACTGTCCCCGCAGGTAAAACGGTAATCTCTTCCAAGACGGTTTCTTCATTAATGTAAATGAAGTATGGAGTAGGTATATTGTATGAAACAAAATACTACTACAGTTCTGTATTTTATAACATAGTATAACATGGTCCAAAGCTTCCATATAATTTTCTTTTTTTTTGCTGCCCTTTACTTCACATCAACTACTTTGAAAGTGTGTCATCTGAACCTATTTCGGGAGCAATCGGCTCACAGATTGCACCTTTCAGACAGAGGAGCCAGTGGGTTCAGACAGGGGCAGGCGATGAAGCCAGTGACAAACTGAGGCAGTTTCCTTGGAGACACATGGGACTTCATATAAACTCTGGACCCCACATCCGACAGGTGCAGGTGTGAAGTGACCTGAAGAGACTGGAGCATTGTGGGGAATGCAGGCTGACAGCCGTTCGCTGAAGGTTCTTATTAACAGTGAGTCACAGTTTGAACCCGTGCATTGACTGCTGGATCAGTGACATCGCTTAATAGCACTGGCCGCACTGATGATGGAGCAGTGATGCAAATAGCCTCCAGGCGATTTGTCTAATATTTGTTTGCATATTTGCAAGAGAAATCAGAAGGATAGGTCGACTCTTTTTGTCTGAATACAGTGGGTATGGCTGTGTAGTTTTGGAAAACATTTCTGTTTGCAATTAGGTTTGCAATATGTTAAAAGCAGTACTAAGTAATTTGTTTACCTTAATAAATCTTTTTCCTAGTCCCTCTGGGGTAATACAAGTGTTGATGGGATGATTGATTTCATCTCCCACTGGTGTCTCTGGCCAGAAAACCACAATTGCAGCTTTGCCTGCATCGGGTCAAAGGCACAATACACAATAATAGAATCACAAAGAAATAGCTAACAGGCTAATGGGAAAAGCTAACTGTGGGCTAGTGCCACTTAAACAGTATTTACAGCCAACTTTGAGTGAAAAAAATTATCTCCATTGTGTAATTGGATGTACAATATACCGCTCTCTCTTTGTCTTTTCTGTCAGCGTAGTATTTACTCTCATGGACAATTAAAGGAACAGGCCACCGTTTTTACATACTGAGATATGTTCTTACCTTATCTTAGACGAGTTGATGTACACCTGTCTGGTCTTTGTGCATGCGCTCAGTCATGCAAGCATTTAGCCGCTCCCGGCAAAGGTATAGCCCCAAACTGGGGTGAAGTTAGAAGCTACCAAGCTCTTATGTGAACCTTTACACAATCCAAGTCTAGTTACACAAAATTAAACATGACCATTTTCTAAGCGGATATAAAGGGGTACTATATTTTGAGGCGTAGTAACACCTGGAGTATTTTGACGATGTTACTGCGTGGACGTCAAAGTACTCCAGGTGTTATTACACCTCACAATATAGTGCCCCTTTTTATCCGCTTAAAAAATCAACATATTTAAATTTGTGTAACTAGACTTGGATGGTATAATGTTTCAAGTAACCGTATTTAAATAGGGAAAATATGGAACACCCCAGTTTGGGGCTACACCTTTGCTGGGAGAGGCTAAATGCTAACAACATTTGCGTGACTGAGCGCACGCACAAAGACAGGTGCACGTCAACTCGTCTAAGATAAGGTAAGAACATATATCAGTATGTAAAAACGGTGGCCTATTCCTATAATGAGTAAAAAAACACAACATGCTACGACACCTGCAGTGGCGCCTATGGCCTCTTGGGGCATGAGTTACTTAGTTCTGCTTAAATAAACAAGACTGAGTTCATTGTGAATATTTTAAACACAGCCAGGATTAGGGCTGGACGATATTGAGAAAGAAACTGGGCTAAATGAAATAATTCCATGTTTTAGGAAGTTTGTAGAATTCTAAACTACTGAGTAGCAAGTATGTTGTAAAACCTCCTGGAAACAGGATATAAAATATGTCATTTAGGCAGTGTGTGAAAGATGCCAATTCTGATAATAATATATAACCAGTGGAGGCTCCTCATTGAGTACAAGGGAAGCTGAATTTCCCCAAAAAAATCACTAAAAAAAATTGCCAATTGAAATAAATTTTATTTCATAAATGTAGGTATTCAATGTTATGTTAAATCCACTACAGTGAGTTAAATATTGTGAGAATTTCAGTTGTTTATCTGGTGTTTCAGGGTGGTCTTCCCTGGAGTCTTTCTGTCCCTCAGAGCTGCTGAAGCTCTGTGAGAGCTGCATTAGCATTAGCTGCTGTCACAGTGAAGCAACAAGAGGGAAACTGTTGAGGCCAACGTGACAGGGATGGACTTTATTTCAGTCATGGAGGACATGTTTTATGAAGCTTTCAAAAGAATGCACTTTTGCGGGATAATAGACGTCTATGGAGAGTAAAACATGTTTTATGGTGTTAGCTCCTCCTGCTTTAGCTGCTATTAGCCACATACTGCTACATCATGACACAAGCACAACAGCTCAGAGTTAGCCCAAATGTGGACCTGGTTTCTTTGTTTAGTCCTATGTTGGACCTGGTTTAGTTCTAGTTTAGTCCTAGGTTTTCTTTGTTTAGTCCAAGTTTTGTTTTCTTTCACTTTAAACCTTGTTAGCGTTGTAGCAACTGTTTGAATTTGGTTTAGTTGTTGATGTAGGTTTATGCAGGTCCATGATAATAAACAGGGTCTTTCCCCTGTTTGAAAGACCACCAGCCGCCACTGCTTGAGCAGGAGGTATTTGTTCACTTGACGTTTGTGAAGGCTCTCATTTGTCCAGGAAGTGTTCCTCGTAGTGAAGCTTAACGTCATTTATTGCCAGTTGGAGCATATGTAAAGAGTTGAAACGAGCTGACTGTGGCACAGTGAAGAGTAGCTCTGTACAGACCTAACCCATGGCCCTGTATGTTCCAGGGGTGTGCGGCTGCTGCGGTCCCCTCAGGCCCCGCTACAAGCGCCTGGTGGACAACATATTCCCTGAGGACCCTAAGGTGAGTCTCATCACTACTGCTACTATTACTCTGCTCTCACAAACTACAAGTAAGTACTACTGCTGCTGCTTCAGTGTAGTGCCTTCAAGGAGGAGACGGCAGAGTCTGCCGGCCAGGTCCAGCTGACTGAAGAGCAGCTGCATCCAGCAGGAAGTCAGGAAGCTGAACACTCGTCCTTCACTACTCTTTCTCTCTCAGCTTCCATCTGCACTCGCAAACTCAAAGACTCTAAAGTCTAACCACCTCCTCATATGGTTCAAGAAGGGCTCTCTTTATAAAATGAACTTTGGTTTGCTCCAAAGGTTCAGCGTGACTTTCGTTCAGTTCTCTGTACTCCTTAACTTTAATGTGCATAAACATCTTGTTGGTGTGGTTTGTACGCCTGAATCCCACTTGGTGTGCCTTGTGCAGGATGGCCTCAGTAAGTCGGACATGGAGAAGCTGACCTTCTATGCTGTGTCCGCCCCAGAGAAGCTGGACCGCATTGGGGCGTATCTGGCCGAGAGGCTGAGCCGGGATGTGGTGCGCCATCGCTACGGGTAAGCGTCCCATTCCAGCACGGTGCTCTCAACCAAGGCCTTGCATTGGTCCGGCTCTGTCAGGTATTGCACTTTTGAATAGATTAGTGACTGATGTGCATTTCGAACATGTCCAAGAGCATGAAACACATGGAGAAGACTCGGGAAGATGGATTAAAAGATCTGATCTCATGCATTTCCGAATGTGTTTCTGAGCAGTGCTTTCAACTATGGCTCTTCATAATTTTGGGTGTTCAGTAGCTGCTCTCATGATCAGCACTTGTATTAACAGAGTTTTGTATTTTATATAGGATGGGTCTATAATTTAAGATCAAACTACTGTTGTCAAGTAGAAATGAATACTTTTGGGGTTGTCATGATTTGTCATGATAGTTTGAAGGTGGGTCCCAGCACCAGTTGAGAACCACTTTTCTAGAGGTCTACTCTAAGGTACGCAGTGGTCTTTCAGAGTAAAACATAGACCAAACTCCAACATGGCAAGCACTCCGCCATGTTTGGGGTGTCTGCATTCACAATAATGCCATGTTTGGTATCCATGTGATGACTTAAAAAGGTCTCCTGATCTTTCATATGAAGAAAACTGCTCAGAGTCAAGTCCATTTATATTTATATTCATAATATAGGCAACAATTAGGCCCATTAAAAAAGGTTATTTATGTTAATTCATTGTCTGCTCTCAAAAGCAAAACTCCTTAATAAGTTAAGTTCAAAAAGCGTTTTATCCTCCTCATGCCTTGAGCTCTGCTATGATTGACAACTATGTGTCTCGGTCTCTGCTCGGGGTGAGAGAAGGCAGAGGATCAGACTGGCGGTAGGGCTGGGCGATATGGACCAAAAGTCATATCCCGATATATTTAGGTTGAATATCGATATACGACATATATATGGATATTTTTTCCGCAAAGTGAGAGCTTTGAAATGAAATGTTAAATCAAAGTCAAATATGAGTAGTTTTATTGAAAACTCACTATAAAATGTAACATGAACACTGTATAACAAAGGTCCGTAAAATGCACATTTAAATAAAAAATGTCTTGGATAAAAATAGCCTATAAAATAAAATGGGTCAATCTTTTTCTGAGGGCAGCATTTATAAATAAAGAGATAACAAAATAAAGTGCTCAGTTTAAGATAAACTTTTTTAAACTTCAGATTGAGATTACCTGTTTCTTTTTGTTAACCAAATATCTTATCTGAATTTGAAATATCCCGATATATGCGATATGGTTTAATTCCATATCTGGGGGAAACAGTTTTAGCGGAAGAAAACTCTGTCACGCACCCCCGAAAACACAACATATGGCCTTTTCTGAAGCAGCAGGGATATTCAGAAAGTGGGTTCTCCACTGGTGTCATTTCCAAAAACAGTCGCTACGGAGTATCTGAAACCCTCTAAACTGGCTGCACGGCGCACGTGAGGGGACATGGAGTGACGGATGCGATTAACAATTTAGCCATTTTCCACATTGGCTGTCTTTGAAAATATGAATTTATCGAATCGATTTATCGCCCAGCCCTAGTCCACATATGGCAGTTAACTTTGTGAAAGACGCCAGCCGTGAATGTCCTCAGGGATATACATCCCAAAACGTAAGGGCCGTTTCCACAAAGTGAGGTTTTTATCATGCTCCTGTACTTTCGAAGCTCCTACAGACTCCAAACTTTCTTCAAAAGGATTTTTCAGTATCTAATTCCTGCCTGAATTTTGCTAATAACTATAATATATTTTGCAGGTAATCTAATACTACGTTTCAAATTGATATCTCCCACGGACATGTCTCTGCGGAGAACACTAAATTGCCTAAATAGTTGCAGCCTTTTGCGATTTGCCACTTGCCATTAAGATTTCATTGTGTTTCATCTCGCAGCTCTCTGTTTAGTGTGAACTGTTGCCAATACATGGTAGTTTTGTTTCCAGAATAGAAATTCCAATCTGCACAAATGAAGTTTTCAAGTTTTGAAGTGTGCTCCGGAGCCCAGAAGTCATTTTCATACAAAGAGCTCATTAAAGTCAGGTCCCCGGTGTTCGTGTGAGAGCGACTCGAAGACAGCTCTTCACCACAGCACATCAGACCCTCCTTCAGATGACGCCCCACCTTCCCGGGCTAAATGAAGCAGTTCCAGTCTGGTTCACCCAGGACTGTGTGTGAAGTAAGCGCACTGGAGCAGGGCTGTCAACCCCTGAGGACCCAGTGTTCAATTTAACTTCTGAAAGAACTTCATCAAGCTGCAGAGATATGCAGACGGAGAATAGAATAGTTTCTTTTTACATTATGGGAACAGTGGTAGTGCAAAAAGCTCTTCATAATGACCGTGGCTTTATGAGTAAAATGACTAAAGAGAAAAACAAAGCCTGCATTTTGGACATTGGATGTGGACCTTATTGGCAATTATTTTAAGTGAAGTAATGCTTGTTCCATTGGCAATCTTATTTCTAGATAATCCAAACCTACTCAACCTCCATCCATCCAGCCATCCATCTATCCATCTATCCATCTATCCATCTATCCAATACATAGTTGACAATGTTGATTCCATTGTGATTAGTGTGAGAGATACCAATATTCAGATTTCTGAGAGCTTTTGTTGTAAAGAGTAAAAGATGTATACACGCTAAGAACAATTTCAGAGACTGTCCATGGATCTCCAACTGGTACCATTAAACAACGTGTTACAAAAATGGTGAGCAAATGAATAATACACTTTTGAACCAGTTTTGTTTTCATCAGCGAAGACTGTAACGAACTAATAACACCTTTTATTCAGGATGATAACATAACGATGACGAGCTAAAACAGCTTTTTGGCGACTAAATCATGACGAGATGTTTAGGAGTTTTCCTTGATGAAAATGTTAGAAAGTGGTTCGTCAGATGTTCATCATCAGTGGAGTGGGAAAACACACCCGTGCCACGTGACACAGAGAGTTTGAGTTTCCCCTGCGGACACTGGGATGTCATATTTTCTCAAGACAGTTGCTCCATCCGAAACCAGTAAATTGGTAATTGGTCAGCCTCCGCCATGACAAGAAGCGTCCGAATTGGGCTGTCAGTTAGGAAGGAGTTAGGGAAAGTGGCCTGTTTGCTAACTATCATAGCCGCTTTAGCATAGGGACCTCTGATGCTAACTCACTGGCGATTAGGAGCTATGTGCCATCCCATAAGCCACTGCGCCAATCTCCCCACCCCCTCGCGTGATTCATACGCAACCACTGTTGATTGACAGGTGCAGATATAATAATAAAAAATAAATAAAAATAAGATTCTGCACAAGCCAAATACATGTTAGAGTCACCACAGCACAGTCACATGGTTTTAAAGAGCCTCCTCAGTAAATGGCCTAAATCAGTGGTTCTCAATTATTTTTTGCAGCGCCCCCCTTAGGAAGAAGAAAACATTTCGCTCCCTCCCCCCACACACACACACACATACACACACCCAAACCACCCCCCACAACGGCTGCCGCCCATCCCTCCACCTTCTTTAATGCAGACTTGGGCAGTGAGAGGGACGTTTTTCTGACGTTTGTGGGCAGCCTGTTGTGTTCTCTGGACGCGTCTCTGTTGATACATCTGCGTCTTTGGGTTAAAAATAAGTTTCCCACTATTGATCAATGATCACCAGCTTGATTCTGATCTGTACAGGGCACAAGCGCTGTGGGATAAGGCGCAGGTTGGGGACACAGATTAGAGCAGAGCGCATGCACGACACTGCACAGCCAGGTGTGCGCGCTACGTCCTGCAGCTGCCCCTGTCCTGGGACAGGCAGTGAACACTGAATGATGCTGACCGTAGGGTGGGACATGGATAACAGGTCTACCCGTGACGCCGCATATGCTCTTGAGTGTATTTATTGGTCTTACCGCGCTCGTTGTGTGTCTGTCCGGGCTCTGCTCAGCCTTTCTTCAGTGATGTTCCCGATGTAAACTGTCATTAAACAGCTACAGTTTGCTGAGAAAGTTTAGCTATGAGTCTCCCACTGTCCGGGAGAACGAGTCGAACGGGCAGGAGCTGAAGTGTTGATCCTGCCTGCGCTGCGCCATTTAATGACCATACGCGAGTATTTGACCAATCTTCACCAAATAAACACCGATTTAGAGCAGACGAGTAGCAGCGCAGCACTGTGGGATCTCTTAACAATTAAATGTGGACAGTTAATGTGCATTATTTCCCCTGAATTACCTGGGATCCCCTCGACTTTGAGGTGCAGGCTGCAGCTGCACTGACGCCGGTGCGCACACTTATATACGCTTTCACAAAGCGGGATGATTGTTGGCGATATTCAGCACGTTTTCACTGAAGAAACTCAAGTGGCTTATCAGTGTGACTGGGGAGTAAAGTGACGCCTTTATTTATTTGGCTTCATGCTGTCTACACTGCTCACCTTTTTAGACACAGTAACACACAGTCAGGCAGTTTGTGCTTTTGTTTTCATTTAGTAGAAACTTAAGCCACATTGCTGATTTGCATACTGTAGCTTTATGAAACCGCTGTTGAGATAAAATAAAGGGAAATGTGAAGGATCATTTAGATGTTTCTCTTTTTTTCGCCTTAGTTAAATGTCTTTATTTGGACACTATGTTGTTGTTGGACAATATACAGTAGGGGGCGGTATGCGCTTTTGTTTGGCCTGCACTGAACTTTAAAGAAGAAGAAAACAGCTGTGGGTGATGTCACTTCCCCTTCCCCTGGGTAAGGACCGTGGAATTGGTCAAATGCTGCTGAAGCTCTAGTTGTATATGACACAGTTCACACTCAAAGCGCTTCACACATGAAAGGGAGGGGGGTTCAATCACTCCATGCTGATGGTGGTAAGCTACATTTTGTAGCCACAGATTCCCCTGGGGTAGACTGACAGAAGCGAGGCTGCACACATAATGGTTTCGGATGCAGCAAGTGTTTTTTCCTACTTAAATACAGTAGTGATATGAATGCAGAAAGCATGTTGATGAACGAATGTGGAGACAGCGCTGTTAACAAACAACCTCAAAGCGATGATCAGAGGATCAGAAGAAAATTGGAAGAGTGTCAATGATGACACTTTTGCCAAAAGCTTGATACAACTTATCAACCTCCATACTTATCCACCTAAATTAATTTGCTGAAATGCTAATACTTTTTATGTATATAAGACTGACTAAAACAAGAGGATTCACACAACCCGACACACTGTCGCTGTTTTGGGGGTCAAGGCGACTATTAAGTTAATCTGCTCAAGTCTCCTCTTGTCTGCTCCATCTCAAACCTTGGAGGTTTTGTTGACTAAAACTAGACAAAAGTTGATTGTGATGTTTCCCTCGTACAGGAACGTGGTGATCGCGATGGAGGCCTTGGACCAGCTGCTCATGGCCTGTCACTCCCAGAGCATTAAGCCGTTTGTGGAGAGCTTCCTGCACATGGTGGCCAAGCTGCTGGAGTCCAGAGAGCCAGACCTGCAGGTGCTGGGGACCAACTCGGTGAGTCTGAGCAATATTTACATCAGCCATTACCAGCTTTTGGTCATAAATGAAACACCAGGGGTCCAAACCTAACCTAGAGGTTTAGGTGAAGCTGTCAGCATGATTTCACAAGCTTCTCTCCTGATAAGTAGACACCTGCTTAGTTTGGTAAAGCTCATTGCTAAGGCGTCCCCGTCAGAAAAGTGTCCCATCCTTCCATGCTGCTGGCAGTAAGAAGATAGGATTTTGGCTCTAAATTAAATACAACAATTGTATAAAGATATTCTCTCCAATGTGACCAAACCATGTACATATATGTCTATGTAAACTCTCAGTCTCATGATCATTTCTAATATTACTATAACAAACCTGAGCAGAGGAGACATTAGAGGTGGTGCTGGTACGATTAGTGTTGACAGGAATTGTGACACAGGGTCTGACCTGTCGCCTGTTTGTCGTTATAGCTTGAATTAGTGCTGTGTTTCCCGAAGCTTCCATTACATTAAGATTGTCTGAATGGCTTTGTGTTGCTGCTGTTTTTTCTGTAAGGGCTGAATTTTGTGTATGTTATACAAGATGTCTGTGTAAGTTCTCAGTCGTACAGGAGTTGTCTATCTTCAATGGCGGCACGGTAGTACAGTGGTTAGCGCTTGTGCTTCACAGCTAGAAGGTCCCACCTGGACGGGGCCTTTCTGTGTGGAGTTTGCATGTTCTCCGTGTGTCTGTGTAGATTTCCTCCTTCCTACCACTAAAAACATGTACAATACGCTAGGATGAATGAGAGTGTGTTTGAGAGTGCGCATGGGGGACAACGGATGCAAATTAGCCCAAGGCTACAATCCGGTGTGGCTTGTTTACATGCATGAGACCCATGTATGTTCATTAACATGCACTGTCCTGACCAAATAATAATAATAATAATAATAATAATAATAATAATGAAGGTACTTGAGTCATCTTCTGTACTCGGTAGTTGAAGTCTCCAAACGTTTCGCCTCTCATCCAAAAGGCTTCGTTATTAGGACACTCAGACATTGAGCTAAAGAGGTGCCTACCAGTGCAGAAGGAAAGACCAAAGAGGAGCAACATGTCCAGAGAGCCCTCTCAGACTGTGGCTATCCTAACTGGTCTTTCACTAAAGCACAAAGGGCAAGAAGACCCAAAGAACAAGACAGACAGACTACAGAGCCCAGAAGAAAGGGAGGTGCAGTGCCGTATGTAGCCGGGGTCTCAGAGAAACTTCAGAGAATCTTTAGGCAGCACAGGATTCCAGTGTACCACAAACCTGTGAACACACTGAGACTAAAATGTGTTCATCCCAAAGACAAAACCCTGAGCCACAAACAAAGCAATTTGGTTTATTCTATTCGATGCAAAGAAGAAGAATGCAAAGAACATTATATTTGAGAAACGAAACAAGTTTTACAGAAGAGACTTTATCAACACCGAAGAGAAAGCACAAGCGGCCCCCAGTCGGTGGTGCACCTTCACCTCAAAGCCTCCAACCACTCCTTTGAGGACGGGGAAGTCCTCAAAGGAGTGAGCAGGTCGTTAGAGACGCTCTACTTCAAAGGTGTTTACCCACAGGTGAGAGTAGCTGTGATTAGAGGGGAGGAGCCGGGCCAACCCCAACTCCTCCCCATGGTCTTTATCTACGCTGCATGCTGAGCGGGACTTTGTCCACTGACGAAGCCTTTTGGATGAGAGGCGAAACGTTTGGAGACTTCATCTACCGAGTACAGAAGATGACTCAAGTACCTTCATTGAAGATATGTTATACAAGGTTACATTGATTGTTGTGGAGCTTTTATTTATTAGAAAGTTGTTTTTAAATTACAGGCATTATCAATGTGATAATGATTCTTTTTGTACCGTAATTTGAATATAAAACCTATTGAAACCTTGGGACTTTACTTGGACTTGGCCTTGGACGTGCCTCTCTGATGAATGAAAAAAAACCAATAATAAAACACTGTATTTTTGAGTCTAAATCCACATTTTCCCCTTCTACTTTCTGTGTCTGCAGATAGTCCAGGCATCTAGTAAGCTCAGAAATGCTTCTGATTGTTATTTATTCCCGATTTGAAGTGATAGAATGTAAAATAGTGAAGCTAAGGTGTATGGAGCCCATAGCTGTTTATCTCTTCGACAGAGCCAGCCCAGGTTTGGTCCTAATGACCTGCACTCGTCCTCATTACTGCCCTTTGTGCTCAGACACTGTCAGACCTGCAGACAGGAGTGCAGGGCTCAGCAGGAGGGTGAGGTAACCTGCTCTGTAATGGTCCGCTTCATCTGTTCGTGGGTTGTGAGTTGGAGCACCAGTCTGGCCAATCGAACTGACCATCATTACTGGCATTTCAGTACAAACTGTTCCTGACTGGATCAACAGATATTTCTTGAATATGAACTAATAAGTGAAACCAGGCTGGGCGTCGATGTTACATCTTGGCATAGGGCATAGAGGGCTTAAGTCTGAGAGGTGTGCAGATGGTAAGAATGTCTGACATAGAGTTTAGACCAGGCACTTGGCCCCAGATGTGTAAACCTCAGTCAGAGGGAAGACCTCTGTGAACTTCTTGCGTTATGGATTTTGTCAGGGATGCACCGATCCGATACTGGTATCTGGTATCAGAGCCGATACTGGAAAAAAGGTAATATCGGGTATCGGGTATACCTGTTTTGGCTCTCACATGTAAATAATTCCTCGTAGAAAAACGGTAAAGACCTGGCAGCCGTGGTTCCAGCCATTTACCGTTTGCTCAACATGGCATTACTGTTGCCAATTTTGACGGTTCAATGCTATTTCACTGAATCACATGTCTGTGATTTCATTGATAAACTGTATTTTCCTGTTAAATCACATACTTCAAAAACAGCATAATAATGTTGTTTTATTATTATTACACCATATTACTGTTTAACTATTTTATTAAATAATTTACACTAAATTGAATTAAAAAAACACAGACATACACAAACTGTGAGCTTTTGACCTATCTTTATTTAACAAAAAGGTTACCGCCCCAGTAATGAGCCCATTGTACTTGTACCGATCACAAACAGCCGAATATATTCTTCCTTTCATTTACTTTAGCAATTAGACAAACATTACAATGTGTATATTAGAAGAAAAACGGCTTCTACAAACTATCAACCAGCAAATGTCTTCCATAATGGAATTAAAGTGGAATTAAAGTGGTCTTGTTAAACATTAATGGCACAAAACAATTACAATATTTACACATATATTATATTTCACTTTTAAATTAAGCTGCCAAAGTGTTTAAGTGCACATGGCAGATTCATCTTTAAACGTTATTTTGATGGGGTACTGCCTGTGGAGTATAACACCAGTTATACACCACTTTAGGGGCCATTTATGAAGTAAAAGTGTCAAAGTAAACTACAAAATTTAAGCAGAAATTGAAAGATATCGTGCTATCAGATTGGTCCTGTTGCCTTGATAAAGAGACGTAAAAATGCTTCCATTTGATTAAGCCCAAAGCTGCGAGCGCCCTGTACAACATGTGTTATAATTGTATAGCAATACTTACCCAAAAATTCCCAAATGAAAATGGATGACAAAATGGATGAGCTGTTGTCTTCACATGGAACTATAAGCTATTGCTAGCAAAAGAAATTCCCAGAATTCCAAAAATACAACATGGTAATGTTCAGGGACGGCTGGTATCAATGGGCTAGGTGGGCTAAGCCCCTCCTGTCATATTTTGACGAGAGAAAGAAGAAAGAATAAGTTGTATTTTTCATTTATTATAGTTAATGTTATATCCTAACTAATCGTCTAATATCATTACTGTGTATAATCATTGTAGTTTTATACTGTACATCTGATCATGATTTTTACCACAAGAACAAAAAAAGGGCTAATTCTGATTAGTCCCGAGAACGCACATGAATATGACAGTGATCGACAGATGGCAGTGCAGCAGGTCCCGCCTCCAGCGCATACACACACATACACTTGGCTCTGGGACTGAGCTGGATTTAGCCCCGGATCCAATCACAGAGCACGCACACCACACTGAAGACTCCTCATTGGTTACTTTCACTGGCATGGTGCACGCGGTCTCTGTAAACACTATGAAGAACTAGTTAATAATACCGGCGGATTACTCGGATATTCTTCATTTTTTGGACGACTCCTTGCAACGGGCCTTTGCGCTGGCGACACAAGATGTGTGGGGAAGCTGCCGTGTGTTTATGTACGTAAGGAGGACGCGATGCTCCTCAACGCGGGTGAGTCCATGTTTACAGCACGCTTCACATCTGTCTGAGTTCAGCTGTTGTTAACTTTAGCAGGACATAAACGACTCCTTTATCCTCTCATATCATTTAGGTGAATGCATTGTTTAAATGATGTTTTGGGAGCTGTCTGACGGCAGTAAACTTTTGCCTTAATGTTGGTCTGGGAATAAGCGTTGTCTGTAATGCTTGTTCCGTGGGTATTTGCTGATATGTGGTTACATGCTTCTTTTTAGTCTGACACGTGGTGGTAAATGCGTTTAGTAGATCTGATGGTAAAAATTTAAAAAAGCACGAACACCTTGTGTAACAGCCCCACCTAGAGTTTACCTCACCAGCCGCCACTGGTAATGTTATTTCAATAATGTAATTACATTACAATTATGGTAAAAATACGCCAATGTATGTATTTTAACCTAAATAAAATAAAATGTGCATGTTACACTTGTATTTCAAAATAAAATGTACCTAATGTTGAAATCTTGGCGTAATTTAAAGAAATTTGTTAAAGCAGTTTTAAAAACACAACTTTCACCAATTAAATACAGTATAAGTAAATATGGGCATGCAGCACATCATTTTGAAGCTTAGAGCCCGGAGAATTGGTTTTAACCTCAGTTAACCCAAACGTACGTTTGTTCTCCATGCAACAATGCTAGCGGCAGAATGCTAATGCTAACGGCAACTAATCAAAGCTGGGACAGAAACTATGATTGTGTCACCTTAAAGGCTCATTCATACTTCACAAGATGCACGAACTACTTGTTTTTGCACCTTGAGCTGCAGAACAAAATAATGTCACTTTTGCCCTGTAGCCATGGAACTGTCGTCAGTTACAAAACGTTTCCATGGCTACAAGTCAAAAGTGACTTCATTTTGTTCTGCAGCTCAGGGTGCAAGAACAAGAAGTTTTTGCGTCTTGTGTATGAATAAGCCTTAAGTGATCAAATAAAATTGGCCACTGCTGCAGCAGCCCAGTGTTTGTATTTTAGTTTATGAAATGCTGTTAAAGAATAACTGATGTAACATATTTGTAATGCACAAGTTGTAATGATCAGTTCACTTCATGTGAGTTGTTTATATTAATGTAACCTAAAGCCTGTCAGCCAAGAATATTTAGTGTAGAAAAGTTCTTGGATCCTTGTTTCATGGTTTTCCATTAGTATATTAATAGATATAATTGACATATTGTGCCGCCCTAATGTATGTCGATCCTCTATTTGGCGATAGAAGTTGAACTGATGCGAAGATGTGCTGTTCCAGACCTCTGGTATTCGGTGTTGAATGGTCGGCCAGGGACTGTCACTCCATGACATAACAAATGGTGTGGACGTAAAGTGTCTCAAAGCAGCATGAAAACAAACCGGCTCATTTGACTGTGTTTATAATAGAACTTAAAATGTGGCCCGAGGGAATTAAACTTTGCCTATTAGTGTGGACCCAATTTAGCTCCTCACAGGCCTGCTGTTTAGTCTGAGTGTCTTTCTCCTGTCCTCACGCTGGAGTGGAGAGACTCAACAAAATCGAAGTGAATCAGTTTGAGTCTCTTTGATTTTGTTCAAAGTGACTCGCCATTGTTTAGTGAATATAATGTCCTCTGCTCTAGTGCCGCTAGCTCAGGGATAGGGCTGGGTAATGTTACAGTTTTTCAATACCAGTACTGACGATACTTGGTTTTTGATATGATACCTGAATGATACTTTTTCCAATACCTATACTAAAATATTTCTCATCTAGAACCAGAAAATGGAACAATATTGTTCTGTATTGTATTGATCTGCAAATATACAATATCGGGTTTATCTCCAATGTCAAAAAATGTTTGAAAAATGGGAAATTATTTGGGTGGAAAATTCGGAGAAATTGTGGCAAAAAATAGGGAAAAATGTGAACTTAAGCGACTGGCACGGACTGGGACTGTCTCGGGCATAGGAGCTGGGATTGATGTATATTTAATGTTTATTTCCAAACTAGTTTAAACTCTAGGACCTGGCAACAATAGTGGAGCTAATTCTGCTTTCTAATCGGATAATTGTCCTGAGACACAGACCGATAATATTTATGAAATTTACAATGAGAAAAACACTCTACAGACTTTAAAACCAATTAGCTTTTCATCAAAATACTACATTTACAAGTCTGTGTAAACCAGAAAACGATTCATCGATTACTAATCGTCGTGAACTATTTCAATTATTGATTAGTTGTTGATTAATCGATTAGTTATTTCCAGCCCTCATAGGTCAAACACTTTTCACGTTTCTACGCTTGATGACTGCAGACATTTGGGTCAATATGGTAATGTGTACGGACAAAAGTTCTTTTCTTTGAAATATTATCTTGTCTACAAATTCCCCGAATTCCACCTAAGTCGCATATGTGACCAGTCAGGAATCAAAGACACAAGTCGGTTTTGGGACATTTTGAGATTATTAAAGTGTAGTCTCCCAGCTTTCCAATGATGTGTAACATATGGAAATCTGATAATATTTGGAGGCGTAGCGGTGATTTGAAGTTAACGATTCCCAAAAGGCCAAAGGGGATTAAACAGCCTCTGAAGTTTTGGGCCATTCTCACCTCTCTGCTGTTGGGAGTGACAATAGAGCTCATTTACATCTCATTGGGATAAGCCATACCCCCTGTCAAACTCCCCCTCAAAGCAGTAAAGCACAGGGAGGGAGCAAAAAGGTTATTGCTTCCACAACAAACCATTGTTTACCAGTTTCATTATGTGTATTAGTCTTATTTTTGGTTTCATGTATTGATCTCACCTCACAGCAGAAGGTTGTTATTGTTCTTTGTAATTTTTTAATATCAATTGATAAACTGTCACTGGCTTGAGAATGTGTTGTGTAACATCTGTAACTTTTATGTTAAAAATAATTTTAATGTTCAAATCAAAACTGTCATATATTATATACAGTATGAGTATGAATCCAAGTATGAATCAGAATCCGAATAGATTTTATTGCCATTGTCATTTTTTGCTAATGATAAATAATAAGCAATAAACTATGGCAAATATAAAGAATATATCAATCAATAAAGCAAATCACTTAAACATTGCTTAGAGAGCGCTTTTCATACCAGAATGATAAGATGAGTTTACAATATAAAAACAAGAGAAGAGATCTATTTTAATGTTATTGCGGCGCTCTGATTCATGAAACCTCACACAGTAGACTGTTTCTACACATTATTCCCCCAAAAATCAGTCTCTAGATGTGCAAACCTTGTAGTCATACTCCAAAAGATTTGCTGCTGTTATTGCAGCAAAAGGAGGTTCCACAAAGTATTACGTCATGCTGTATGAATACTTGTGCACTCCCCACTTTTCACTTTTCTATTTTTTGAAAAATAACAGAATCATGTATCATTTTGCTTTCACTTCACAGTTGTCTGTTACTTGTGTGTGAAATTTCAGTAAAAATTAAAATAAAATCTTTATGTTTAGGGTTGTAAACATGACAAAATGTACAGTGAAATCCTGCGCGCCTCTCCCCAGTCCCTCCCTGTCCCTCCCGGAGTCTGTCTGAGAGAGAGTTACACACTCCGGACATAACTGAAGTTATAACTTTAGCAGGTTCAATCCTCTTGACTACATTACTGTCTCCCATGCTAACACAGCATGTTAGCTAACAACAGCACACATTGGCACGGCGGCCACCAGCGATAAAACAAAACAAACTTTCACTCACCCGTCTGAAGTAACATGTGCGTGCTTTCTGCTCAGCAAACTCGTGGTAAATCCATTTTAAAGCGTAAGTAGCGCATTTGTTTGCTAAAACATGTGTCAACAACGCAAAGCAGCTGTGCTTCTCCTCCTCCGCGGTGCTGCTACCCAGTATGTAAATAGACACAGACAAAGTCACGCCCCTACAGCATGCTCCGAAATCAACCCTAAATAAACTAGTCAGTTTGAACCTAAAAGTTAACGCTTTTAAATATACTAATACTGCTAGCTTAAACACGGAGAGGCTACTTCGTGACTTCAACTGAACGATTCTGCAAAAAAGTGAAAATCACCAATTTTCAAAAAAAAAAATGTGTTTGCATTTTTCTCGAGACATGGGCTGCCGACTTGTGTCTTTGGAATCCATGGCGGGTCACATATTACATGAGTGTCTTTGAGTCATAGGTAGCTCTCTGACATTTTTGTTGCGTTAAAGTAGCTCGCCGGATTAAAAAAAAAGTGCGAGACCCCTGCACTAGCTTCTACAGCGCGGTAACTGCTAATGAAACTCTAGCCTGATGCCGTCTGGTTGGATTGTTGAATGCCGGCACTTAAACGAGTCCTCCTCCCGCGGTGGTCGAGCCGTGAATGACGATGAGCTGCTTCGAGCGCCTGTTCATGTGGATCCTCAAGTAATCCACTTCACCCTTGAACCTGATTTATTTCAATTTGGATGTAGCCTACCACTTTTGTTTTGTCAGTTTGTTGAAAAAATTAACTACTCATTTTTAAATTTAAATTAAATAGAATATACGGTGCTGAAATGGTTTTGTAAAATACAACGATAACATAATTATGGCCTTATTAAGGGTAGTTATGGAATAATGCAATTTTTCTGTGATTGTTGTTCATATCCGTCTTCTCTCAGATGTTTCCACTCCTAGGTGTGTGTCAAAACGTGCCGTGAACTCCTCTATACTGAATAAATAACTGCAGCATTTGTTAAAGAAATGTTTTTGTGTACAAGTGGTTTTGAGACAGTTGGTAGTGTCAGTGTGCAGTTTGGAGGTGTGTGTCATACGCAGTCCTTGGGGAGAGTCTAGACTAAAAATAGACTGCCATTTACAACATGCATCATTTATTAGCTTAATTAGAATTCACTGTTTCATGTTAATAACTCAGCGGTAGCTGCCCTGTTTACCACTGCCTTTGGAACCACTTATTTATCCGTAAAATAATCTACAGTCACATACAGAGGACCAACAAATGGTTCACCGCTGGTTTAAACATTTATTTAAAAAAAACAATTCAACAAAATAAACTTTTATTTTTAAAGAGTCTTTTCAGGGGAGTCTTTTCCCCAGAGGAGACAGTTATACATGTTTTAGCACCTGGAGAACATGTAGGATTCACAGTATTATCCTTAATCGCAATGAGTGGACCACACCATTAGTAGAATTTAGTAGTAGTAGTAGTTTATTTTTCTTCGGTCATTATGAACATTTAGATCTTAGATCACATGATTTCCAAAGATCTTACATTATACAATAAGAAAAAAAATAATAATTACATTCAGAATTTAAGTGCTAGATGATGCCTGACCGAAAGGGTTTAGGCTGAAGTTAACTTATTTTGCCTAACCCCTTTTACAACTGAGACACTATATCCAAAGATGACACATTATACAGTTTCTCTTATACCAACGATGGTAACATGTAAGCACAAAACTTAAACTTCAACAATCAAAATTATATTATGCATCCTCGATCAACTTCTTTTCTAATGATCTTCATTCAAGTGTTCTATACTTCTCCATAATGTTTAACTTATACATTTTCTTAAATGCATTAATAGTTTTTAGTTAATAGGTTTTTATTTTACACAGTATGACAATAAGTTTAGAAATGTTAGTCTTTAGTGTATTTATGTGCACTTTCCAATTTAACTTATCATCAATATTGATTCCCAAAATCTTTGTTACATACACCCTTTCAATTTCTACCTTCCCAATTTTAATTCGACATGGTTTGTTTACTTTCTTGTTTCCAAATACAATATATTTTATTATGCAGATTTATGGAACGTTTATTTACATGAAACCATGTTTTTAGTATCTTAAGTTCAGTTCCTACTGTATTCAAAGCAGCTCAAGATCTTCTCCCGAACAGTACAAACTGGTATCATCAGCAAATAGGATGCATTGTAATTTGTTGAGGACTTCACTGATTTCATTAATGTACATAATAAATAGTTTAGGTCCCAAAACGGAGCCCTGAGGAACACCGTGGGTTATTTTTGCCTCCACTGAGTTGATATTGTTAACATGTACATACTGATTTCGGTCACTTGGATAACTTTGTAACCAAGCGTGTGCTAAGCCCCTGACACCATACCTTTCTAATTTATTTAAAAGCAATGAATGGTCTATTGTGTCAAAGGCCTTGCTAAGGGAAAAAAGGACCTAAAAGCGTATTTTGAAAATTAAAACCACAGTACCAGAGCACATGGCTATGTAAACAAAGGTTGAGACTTTGAGACCCTGTCCACACGAAGTCAAGTTCAAGACTAAACGCAAAAATATTTGATCCAGTGTATCATCCACCGAAACTGGCATTTTTTTTACGTGACTCTCCGCAGCTTTTTTTAAGACTATGACATCACAGCGCCAGCGTAGTGTATGTTATCCATAATAGACCCTGTGCACGAGAAAATGCTAACTTCCTGGTTTGAGACCGGATGTAGAGTTGCTCTAGCTGTATTTTGCGGGTCAGTCGCTGCTGCGAAGATGGTCTCCAAAACATGAAAACGGAAAGATCGCTCTACTTTACAAAGAGCAAAAGGGGGGAACAGTCAACACTGCTGCGTCCCGCTGTGTGCCGCTGGGGGGAGAGACGTTTTCATAAAAAAATCAAATGATCAATTTTGACGTTTGTAGAGTTTAGATCGATTAGTTGTTTAGCCTTGTTAATAATTAATAATCACCAAACATGTTTTTGTCTCATGTCCCATTTAATGCCTCGCAGTGTGACATTACTTTGGCACCAGGCTGTGGATAAAGTTCATATAAAGGCTCGTTTGAAGGTGGATGTGTTAAATGTGTGTGTGTGTGTTGGGTATGTCAGCCCACTGTAAGCATTTAGGAGAAAAATCCATCATCAGTCAATTCGATAATACTGCTTTCAGCGTCTTTACTATTGTATTGCAAAGACAATGAGACAATAAGTGTCTCATTGTCACTTATTTGATTCCTTATTATAATAATAATAATAATAATAATAATGCATTAGTCTTATATAGCGCTTTTCCAGACGCTCAAAGTCGCTTTACAATTTGGTGCATTATTCATTCACTCCATACTCGGTGATGATAAGCGAGGCAAGCAGTCTGCGCACATCAGCCATCACCACCAACCACTCACTCACTCACTACATTCACTAGGCTTCCTGGTGTTACTGAACGGTCTCCCATCCAAGTACTAACCAGGCCCTACCCTGCTTAGCTTCCAAGGTCTGACGGGATTGGGCATCGCAAAGGCGGTATGGCCTTATTTACTAGTGTAGGGCAATTAGTAATTATAGCTGCCTTCAACCTAGCCTGGCCATAGCCATCCGTAAACTCGGGTCAATTATAATTTCCCTACATGTACGTCTGGGTCTGATCTCAGTGGTTGAATTTCAACCTACCATTCAGCAAGTGGGGAAAGGCGGGTGTTGTAGGTGACATCAAGCATTTGTGCCGCATTTGTTGGTTGTAGTTCGGCAATGGCAGCGGATACAAAAGTAATGGAAGCTCTTCAGTCCGTTCTGGCTCGGCTCCCAAATATCCAGAAATTAAAATCGAAGCCTTGGAATACGCAAGGAATGCTCCTAAGAGTTATGATAGAGTTATGATAGCTGCTTCACTCACTCGGACGCATTACATACGTCACAACCAAACGCTATAGAAATCATATCCAATCGTTTCAAAGGAGTTCACCCCTCCCTCATAACGGAGCTCAATTGTGAAGGTCCAGACCCTTGTACAAAACAAATGAGTACGAGGGTATGGTAAAACCAGGTCTACCTTCAATCTCCTTAAAAAACATAAATTGTGTTTACAGTATAATAATGTATGCAGGATACTGCATAGACATGGCAACTGTACTTTATTCCGTATCACTTTATTTTACACTGTGTTCCAAATTATTATGCAAATGACATTTTTCTCAGATTTCTAAATTGTCAACTCAAATGACAGTCAGCATAATTTTCAAGTCTTTAACTTTTAGAGGATCATTTGAATGTGATTGAAAAAAAACTCCCAATGATACTCCCAAAAATAAATGTAATAAACAACTTAAAATGTACAGTTCCAAATGATTATGTACAACAGAGTTTCAATACATTTTAAAGGTTGTAAACAACTGAAAAATGGTCATTTGTTGAATTTGCAGCATTAGGAGGTCATATTTACTGAAATCAAAAGCCATTTCAATCAAAACATCTTAACAGGTCAAGTTACATTTTAACATAGGACCCTTATTTGATAGCAGCTTCAAAACTTGCATCCATTAAACGTGTGAGTTTTTGGAGAGTTTCTGCTTGGATTTCTTTGCAGGATGTCAGAATAGCCTCCCAGAGCTGCTGTTTGGATGAAAACTGCCTCCCACCCTCATAGATGTTTTGCTTGAGGCTCCAAAGTTTCTCATGGTTGAGGTCAGGGGAGGAGGGGGTCCACATCATGAGTTTCTCTGCTTTTATGCCCATAGCAGCCAATGATGCAGAGGTATTCTTTACAGCATGACATGGAGCGTTGTCATGCATGAAGATGATTTTGTCTGAAAAGCACGGCTCTTCTTTTTGTACCATGGAAGAAAGTGGTCAGTCAGAAACTCCACATATTTTCAGATGTCATTTTCATACCTTCAGGGAAGCCTAAAGGGGTCGACCAGCTCTCTCCCCATGATTCTGGCCCAAAACATGACTCCGCCCCTCCTTGCTGACGTCACAGCCTTGTTGAGACATGGTGGCCATTCACCAACCATCCACTACTCCATCCATCTGACCATCCAGGGTTACACGGCACTCATCAGTGAACAAGACTGTTTGAAAATGAGTCTTCATGTATTTCTGAGCCACTGCAGCCGTTTCTGCTCATCAGCTTCAATGAACAGTTTAGGGGAGGCTGGATAGAAGGTTTATGCACAACTGCAGCCTCTGGAGGGTCCTACACCATAATGTTCGGGAGACTCCAGAGGCACCAGCAGCTTCAAATATACCTGTTTGCTGCTTTGTAGCAGCTGTACTATTAATCAGGGACGTGCCAATCTGATATTCAGTATCAGTATCGGTAGCCGATCCGGGTATTTTGAGAGTATCGGATCAGATCGGATTTGATGACTTGATCGGGTCCAATACAAAAGACTGCTGTGAATCTGCGGTCCTGGATCTGCAGCGGCTCCACCTACCGCACTGCAGTGCTTCGAGGTTTATCCAATGGCCGCTGGCTGCTCTGCTTATGACCATGACACTAGGGGCCGCCATTGGTCTGCCATTGCTGTAGTACCTCCGTATAGCCGCTAGTCTCCCATTAGAAATCATTGCACTTTAGACAGGTTAAAAACAACTTTAGAGCCTGGTGCCTAATTTTTTGAAACTTTCTACAGCTAGATATTCCTCCTGTGATAACGCTGAGTTAGGCACAATAAAAGGGACCAGGCTGGTTTTCATAATATTTTTTTTCGAAATCTCGTATACTACTGAGGGCCGGACTTTGATTGACTGGCCGTTAGCATGAGAACTAATGGCGTGGGCGCGGCTACGACCAAACTCCATGCCCCATGAGGGCCGCATCTACAGTGACGATCCTGCTCTTTTGCCCTTTTTAGGAACATGCTCCGTCACAGCAGGGTAGGAGGAGTCTTTAAATCCGCCATTATTTCCCCCTCGAACGTGATCATTGTGGTAAACGGGGAGGAGTGAGGAATGACGATCTATTAATAATATGTCTATGGGTTTATCGCAGCACAGTGGTAAACCTGCAGATTGGAGCCGCTGCAGATCCAGGATGCGCGGGTCGAGCCGACAACCGCGGTCAACCCGCGGGGCCCGCGGATTCGGTCGGGTAACCTCAAAAATACGGCAAACTTCGGGTGCGGGTGGGTCGGGTTACAAAGCGCACTTCTTTTTTTTTACCTTACATTGTTAACTTACAACATACAGTGCATTCTTATGGGCAGCATGGTGGCACAGCGGTTAGCGCTCGTGCTTCACAGCTCGAGGGTCCCTGGTTGGATTCCCACCTGGACGGGGCCTTTCTGTGTGGAGTTTGGATGTTCTTCCCATGTCTGTGTAGGTTTCCACTACAACTAAAAACATGTACAATAGGCCAGGATGTTTGAGAGTGCGCATGGGGGACGACGGATGGAAATTAGCCCAAGGCTACAATCCGGCTATCCAAATAAACCAATAAATAAAATAAATGCCACACAAAGTCGGCTGTGTTTAGTTTCATGGGCTAAACGTATGTTTTTTTTAGATGTCACCTGACCTATCGATTCTTGTATGACTTGACAACACAGTCTCACTCCGAAAGCGTCATAAATTGACGAACGGTCACTCGCCTTAAGCGTAATATAGAATGCAAAAGGTACCCGTTTGCGTCTCCATTAACGCAATGGGTTTTTAATGTATTTGAATGAGAGTCCAGTCGCTCATTTGACGATATCGGACAACTCATGGTATAGAACACATAGTACAAATTCTGCTCGGTTTAGCCAACTATAAAACAAACAAAAATGCAAAAATGACTCACAGTGTATTTGCAATTCCATCCATTTTTTTTTTGTTGCCGTCAGCCGCCATGCCATAAATGAAAAATTCACAGGTCATTCACTCGCCTTGAATCCCTCAGCAAGACCAAGGCAAAAAGCGCATTCAGCACGTCATCCACACAACTCGCGATCCCTCGCAGACAGCAAAGCGCATTCAGCACGCAAACACAAGCGCAGAACTACAGTATTCAAGTCTATTTGCATGAATCTGAGACCAAACTGTTGTTCATCAAAGCCAAATACTTTCACTATATGGCATTGCATTACAGCAGTACGTAGTTTAAAACCTTTTCCCTACCTTCTGCTGTCTTCGTGGGACGAGTCCTCCAGTATTTAGTCCCACAAGTGGTTTAGCCGCCGTGTGTCATGGTCCTGTTTTAATCCTTACCGGGTTACCGGGTCTTTACCGGGCTTGTACCCGGCCAAGGTGCGCTCTCTTCATTCAAAACTGTGACGTCACTAAGAAGGCGGGCAATCTATATTTTTTATTGTAAAATATTAGTATTACACTAAACCTGCACTGCTGATACCGACTATAAATTTTTGTTGTTGTTGCAGTCTGTTTACTTATCATTATTTACTGTGTACACTTTTTGTCCCCACAAAGTCCTTGTATATAAGATACCACTATTTACTATTTAATTGTTGTTTATTTCACATTTCCTGCCTATTTGCACACCCTGAGTGTTTCTAAGAGCTGAATGTAACAAGTACATTTCAGTTGTGAGATCAATAAAGGCTATCTTATCTTATCTTATCTTATCTTATTAGCCTTATTTGCGTCATTGAGCAGAAGAATCTGAAAGCACATTTAAGGTTTGGATTGAAAGCCTTTTTTATTTTATTTTTAGAATTATTATTTTTTATTAATTTTTCAGCAATTAAAGACGGTTTACTTCGCACATCTCTTGTATGAAACAGGTGCGTAAGAGAATGCATAGAAGCCAAACGTAGAACAGGAAAAAACTCTCGCACACTGTATACTTTATTTACCTTTACCTTTATTTGATGCAACGTTTCGGCCAGTGGCCTTCGTCAGGCAAAATGTATGAGAAGCCATCCTTAAATAGGGTGTGGCCTGCAGGATAATGGCCTATGGCAAAACGTAGGCAGCATATGTATACAACATACATCCAAACACAAAAACAAAGCCAGGATATAGTGAATAAAATATATATATGTACATATATACAATACAAACATTTAGTGGCACATGAAATACATGTGGGAAATGGATATTTTATATATAAGACAGCTCAAAAATAGAGAAGATCCGCCTAAATATATGCAAATCAACATGTACACCAAAGAAGTTAACACAGCCTATAAACATAACATGGCATTGGAACCTGTGCCAGAAAACTACCCCTGTGTACATTAGTGTTCTGAATGAGTTGTTGAAATGGGTGAGTGGTTCCTAGCGTAAAGCTTGTGAGCGCCCGAGTTGTAATGGGAAAGCGTATATTAGTTAGACCATTTACCATTTGCTCTTTCCTTTTGTCCAATGACTTGTCGTTTTGAAAGGGATGCAGGAGCGTTTTTTCTCCTGGGTCTCCAACTATAACATCTAAATATGCCTTCGCAAAACAAACATTGAAAAGCTAAAAATGGTTTAATAATTATCATGATATCGTCAATCGCAATTATTTCGTCCAAGATCGTTGTGACAGAACTTCAAAACCAACCCAAGCTTAAAGTGCATACGAACATTAGACACAATTGTTGTAAAAACATTAGTTACACATTATATTAAAGGATCTGTATCATGCATTTACCATTCAAGTAAAGTATAGGCAATATATGATATATGTACTCTTCACTATGGAAGTACTCATTTTTTTGAGAGAAAATATAAGTATTTTGGGGGGTATTTTCCCTACCCGGAAGACAAGACGCTTCGATTCAGTTAACTCCGCCCCTCTCTCCGCTCATTCCACATTTGCAGTATTATAAATATAAATATTGCTGCAAAAAGTGAAGTTACTTCACATAATGCAGTTATAAGGAGTTGACATGTGCAACACAGTTTCATAAATGGCTAACACACACGCTAACACACATGCTAACACGCGTTTTGATTGACTCACCCTCAGCATGGCCTCCCCATCGTCGGGTGTTTACGTTATGGCCCTCGTGTTGGTTATAAAAGTGAATCCACTTTGATTCTGGCCAAGGTTACCAAGCATCCATCAGGTTGGTTGATATAGTAGCTAGCTTAATCCCGGAAAGAAATTCCAACTTCTGGCGAGTGCACTCTTCTTTAGGAAGGTTGAATAGTCCTGTTCCTCTCGTAGCCAAACGCGCATCCGTGGCATTATCGGTAAGAAAAAAGAACAGGCGTGTCCAGAGTATGTTAGAAAGAGCTCAGTCTTCAAAAACAACACTTATGCTCGGATCCATGGCTCCTCCAGCCGTGGGTGCGCTTGATTAGCGTCGCGGGACAGCACAGACGCGTCGGAGAGTTGCTTTTTTTTTTTTTTTTTTTTTTCCAAAAAAAAAAAAAAAAAAGCTGTTTTATAAATAAACATCAGGCCGTAAGGCATTACATTACAGACGTAGAGCACTTCCGTTCCGCTGTGACGACACAACTGAACAGCTCAGTCGTTTAGGTGGAGCAGCTGCTCAGAGAGCAGGATTCAGGAGGATTACTTAGAACTGCGTGAATGAAGCCAAAACCGCTCTGGGGGTGTTTTTGATAAGGAAATAGCATAACAACATGGCTAAAAACTCAAAAAAGTCGATTTTGCATGATATAGGACCTTTAAGAGTTAGCTAAAGATTGTTCCCAGCTTCTTTAGTTTGGCCATTTGGTGTGATGTATATGGTTTCCCTTCCTCATTGGACACTGACAGGAAGTGACATAGATGAAGGACAACAATTTTAAACTGTTGCCGTGGAACTCAATAGGAAATGAGTGAGTCTCCAACTGCTCTGGAATGTTACCTTCATCTATGTCACTTCCTGTCAGCAGCTTAAAAGTTAAAAAAAAATTACTTTTCTGCACAACATTTCTTCATTAAAATTGCTGCTTCACTCAAATAAAAGTTGAATCATTAAACTCATGAACTTGCTACTGATGTTATCCTTCTAAGTAAGTACAACAGGAGCTTACTACCACCAAGTATGGAGTGAATGAATAGTGCAATGTAAAGCGTCTTTGAGTGTCCAAAAAAGCACTATAAAAAACGATTTATTATTAAGTCATATTTTCAAAAGCATTAAAAGCTGTCATATACACGTGTTATGTTTTTTTCCCATGTTCGACAGAAATATGTGGTACTATCCCCTTATGGACCTCTTTTGTCTCTGTGAGTCGTCCAGCCAATAGCCCTGGCCATTGTCTACAATCATCCCTCTGCGCGGTCCATCAGCCGCTTAGTCCCGCGGTCAGCTGCAGATGTGTGGAAATGACCCCCGCTGATGGGCTGAGAGGGCTCTCCTGGCCCCTCTCAGATGGCATGAAATTACAGGCTTCACAATGTGCCATTATTGAGAGCTCCAAAGGGCCCTTCACCGCAGGGCCACTCCCGGGGCCTCCACAGATGATCCAAATCACCTGTGCTGAAGTCCAGCCAATATTCCTGACACTGGTGTAGAAAGAAATCTCCAAAATAGATAGATAGATAAATGCTTTATTGTCAGATATGAGGATCTGAAATTTGTTATGAAGCTTCACCGCAAATTCAACCTGGAGACGTACCTGCAGCCTTCACTCATCGCCTCAACGGCAGCCTTCACCAATCACGGCCCCAGCGCAAGCCGCACCTTCGTGTCAGCAATCATCGCAGCCGCCTATTCCGCTCAGCCATTGATCGTCCAGGATCCCCTTCTTAAGCTCCCCGGTCAATCGGTCAACTCGGCCGTTTCCCAGCTGTGCAGCGACCCTCCTCCGCCCCTCCTCCTCCTCAGGCTCTGCCCGTTGCATCGACGTGCATCGGGTCCCGTCCTACCACCACCAGTGTCCTGGCTCCGGGGGAAGATTCTGGCCATCATCATCAACACTATGCATTCCATATCGTTTGGCAATCTTCAGCCGGGGTCTGAGCCCCAATCGCGATCCAATTTCAATAAAACTTTCTAATGCAGTCTGTCTCTGTGAGTCTTTTCAGGTTGAATTACAGTTCAGCAGCTTATAGTTTAAACTTAAATGTGAAAACTTCTGTCGCTATTGTTCTTTGCAAATGAATAAATAAAGATTTAGTTCACTGCAAATACTTAAAACGTTTGAGAGAACTGCTTTGTTGAGCTCTAAACAAGTGGTTCTCAACTTGTGGGTCGGGACCCAAAAGTGGGTTGCAGAGCCGTTTTCAGTGGGTCGTAAGCCTTTCCAGAAAATCAGAAAATATTTTTTAATATTTATGTACAGAAAAGGTATAGAATCACTAATTGAGTTTGTAACAATGGCTTTTATTGAGTTGCTTTATTATAATTTCAGCTTTTTAGACTTATTTGATGCTTATTTAACAACCATGTTTGAGGCAAAGACAATATTTTATATTATATTAAGTCCAAATCGTTTGTGGGTCACGGCTTGTCATCCTAGGGTGGTTTTGGGTCACGATGCCAAACCAGTTGAGAACCACTGCTCTAAACTAAAGTCTGCCTCAGGGTTTCACAGGTCAAAATCACAGTCAGAAGTCCCACAGACTTTTCCAAAAAAAATCACACATTATGACGGTTGTGACTTCAGACTCCTGTCTTATGATTGTTACTCATTCAGTGTGAACAGTCTTTGTAACGTTCAATAGCAGACCTTTCCATGGCTAGTGTAGTCTACGTCTGCAGTTCTCAACTTCTGGTTTGCTCGTCCCCGTCTCTGTTTTATTTGATCCCTATCCCTACTTCTGCCGTATTATTGTATTAAACGTAAGGGGGGATAGAATTGTAAAATTGGCTGTGTGTTCAAGGTCTGTGCACCTGCTGGCCAAATGATTTTATTTTACATGAGGTGTTGGTGATCTCTGCTTTAGCGGCCGTTGATGCGCACAGTGTCTATACGCTGCAGAGCGTGAGGGTCTGGGGAGTAAGAAACACTCATGGATCGCATGTCTCGTCACCAGCACCAGGACTTTTGCAGAACTTTGCAAATAAGTGTGTTTTTTTTATGAATGCCTGAAAGCTGACGCGCTCCCGGGATGGCACAGGCCATTTGAAATCTCTCATCTCCTGTCTCCCTCACTGCTCCTCGCTGAATGTAATCCAAAACTATACAGAGGAACACGTAACATAATATGTTACGTGTTCCTCTGTATAGTTTTATGCCCATGTGTCTCACATATAAATCTCTGCCTCGGAGTAGGCTATAGGGTGGATCATTATGCATTGAATTGGGCTGTGCGCGCTTATATTCAGCCCAAAAACACACAGGCATTCCTAAAAAAAACATTATCATAATCCACAATGCCACAATTGTTTGCAAAGTTCTGCTATAGATAGTTCTGGTTACAGGGCAGATCCATCCTCGCCAGAGCTGTTGAGACAAGCCGCCATGAGCTCCGCTCAACGAGTCAGATGCAGAGCCTGGGCCTCTCTGTCAATGGTCAGGGGTAGGCGCCACATCTTTGGGCACCCAGGCGAATTTGCCGTAATAAAAAAATGATTCAATAAATATAACTTGTAAAGCCATTTCGCTCCACTTGTTTAACTCCATAAGTAGAGCGCCGGGCTCAACCACAAAAGTCGAAGACTTTTTTATTATTTTTTATTCTTTTTTGACTGGGCACACACTGGGAAGAACATAAATCGATGCCTAAGGACTCAAGGCCCTACTGAGTCCCGCTAAAGCACCCAGGACAGAGCGGTGCTCTCTCTGTTTGTACAAAAAGTCAAGCTTAGTAACTATCACCCCTTCTGTTGTTTTGACAAATCGCACCCTGCGTAGGGACCCACCTTTACTCTACAATGACAAGCCAACTAGAATTTTTTTATATATAATGTATAATACTGAATTGTCTCCTCAAACTATTGTTTAATACGCATTAAAAAAGCCTAAAAGTAATTTCAACATCCAAGTAGTGTTTCCTTACTATTTCAGTAGCTAAACATTGAAAGAAAGAAAGGCTTGCGACCCACTGAAAACGATTCTGTGACCCACTTTTGGCCACACTGTATAACTACAAAGCCTGCAGCATTGCCGTATGCCCACTACAAACTGAGGAAACATACAGTACAAACATCACACTTATATTTCTGCTGAACACGACAGAATGGTCCAGCATCTGTCTCTTTCTCTCTGTGTCACTAGGCACAGGTGTAACAGGACGAGCAAAGTCATCCTACAATGACAAAGTGCACAATGTCTCAGTGTTTAAGTATTAATATAACAGCAAGGCCTAAATTGCATAAACTCTGACAGGCCTTCCTACTCTGTTAATGCGGCTGTCGCTGTTAACTTAACTGTCTTTTTCGCTTTGTTTTCTAGTTTGTGAAGTTTGCCAACATTGAAGAGGACACGCCTTCGTACCACAGACGCTATGACTTCTTTGTGTCGCAATTCAGCGCCATGTGCCACTCCACCCATGAGGACCCCGACACGCGCACCAGGTAGGCACACTTAGGTTATTGGATAAAGTCAGGCTCCAGCCTTTTCAAGAACAGCTTTCTTGTGTATTGGCCGGGTTCAATACAAACTTATTATGAGCATCAACATCCAAACATCAGAAACAAGCATCAGAATTTGTGCCACGCTCCACCAGTCTGAACGGTGGCATCAGTGGTACAATGGAATCACATCAAATTGATTTTGTATAGCCCAATATCAGCAGGAGTTGCTCATTGGGCTGCGCAAATATGACTGGTTTACAAACAAGAGCAGTGTGGAAACCAGCAATGACACGGAAAACAAAAACAAAACAAATGTAATGACTAAAAGAACAGTCAGCAGCAGATCTGGGGGTTCACAGGTGTATGCTCTAAAACCCTCTTATACTGTATGTGCTGTCTTTTTCAATATGAACCTCGTGTTTGTAATAAAATGTGATGATAATATAGAGCGCCTTTCTTGAAAGGTGATATTATCATGTAAAATCCACTTTTTGGAGCTTTAATCACATAACGGTCCCTCATCAAAAACAGTCGAGTCGTATCACAGTTTATTGGTGCAGTTTGGAGTGAGCCTGTTTACTGTGGTAGTTTTTTCTTCTTCTGCTGATCTATATTCCCTTATATTCCCTTAATACACACTTTGACCCTGTGGGTCAAAGTGTGTTCATCACAATGCTATTGATTTGTTAACATGCTGTTATCTGAATATGACAGCTTGTATTCGCTGTTGTATCACCTGTCATTTCCACTCCTGCCTGCACAGGGCACTCCAGACAAACTTCTCATTCTTAGATTTGCCCGAAATGATTATTGTAGTTAAGTGTAAAACATTAGCGCTGAGGAACCCAAACTAATGTTTATAGGCCCCCATTATGCATGCTATAGCCACTTTAAAATGCATTGGTCGGTAAAAGCTAGGACTTGGAAGAAGAATTCGTCATGTGTCCAAGTCCCACGAATTACTTGGGAACCAAATCACAAGTGTGTGGGGAAAGTTCATGAGTGACGCCCTGGGCTTTTGGTTCTTGTAAATCCCACCAGAGGAGTTGAATAATGCATGAAAGAGAAAACCAGCTTTGAGTTTCCAGACTGATGCATTATTAGTACAATTAATTTGAGCCGAGACCCTGGAGGTGAAAACATCACTTTTTGCAGTTTTTATGCAGTGGATAATTTTGGATAATATCTTAGTTTTAATGTCAGATTAAAACACTGACCAAACTTTCCCTTTACGTTGTGTCGACTTGGGATTTTCTATACACGCTCCTGCGCTGACGTTACAAAACTGCAAGGCCCGTTTTTTCAATATAAGGTTTTCACTCCACTCAACATCACATCTCCCTTTTCAGAGCTCCATTCAGACTCCAAACTTTCCACGCTTGGATTTAATGTTGTGTCTTATTCCTAGGTAATTGATTGAGTTTTGAACACCAAACAACAACTTGATTTATTCCCCCCAAACATTTATTTCACTTAGAGCTAGCTATTCAAAGGTATTGTAAGGCATTCAAGGTATCCAAATTCCCCTCTGAAAAAATCTTTGTTAATATATCAACAAAATAAACCCATCATTTTAAACCTGCCTTTGTCCTTATCAATATATATTTGAATATTTTTTGCCCTGTTCACCTGCAGTGTCTCACCTCAACCCCGTCTTGTTATGCATCTAAATCTGTCATTAAACTGTGATTATGATTAATAGTAAAATGAATGAATCCTGACTTCCCTGTTGAACCCTCTGCAGAGCTGCCCCTCCGGCCCTTTCCTCTATCTCCCCTGTCCACCTGTGCGAGTGTGCGTCCTCGCTCTCTGAAGATAACATGCTCATCAGGGGGGCTCCTGCCTGGTGGAGGCGGCATTAACCACGTCTGTCCTGTTCCATATTTAATGTGCTGCCTCCCCGCGGTGTCCCGCGAGGACTCTCGCTGCGCGCCGGGCGAGTGTGAAGCGTGATGCAGATCAAATGGACCGTGAATCTGAGCACATCTCACCTGAGCAGGCGGGTCTGTTTAATGTGGGCTCCGCAGGAGGCTCGTCTCGCATCACAACAGTGAAATGTAACTCTGCTATGAGCACGAGTAACATGGCTGACTCGCATGCCTGTGCAGGGAAGCCAGCAGCCAGGAACTGCATCTGTAATATAGCAACGGGTTAATGGTGATGTATGGATGAATTTGAGAAACGTGACTTGAATTACGTTAATCCAGGACTAACGGTTTCTGGGCTGTTTACATTTTACTTCATACTAGGGATGTCAAGAATAGGGCGGCACGGTAGTGCAGCGGTTAGCACTCGTGCTTCACAGCTAGAATGTCCCGGGTTCGATTCCCTCATGGACGGGCCCTTTCTGTGTGGAGTTTGCAAGTTCTCCTCATGTCTGTGAAGGTTTCCTCCAGGTACTCCGGTTTCCCAACCACTAAACATGTACAATAGGTAGGGCTGGGGAAAAAATCGATTCGATTTAAAAATCGAGTTGGTAGGTCAAATCAATTCATATTTTCATATTTTTATTTATTTATTTTTTTAGATTTTTTTTTTAGCTCTCTGCCCCTATCTGAAGAAGGTCCTGCTGTATAAATGTGCCAAGAAGAACAGAGCCCACCTCAGGATTTTTAGTTTTATTAGCTCAATCGAAATACAGCAATAGCCATGCTGCCTTTGCTCTGCCCAATCCCGTCTGACCTGGGAAGCTAAGCAGGGAAGGGCCTGGTCGGTACTTGGATGGGAGACCGTTTGGGAACATCAGGATGCCTGGCAAATGTAGTGTGTGAGTGGTTGGTGGTGGCCTCGTCTCCGTCAATCTACCCCAGGGCAGCTGTGGCTATAACAGTAGCCTACGACAGTGACAGTGTAGCGCTTTGAGAAACTTGGTAATACAGGCTCGTAAAGCGCAATACAAGTGCAAGACTTTTCAGTTAGAGAAACGGTTGCCTTTGCAATTTTCTTTGTATTGATGCACTTTCATTAAATACAATAAATATATATGTATTTAAATATATTTACAGTTTGCCCCCCCCCCCATACAACGAGGCATATTTTCATTCATTTCTCCTCCGGTTTCAAAAACTGACCCTAAATCCACAAAGATTGGCCTGTGTTTGTGAGCGTGGGAAAACATGTGCGTGTCCCGATTGGTCAGCGGTATCAACAGTGTCACAACATCACAGTGCAAGGCTACTACTGCTACGAAGCCTTCAACTTGGCTATAGTTCTGTCAAATGGAGATAAAAGTCGGCGACACAAAGAAGTGGGACATATTTCAGTGGATTTAATAAGAGAAGGAGACGGGCCTCAGCCCTGAGATGGAGGAGAAAGTGGAGAAAGCGGAGAGAGGCGAGCGGCGCCGCTAGCGGCGAGGTGAAGCTGAACAGTTCGTCTCCAAACTCAGTAAGTGCTGCTAAACTCTGTTCGCGGTTTAAATATAGCTGAAAAGGTGGTTCTCGTGAACGTTTGGTGATATAAAGTTGTGCTGTTTCGTGTGGGGCTGTGGCCATGAAATGAGTTGTTTGTGCTGCTGTTTCCTCCACACGAAACCAGCGTTTTGGTGGTCTGTAAATGAACATTTTCCAAACCAGGTCCCAAAGCGGAAAAATCTCAAAACGCCTTTTACGTGGCTCCATCGTTACGGCGTCTCCACAACCTTTACTAAAACAATGACCCTGTGTTGTGTCTGTCATCCATAATCTACTGACCTTATAATGAGTTCTACTCCGCTCCTCTATGCTCCACAGCTCCATTTAGTCAATTTAGTCAAAATGGCGTGCAGCGGTCCTGACTCTTGTGCTGTGTGCAGGATTCGTGTGGCGGGGATCAAGGGTCTGCAGGGCGTGGTCAGGAAGACAGTCAACGATGAGCTGCAGGCCATCATCTGGGAACCTCAGCACATGGACAAGCTCATCCCCTCTATGCTCTTCAACATGCAGGACAGCGAGGACATGGACAGGTACCAGCTCCTGGCCTTTATGTTTCCCCTCAGGATGTGCCAATCAATATGGTTCTATACCAGCGGCTGCTTTATTCGATAGACACTAGAATGTCACAAACATTTCCATGGAAAACAATCATATCATTGCTGTTGTAAACTTGTGTCCCTTTTACCCTCTTCACTGTGTTTATCTACATTGGTCGTAGAACATTCAGCACACGATATTAGTGGTTTATTTACTACCATGTTCTTAAAAAATCATTATTAAAGGTCTCATTTGTTCATTCTAATTAACTGTTCTCCGTGCATTCTTAGCTGTAATGCTGTATTAATGCCCAATGCTTATATACTACTGTTGCAGAATATAGCCTACAATAGGAACAGTTTGCTGAACATGAGCTTCATGTTAAAACATCACTGTTTTTTACCAGTCAAATGAAAGAGTAAGTGTAACTGTGCCTTTGGCTTTGATATCATTTAATTTTGTTGAGAATATTAATAAGAGAAAATGAAAAGGCTTAAAATCCAATGCTTATAGCTAAGCTAAGCCACAGGAATGCTAAGCTAAGCTTAGAACAGTCCAATTAGAGTTGGAGCGGAGACTGAGAGCCAATGGACTGCCTTCTCAGGAGAGCTGAAGCTGTTCTAGCTGATGTCATATTAAACCTTATGGGACAGAACTGTCTGGAGGATGCCCCGGACATGGTTTGAATCCAGGCCATACCTGGGGCTCCGTCCAGTCACGAAAAACTGTGGATGCTTTAGGGATAATGAGAGCAATAAAAAGTAAGACCAGTTGAACAGTTTTAACGTAGAAGAGGGAATCAAATGGATTAAGACTGAGATGGCACTTGTTTATATGCGGGTGACTGACGACCGAATTATCTGCTTTGACCGTACAAGAAGGTCCCCAGTTGGATTCTTGGACCATTATGTGACCAGTCACTAAAATCAGGGACACAAGTCGGTTCTGGGGCATTTTGAGATTTTCACAGATTGTTAAAGTGTAGTCTTCAAGCTTTCCAACAATGTGTAACACATGGAAATCTGATCATATTTGGAGACGTAGCGGTGATTTGAAGTTAACATTCCAAACGGGGCAAAGGGCTGAAAAACCCCTCTGAAGTTTTGGGCAGTTCTCACCTCTCTGCTGTTGAGAATAACAATAGGGCTCATTTACATCTCATTTAGATAAGCCACACCCCCGTAAAGCTCCCCACTGTCATGTCATGTTATGTCTATGTTGTTGCTATATGTGTATGTTGGGCCATAGTGATGTAGATAATGGACATAGTGTAGCCTACTCTTTTATTTACTTTACAGTCAAAATCCTGCGTGCTTCTCCCATAGCTTCTCCCCAGTCCTTCTATGCCTGTGTCAGCTCCGCCTCCGTGAGCTGCTGGAGCCTCACGCTGAGAGAGTTACAGACTGCAGACATAACTGAAGTTATAACTGTAGAAAAGATTCCTGTACTACTTTAGTATTGCACATACACTCTCATACACGAGAGGAAAAGGCCGACATTGCGACATATCGCAGCGCGTGATCGCATTGTTTACGTTTCACTCCACAAACCCAGCCTAATTTTATCCAACCATAAAACCAAAATATGAAGCGGATCTCTCTCAAATAAGAAGTGGCTGAAAGCTAGGGATGCGCTGACTACATTTATGGATTAGTTTAAGTTTGTAGAGATCGTGATTTTGTGTAAATAGCAGGTTCATTCCTCGTGGACTACATGACTGTCTCCCATGCAGAGAGATCATTAGTGATCACACGATCATTAGTGCCACGGACAATGACTACGTTATATTATCCTTAAAACAAAACACAAACAAATCCAATCCACTGAACACACTATGTTAGCTTACAGCACAACAATGGCCTCATCAAAAAGCAAACAGACACGATGGCACAGCAGCCACCAGCGAAAATAAACAAACTTTCACTCACCCATCTGAAGTAACCTTTACGTGCATGCTCAGCAAACTTGTGGTAAAACCATTTTCCTCTCTCAGTTCTTTTCAATGTAGAGTTTGGCAAATCTGCGCTACATCCTTGTGTCTTAAATCACGCTCTGAAGGGGAGGAGTTGGCTCGGGAAACGTAATGGTCAGCAGGGGGCGCTGTGCATGCTTACAGCCAGGGCATCATCAGTCGCACTGGGAAAGTCAGCCTGGAAAAGTTATCTGGTTTCACGCAGAAAAACAAACCTCTGCAATAGTATTCCAGCGTTAGCAGCGACCTCTGAGAGCCACACACGGGGAAGCCTTGCATAATAATGAGCCACACACACACTTGACACGGCATGCGCTATTTCTCTGACAAAACAAGACTTTTTCAACCTGAAAACTGATGGACAATAGGCGTATGTATAAAACTGCCTTTTTTGCGTGGCATTTGTTTGCTAAAGCATGTGTCAACAACGCAAACCAAAGCCTCTTCCTCCGCAGTGTTTACCCAGTATGTAAATACACACAGACAAAGTCACGCCCCTACTGCACACTCCCAAATCTCCTAAATCAAGCCGGTTTGAACCTAAAAGTTTACGCTTTTAAATATACCATAACTGCTGGCTTAAACATGGAGAGGCTTCTTCGTGGCTTCAACTGAACGATTCTGCAAAAAAGCGAAAATCACCAATTTTCAAAAAATTAGCTTGTTTCTCCATTTGCGAGAAAGTGAGTCTGCCGACTTGTGTCCCTGGAAACAACGGCGGGTCACTTATGTGTTCAGTGTTTGGCACCTTTCCTTGTAACTAGTTTAGTTTCCTTTAACTCTTTCCAAGTGTCGAGGCTCAGATCTGGTCCACTGGCTCCTGAGGGTGTCCCAGTGTGGAAGGATGGGTCTAATGCGGAGGACATATTTCCCTATGGGGACAATACCTCAGCCCTGACTTTAAAGCTGGGTAGAGCTCTTTTTCAGGCGGGTGGTGATCATTTCAAACACATCTTGATCTTACAGTTTGTTCATTAGAAAATGCTGTATTGATTCAAAAGGGCTTATTCAATATCACTCCCCTTTCATTTAAACCCAGAAACTCGTCTTGTCTTTCCTTCAGCGTGTCTTCTACACACGCTCATTCTCCTCCCTCTAACCAGTGATAAGCTTTTAATTTCTGTGAATGCTGAGCGGGACCAACATAATTACATTCTTTTCCATAGAGAGCCACTGCCTGTGATGCATCTGCCTTTCCTCTGTGTGTAATTATCAAATAGTGACTATTATTAATTATGGAAGAGCACAGCTGTTTTATTCTGTTTGTGACAATGGGAAATGCATTCCTCTGAATAATCGGAGCGATTGGAGTATAATGAGCCAGTGTGAGGATTGACCAAATGGACCATTATTGTATTGTTTGTTTTAGAGCTGGGGGCTACTTTAGCTTTCAGCTTATGATCTGTTCAATATTGATTGACTCCGGTTTTGTGAATGAGGTAAGGTTTGCATATATTTTTAATTTGAGATTGAGTTGACATTTTAGAAAAGGCAGAAATATCAACTGTTAAACTAACACAAGAATCACAGGTATTTCTAAACTACAGGGTTTAGGGAGGCACAATATATCCCTAAATTCTCACGATCACAGTAGTGGATGATGCCACAGAGTACGCTTTCACACACGTCCTCTGTGGATCGGCCTGAGAGCACACAAGCTTCAGCTGCATTTACTTCACTGTCAGTTCACTGTCTACCACTCGCTCCAAACGCCACACCATCAGCCATGTGACCACAGTCAGCTGATCACTGAACATATTGCTCAGAGTTCTGTTCATGCGGCATCATAGACGCATGTGCATGCTTCCCTGCTGCGCGGTGCTTTCACTGGTGGCTGTGATCGAGGGGGAATGTGCTGCGTGCAAAAGAAATGCACTTAAAATGGAGACGAAGGCTTTACTGTTGGATAAACCCTTCACACCACACCTGCCCCGCTCCAGAGGCGACTGAAGGGGCTCTGAGAGACCCCTCTTCCCAAAGTGCAGCGGATTACTTAACCAAAGCCCCGCTGTGGAGTGGACAGGACCGTTAGGCCTGACCAGTGCCAGTATGAAAGCATCCATTAACATTTACCTAATTTACCTCCATTTTAGTACTGTTTTAGTCTTGTTGGTATTTTTATTGTCTATACTGTGTTGAAACGGTTTAGCGCGGAGCAGGTTGTACATATCAAATCCCAATGTTTGACCTTGAGATCTCATTTTATTTATCTCTGATTTAAAGATCTGTAAAAAATGTACTTCTAAGGCTGTCTCCAAACACAAGTACATCAGTTACTTACTGGGTATCTGATCTCCATGGGATCAGTCTATTGTGTATGTTTTAGGTTGGTTTGAAGTCCTAATTATATATTGTATATTGTGTGTACGTTTGTGTATATATGCATGTGTGTGTGTATATATATGTACTGTGTATATATATATATATATATATATATACAGTACACACGGAACTGCAAAGATACTGCGCAGAACCTCAAGCTCCCAGGAGCCGAGCTTGGAGGAAAAAGATACCGCCTGCAGAGGGTGAGGAAGAGTTTTTTTTAATATATATATATATACAGTATATATATATATATATGATGCAGGGTGTATTGTTTTAAATGTTGTAATCTGTAAAGCACTTTGTGATACCTTTCGGTATGAAAAGTGCTTTATAAATAAAGTTTGATTGATTGAAGCGTGTTACTAGTGTTTAAACCCATCACCTGGCCCGTTGGCTGGTGTTAACGTCCGGCCCTGTGTGTGTTCCAGGTTGGGCCACCCCTCGTCGCCCTCTGCAGCGGGACAGGAGTCTGAGGAGAACCCGGCGGCTCTGGCTGAGAGCTGCTTCAGAGAGCTGCTGGGGAGAGCCGCCTATGGCAACATGAACAACGCTGTTCGGCCCGTGCTCGTGTGAGTATCCTGGGAGCAAGGGAGTCAAATACACAAAGAAGCAGCTGTGGGATACAACAAACAGGTCATCTGTGGACAGTATTATGCAAATAGTATTAGTTTATTCAATGGTTGAAACTGTATGGAAGTTCTATGTTTTTTTTGTTGACCTTTGAGACAAAACTAAGTATTTCTGCAGAGCTGAGACTCTTTACTGTTCTTGTTCTTCTAGTTCTTTGCTGTTTAAATACAAGTCCCTTTACATGCTTTCTAATGGGAGAGGACCAGGCACTGGGCTGCTTGTAGGGAAACTGTTTCAGCTCCTGCTTGGGGGGCAAGTGTTTTCAGACCAGGAAGGCTCATGTTAGAGACGTGCAACGGAAGTAAATGTGCATCTCTGCATCTGGCAATTGCCTTTAAATATTTAAAAGCAAGGAATAGCCAGAGGTGCTCACTGGATCTTAGGTGAATAAGCACCAGGTGTTTTTCAGGAAACACGGGCAGAACAGCAGATACATGTACAGTAGGAAAGGAGGAATCCAAGGCTTTATTCAATGCCCAACACACGACACGATCCACCCACTGATTTAAAGCCTGTTAGCAGGGGCGGAGCTAGACACTCCAATCATCAGGGCTTAGCCCATAAAGCATTTTGAGTCGTGGGCTGAAATTTACCTGCGATGGCTGGTCGTGCAGTGCATATATTTTGTAAACAGGAAAATACTATAAAATTAATAATAATAATGAGCACTTTTATAATAAGTCCTAAAGGTTTGTAGCCTCATAAATAATAATATGGACTAATAATTGTATTTCTTTTTAAAAGTCTATGCAAGCAGGGCCGCAGCCAGGGGTTTAGAAGTAATAAGGTGAAATTATGTTTATGTGGGGGGGGGGGGGGTCTGGGGGTCCTCCCCAGGAAATTTTGAATTTCACAGATGCAATTTAGTGCAATCTGGTGTATTTTAGATGAGCATATTCTATTTTAATCTCCTATTATACAATGATGACAATTAGAACATTGGTTACATTATTATTACTTTACTCTTAAAATACACCATTTTAAAACACTCCCAATTTTAAGCTGGTAATACTTTTACTAATTTATTATATTTATTTATCTATTGCTTTATTTACTGTAAATCTAAAGTCTTAAGTCTAAAGGAAAAATAACAGAAATTCATTACAAGGATTTTTTTTTTTCAACCAGGACTCACTCAGGACAGTATTAGCTCAAGCCAATTATTAACCAGAGCTAAACCAGGACTCACTCAGGACTAAACCAGGACTCACTCAGGACAGTATTAGATCAAGCCAATTATTAACCAGGGCTAAACCAGGACTCACTCAGGACTAAACCAGGACTCACTCAGGACAGTATTAGATCAAGCCAATTATTAACCAGGGCTAAACCAGGACTTACTCAGGACTAAACCAGGACTCACTCAGGACTAAACCAGGACTCACTCAGGACAGTATTAGATCAAGCCAGCTATAATCAAGACTAAACCAGGATTAATTCAGAATAGAATCAAAACCATCAATAAAAAGCAAATGGCAGGACAAATGGCTCATATGAACATGGACTAAGCTAAAGTTGCACATATTTACTCCAAAAATAAGACAGACTGTACAAAATAAAGTCTAAAACCAACCAAGACACCAGTCAAGTCTAGTCTTGCACCAGATACTTTTACTTCCAATTTATAGACACTTTCCCTTTTCACAATTTAACCCACTTTTTGCATTGTTACTGAACAAACTGCAGGGCTATTGAAGTTGCCGGCACTTTTTGCAGTGTACTGTATCATGTTAGCGATCCAAACTAAAAACAAACACTGAGCAGGCAGGTCGTGTCTGACTATTTCTTACCTGTTTCTTGCTCCATTTCTATACTGTCCTCATTCTGGCCTCTGTCCCTCACTGTGTCATCGCTCCCTCTTTGTGCTAATGAGCAAACATCATTCAGAATCACATACATATTGTAAAATATTATGTTTCAGTTTAAAAAAAGTTCTTGCAGTTATATTATATACAGTATATTGTAATCCTTGTTTAAAAAAATGCCTAATTTCTTCAATAATGCATACGGGTAATATTATTATCACTATCATTCTCAACTATTTTCTTACCTTACCTGAGGACAATTGCTCCATGTCTGTGCTGTCCCTCTCCCTGCCATCTCTCCCTCTCTGTGCTATAAATCCACCAGATCAATTATTAAAAACCCAAAGTTATGACATCTACTTTAGTATTATAATATGTGAAACTGTACTTTGTTGTTCTCTCACCTGGGTTGCCTTCCTGTCATTTTTTGAAAAAGCACCTGATGTCCATGGTGGCAAGTCACTAAAATATGCATTATGTTATAAAATTAAGCAAGATTGTAATTAATTACAATAGATAAATGAAGCCCCATACGTTTCCACATATTGTCCATAAAACAAGGCTAACTACTTTTCTCAAGAACTAAACACAAGTAGTGGCACCTGCTGATCGCAGCATCAGGATACTAATGCTAATGCTAATGCTAGTGAATGTAAACACTAGGCACGAGGGGAAAGTTAGCCTTCGTAGCTTTCGGGGCAGTTATCGTTCATGACAGGTTTATGATTGATTACACACAAATGACGCGTGGCCACCACTACCTACGATTTCAGAATCTGATGAGATCATGAGCATTGTGCAGACCTCCTCTCCTCCGTCTCTCCTCTGCTCTCTGAGCCGCTGCGTCTGCGAGGCGAGCCCTGCTACCGCTCCAGACAGGGCGCGCGCGGCTGGGATCAACACACACACACACACACACACGCGTGCGCGCGCGGCTAAGGTCCGACTGACAGACAAACAGGAGAAGTTCAGGGAAGGGTAATAATTACGCCGTTACGTTGCCGCATTCGCTTCGTTGTTCTCATATTGAACGGATATGAATGCTTTTACAGCGTGAAAAAAAAAAAAAAAAACTGTCCAAAAAAGATCTGGGGCTTTTGAAAAAACATTCGAGGCTTAAGCCCCTAAAGCCACCCCCTAGCTCCGCCACTGCCTGTTAGACTCATTTTCTTCCATCTTGAATGGCAGCTCTTCTTTGCTCCGCACATGAACAGAAGCAGTAAAACTGTGTGAATCCTTGTATTTGTGTAAATTCACAAAGCCTGCTCTTTGCATGCTGCATGCTATTATCCATGTAGCATGTTAAAACGTTTGCCTTGCCAGCGATGCAGCTGATTGGTGTGCTGATGTCACACTAGTCACTGTGCTGCTATACTGCGGTATTGTCAATGTGAACTTGACTCCTCTTTAAAGAGCTGGGGAACGGTTTGGTGCAGAAACATAGCCATAGTATTTGATAAATCAATATATCAATTTATTTATTTAAGATATTAAGATATTAAAAAAAACATGTTATGAATAGATAAATAGATAAATAATGATCTAATTTATTTTTTGTCTTCACTCCCAAGCTCTGGAATGCTCTTCCATCTAAGTTTTGTTCTATCACTGAATTATCTCTTTAAATCAGATTTAAAGACATATTTATTCAGACAGGCATTTGACACCTAATCCTGCCACCTGTCCTCTTAGTCTGTGTTGTTTTCATTCTCTGTAAAGTACCTTGTGCACCGTTTGGATGGTGTTAAGGGGCTATATAAATAAATATTGATTGATTGATTTCCATTTTCACACGAATATAGTTAGGATTCAAATGTTGATCTATCCACTTTTCTCTGATATTTATCTGATATTTTGTGTGTGATTTTCATCATTTCTCTTCTTTGTTGGAAATGAAAACGTGTGTCATAATGTGTCATAAGAAGAGGGAAATATTCCATAACTGTCGCTGGACAGCTATTCTGTACATAAGGGCCATGAGTGAGTCCCAGTTCTATCCTTGGAATATGAAACTCTACCTTTCACTTTCATCCTTCCCCGTCTTTGCTTCTTAAATAGCCACTTTTCTGGTGTAAAACTGTGACAAACACCTCATACACCCAGACATTTACGGATGATTAATTTCACCTTGACTGTTTGGCTGTACTTGTATTTGAAGCATCTGCTTTTAGGACAAATAGTAAGAAAAGTCAATTAAAGGTAGACTGTTCCTAAAGTGTCCCATGTGTCCTTTAGACTCTGCGTTGATTGCTGTAGTCTTCATGTTTATCCAGAACAGCGTTCCCTCCGGTGCTGCAGAAATGGCTGTGACTTTAGAGCTTGAACACTGACTTTGCGCTGTTCTCTGTAATGCCGTTAGCGCCGCCACAGGAAGGCTTACCGTACTAATTGTAATAACTGTGTAGAAATGGGCTGGTGAATTCTCTGAGGAGGGTTCCCAGGCTGAAAACTCTGGCAGAGGGTGGATTTAAACGATTAAGCCCCACACTTCTTAAACTCAACCTTTCAACTAGTGAAGTCCATCCTATTAATTCCAAATACTTTAATAGTTTGAAAAGTTGTTAAATAATGGAATATGTGTTTAGTCCCGGTTAGACAAGGCTGGTGCCCCCTTGTGGTGATTATGGCCTCTGGAGAGTTGGTAAATGAAAAGGAAAGGGCAGAATGTGGTCACAGAGGCCGAGACTGTAGCTGCAGCGAGAGGTCTCACTTTGACGATGCTCAAAAAGTACAACTTCTGAAAGGCAGCTGTTGAACCATGGAACAGATGTTTAGTCTGACGTTCACTACTTAGAATGATGGGAACATTAGCTCGGAAATCTTGGAAATTTTCAAAAATTACAAACTGTTTATTACCTGAATAAACAATTAGTGAACTACTAGTTACCCATTAATTATGTTTTTGAACTAAAACATAATTAATGTTTTAGTGTGAGGCTCCATATCATCAGGTCAAAACAGAGCACAACTTTCCTAAATCTAAATTCTGATTAATCCTCTTTCAAATAAGCGTCGGGAGAAACGAGAAAAAGTTATCTGATTTTAGATTATTCCTTGACTTAGTTACTTTACTGATTACGTGATTGACTAAGTTACTTTACTTAACTTTTAATTACTTGATTTACTAAGTTACATTCAGGATCTGCCGACCACACCTCCCCTGCCTCAACAGATAAATTACAACCGGTTTTCCAATACTCACTTTATTGGAAGTGCATTTTAACAGAAACATCAACAATATGGATACCAACTCAAAATAGTGACTTTAGTATGTCCTCATTGCTGTTAACGTTTGTGTCGTTTTCACAATGAGGTCTTGTTGCACACTTTATATCACTCCTGGAGATGGAAGAAGGAAGCAAACATCTTTTTACCGAGGAAAATGTGACTTTGATGAGTAACTTTAATCGGATTACTGGTTTGGAAATAGGAACGTGTTTGATTACCTGTTAACAGAAAAAAACTACTCAAATTAACGCGTTACTAGGGAGCTTGTTAGTGGCATCACCGTTTATCCCACTGTGATTGGTTAGATTCACTAGTATATGACAAACAGTGACCAATACTACGAAGTGGGCGGGGCCTGTGTCTGACACAGAACAGACCTAAATTATAGAACAATAGGCACAGACTCCAAACAATATAATAAACAATAATACAGATGGACACAAACAAGTCTGTTCAGTTTCCTAACGCTCTTCTTTGTATCAACCATAACTTAAAACACTGTCCTTGGGATTTCTTTCAGACTTTTCATCTCTACTGTGATTGATATTTCGGTGTATAACTATCATATATCATACAATGTCAGATTCTTATGCTGCAGTTTAGATCTGTCTGTTAACCTCTTAACCCCAAGCATATTTTCTCCAACTTTACCCAAATCTAAAAGCTTCTCGACTGGAGAGCTTACAGTCTATAGGCCAATGTAACACCTCATTTGAAAGCCTACATGACCTACAAAACTCATCTAAGCTTCTTCCTTGTTTATGTTATCACGTTTTATTTTTGTTGCGTTTTTAATCACGTTTTTGTGACGTTTTCATTGCGTTTTTGTTGTGTGTGGCTGTTTTTTTGCAGCTCTATTTAGAATGTGGGTCTGCAGCCCTATCCTCAACCACACTCAGTCACTGACTCCTCTGGGTGAACTACTTTAGAGCTGCTCCGCCCCCCGCTGGCCACCTGGGGCATTACATTTCTTTACATTACTCTGTGGACGCCGCGCTTCATGTTCACACCGTAGTCGACTCTGTTTCTCACCTTCTGAGCGAAATAATGCGAGGTAAACAAAAGCACTTGGACCAAACTCGGCTGTAGTTAAATGAAATATGTTGTTTTCTTACGCTCGATATCGCAATAACAAATAATGAGGCTGCGGAGGCGGGGGGCTGCCGCAGACAAAGGCGGCGTTACATTCTATAAATAGCTTTGTGGGGTTAACAGGAGATCAGGCTGTGACGTGTGAACGGCAGCAGAGTCGTAGCCTCGCAGTGCAGCACCAGGCGCCTCCCAAACACAGCTCTGCCAAAAGACCATGTATGGCCCATAATAGACCAACAAAAATGTAACGTGATTGAATATGACTGCTGTGTCCGAATGTCCACATTAATGCACTATATAGTGGTGTCCAAATGTCTCAGCTCAGATGAGGATGGGGACTGAGAACTTTGGGGATCTCATGCATTGTTATTTATAGGGATCAATAAAATATTTGTTTTATTTGATCCAATGCTGATATTTGGGGTTGATGTACCTGCTGATACAGTAAGGCTGGGCGATATGACGATATTAGACCGTCTTACGATCTCCAGAGCTGACGATCTGTCATTTTTGTGGGATCGTTTTATCACGGTTCTAAGCACTTCTGCACAGTTGACTCTTTTCACCGTCAGTGAAGTAAACCCAAGCCGCGCACTTTCTGCTACGCAATGTCGGACGCTAATGCGAGCCACTCCTCTACAGTGCGAATGCACGACCAGGCTCCTCAATCTAGAGCTTTTAAACCCAGCGTTCTGTCTCTGTTTTAGCATTAATTATGTCAGTGTCTTTCCCTCGTAACGCCGCTGCTCTGCGTAGATCGCAGCGTGTGTTTATTTATTTACCTGGCGACACATGTGCGAAGGACCGAGTGTGTCCATCGTCCTTACAGTTCTGTCAGGCGCCACATCCTTCTCATCTGTTTAATTTAAATCCTGGGGCGTGTTCACAAATGCGCTGTTCATCCATGTCTTTGAAATATAAGACTTGTCCAACTTTGGTGAATTACTTGGTCAAGTAATAACTTATGGTAACGAACTGCCTCCAGTTTGCCTTTTACACAATAACGGTCACTGTATGTTATCGCTTTGGTAAGACTCTTATTGTGAAAGGGTCAGACAGCAACAGAGCACTGTATCACAGCAGCTTGACGTCGTGAGAGAGACGTCTCAGAAAAGATGCCAAACAGCAACAGTCACAACAACAACAACAAGCCTTTACCAAACTTAGTGTTACTATTTTACTTTTATTGTCTGGAGTTTTATTGTGTTTTTTAATGTATAGAGTTAGTTTGCTGTAGTTCTAAGTCTAGTCTAAGTTCTAAGTCTATTTTTGCTTTGTTGATTATCACAAAGTTGAATAAATTAGTATATTAATTCAATCTTTTTCTTCTTCAGTGTGTAATTTAAGTTATTTTAGTTACTATAATAGAATCGTGATAAAATCGAAATCGGGAGTTTATAATTCAAAAATCGTGATATTCTATTTTTGTCATATCGCCCACCCCTACGATACAGAACGCTATTCTGAGATAAACACAGATAAATCTCAAACATGCTGTACTCAATGTCAGATCATTAAATAACAAGTCCTTTTTAATATAGTTTCATTTCCTCTTATAATCTAGATTTTATGTTTTTAACTGAAACATGGCTCAACAAAAACACTAACACAGTTCTGATTGAGTGTAGTCCATCAAATTTCAATTTTGTGTCTGAAACACGCCAAAACCAGAGGGGCGGCGGTGTTTGTGCCAAATTCAGGGACAATATAGTAATCCACAAATTGTCATTTGGGGTTTATCCTTCATTTGAGTATGTGTATAAATGAATTACTTTCATTTATATGCACTGATTTTGATTGTTTAGTAATTTCAGGTGATTTTAATGTGCATGTGGATGTGACCAATGACAGGCATGCAAATAACTTATTGCTGTCCTTGAAATGTTTGGTTTAATTCAGCACGTGAGTGAGGCGACCCACAACAAAGGTCACACTCTAGATCTGGTTATTACAAAAGGTGTTAATATAGAACAGACCTAAATTATAGAACAACAAAAGTTTAGGCAAAAGGCACCTTGGAGAAGTGAAGATTCGGTCAGGGCACAGAAAAGGGAGTGCCGAAAAGCCGAACGGAAATGGCGCAAGTCAAAGCTCCAGGTTCATTTTGAGGTATACAAAGAAGTGCTTTGTGAGTTCAACCAGATTTTGCGTGGAGAAAGGGAGAAGTACTTCTCTAAAATCATCGCAAACTGCAGAAACAATTCTCGTGTTCTGTTTTCCACAGTAAACAGATTAACTAACCCTGCAGTTTCACTGCCCTTAGAACTAATCTCTACATTTAAATGCAATGAGTTTGCAAAATTTTTTTATGACAACGTCCAAGGCATTGAAAATGCCATGATTTCCACAACACAAATGGCAACCCTGCCACCAGATAAACACCTTGAGCTGACACATTTCACACCTGTTACTGACAAAACAATCGAAGAGGTTATCTCCGGTCTGAGTTCATGTACATGCTGCCTTGATGAATTACCCACTAGATTTCTGAAGTCTGTGCTGACCAGCTTGTTACCACAACTTGTTCAGTTAGTCAACATCTCACTTGAGACTCGAGCATTTCCAAAGGCCTTGAAAACCACAGTCATTAAGCCTCTTCTAAAGAAGAGCAGCCTTGATACCAAGGTACTGAACATCTACCGGCCCATATCAAACCTGCCATTCTTAGGAAAAGTCCTAGAGAAAGTAATATATCAACAGCTCACTTACTTTCTCCTATCTAACAATGTGTTTGATACTTTCCAGTCAGGATTTAGGCCCACCACAGCACTGAGACAGCTCTGATAAAGGTGACAAATGATATCCGTATGAACACCAACGCAGGTAAGGTCTCAGTTTTAGTTCTGCTCGACCTGAGCGCTGCATTTGACACAGTGGACCACGGGATCTTACTTCACAGGTTAGAAAACTGGGTGGGAATCTCTGGTACTGCTCTAAACTGGTTTAAGTCCTATCTCGAGGATAGGACGTACTTTGTGGAAATTGGCAACTGTGTCTCGGACAAAATTGCCATGACCTGTGGAGTCCCCCAGGGGTCAATCTTGGGACCCCTCTTATTCAACTTGTACATGCTTCCATTGGGTCAGCTAATAAACAGCAACAATGTGTCGTACCACAAAGCAGATGACACTCAGATCTACGTGTCACTGACGGCAGGTGAACATGGGCCTGTAGATACACTCTGTCACTGCATCGAACAGATCAGTTTGTGGATGCTTTCTACAACTAAACTCAGACAAAACTGAGATAATTGTTTTTGGCCCACAGACACAAAGAGAAAGGGTTATCAGTCACCTTGAGTCTCTCTCTCTCTAAAACCAAAAAATCAGGTTAGAAATCTAGGAGTAATCATGGACTCAGACCTGAACTTAAACAGCCACATCAAAGCAATAATCAGCTTTTTACCATCTGAAAAACATTGCTAAGATCAGAGGAATAGTGTCAAAACCAGACTTAGAGAGACTCATCCATGAATTTGTCTCCAGCAGGTTAGACTACTGTAACGGCCTGCTCACTGGCCTTTCTAAACGAGCTGTTAGAGCTGCAGAACATCCAGAACGCTGCTGCTCGAGTCCTGACAAGAAGCAGGAAATACGACCATATTAGTCCAGTGCTCTGGTCTCTGCACTGGCTTCCTGTCACTCAGAGAATAGAATTTAAAACAGCTCTGCTTGTGTACAAGTCTTTTCATGGTTTAGCACCACTGACATATTAGAGCCGTATGAACCATCTCGGGCCCTGAGAACTTCAGGGAGGGGTCTCCTGGTGGTTCCCAGAGTCAATAATAAACACGGTGAGGCTGCGTTTCAGTTTCATGAAATGCCCTGGAATATTTCATCGCTATACGCATCGTATTTCTGGAGATTAGCCCAAGGCTACAATTCGGTGTGGCTTGTTCATTAACATGCACTGTCCCTACAAAATAACCAATAACCTAACCTAACAATTTCTGTATCATGACTGGATCGTGACAAAAGTGTATCGTGATCTAAAACTAAGAGGGCTGCCAAAAACAACACTGTTCACCAGTTCTATTAAAACTTATAATAGTACTGCTGTCAATCCATTCATTATTTTAATTGCGGTACATTTTTCTCTAATAATTATATTCATTATTAATACTTGGCCGACATAAAACACATTTAATTAAATATTCACAGTTTCATAATTCTATGGGAAAAGCCCAAAAGCTTCTAATGGGGATCTCGCTCGCCCAAGGCTTTAACATTTCTACACACTCTTTAATCACATTTTAGAGACATTTTCTTTGGAGCTCAAGGTTGTGAACAGAATCTGCAAACTTTAAGGTTCATAAAGTAGAGTTTAATGACAGAATTAAAGTCATTTTTGGTGAAATATCACAGTCTCTTTGATACATGAGTAGCTCTCTGTCGTTTTTGTTACATAAAAGTAGCTCATCATGTGAAACAGCTGGAGACCAGTTACAATATGTAGTTAATACAAGTGCTTTGTCTTTCAGGTCATGTGTGTGCTCAGATACAGGAGTGTGTTTGCTCAAAATATGATGTGATTAATCGTGATTAATTCAATTAATTGTGATTATTATTATTTATTTGTTTTGTGAGTTAAAGCTTTAATTTGACAGCCCTTATTAGAAGACACTAAACCCAGTACCATATGGCTAATTGTGTATAGTAAACAAAGTTTGTGCTAACATGGACTCTCTTTGGAGATTTTCGAGTATTTAAGCCGCTCTGGGTGTTAGCTGTAGCATTAGCCACAGCTTCATGAAGATATTGGTCTTGGATTAATGCTTTGGTTTAGGGACCGATACGTTCTCCCTCTAACTTTACTGTTGACCTTCTCTGCCCTCAGTCACCTCGACAACCATCACCTGTGGGACCCCAACGAGTTCGCCGTGTCCTGCTTCAGGATCATCATGTACTCCATACAGGTAATCTCACCGGCCCACTCAAGACCGCCTTTGAATGATAGCAACATCAACGCCTACTGCATCCGCATTTTAGTCCGTCTGGCACCTCTCCACTGGGCTGCAGGTCCTCGAGGACCTCCAAGAGTGCATGTGAATTGATTCAAAGCTATTTATAAGTAGCAAATAGATGCATATAAAGGCTGAAACAAAGAAGATCGCATTTAAGATACCTCCTTCTCTTCCAATTTCACACGATTTCTCTTTCTCTCCTGCGTGGGACAAAGGGGCAGAGAAAATTGAGTGCAATGAAAGCTTGATCTGTTTTTCTCCTAAAGTGATAACAAACTCTTACAGTGGAAATATCGAGGTTGTATTGTGTAAAATAATGACATTTGTGTTAAAATAAAGTCCGTATGGAAGGTATTTTCTCTGAAAACCTGGATGTTGTTGGAGTTGTCATTCCCGTTTGTGACAATCAGGGGTCTCATTTATAAAGCTCCCTGTACATGGGTGAAAAAGTGACGTACAGAATGCAAGAATGTTACAGTTTTATAAATAAGACCCCCTGAACTGTGGCATGAAATTGACCTTTTGTCAGAGCAGTGTAGTGGCGGACCAGGCGTCAGAGGCCAGTCTTATTCCTTACTTCCATAATGCATTTTTGTGATATACATGTTCCCCAACTTTCACGGAGCAAAGTGTTGTTAATGCTAACAACTAGCCTGCTTTACACTCCAAATAACTTCTTCAGAATTAGATTTGTGTGTTTTTTCACAAATGTCCTAAAATTCACCAATAACCTAAACTTTTCATATTTTAAGTCCAACAAGTTGTAACCAGGGCTGGGTACCATTAAAATAATCAATAAGATTAATCTGAGAAAAAAAAAGTTTAGGTACAACTAGTGTCAAAAATAAATATATACAATTTTTTTTGGCAGTTTTAACATAATAATACCATTTTGAACACATTTTACAGTGCAGTTTTTTCCCCCCGCAACTCACGAACGCGTCACAGCCCCCGGTGCAGCCTTTGTAATCATAAGGAGGTAAAAGACATGACCGCTCTCTATAGATATTGAATTATTTGAAATTTGATGAGGATTTCAGCAGAATCAGAGCAAGTCAGTCAGATGTTTGTCAGTTTACGATCTTTGGTAAACTTCTGGCATAATGCTAAACTCTGCGTTAGCCGCTAACTTTTGCTGCATACATGTGTTGCTTCGATGCCTACAACACATGTATGTGTTAACATGGTGTGTTGGGGTTGAGGCGGGGGAGGTGTGGAGCTTGTCTTGTGAAAAAGTTAGCTCGTTGTTTCTAGCGATGCAATATGAGAATGCAACTATCCCGGTCAGGCAAAATGGAGTAGCTGAAATGGAATTGACACTGCGGTGACCAGACTCACTCACTGGTAAAGCGAGCACAGCTCTTGGTCGGCAGTGTTTGGGGGAGAAACTTTTGGATTATGACTGTACTTGTTGTCTTGTGCACCAGGCCCAGCACTCGCACCATGTGATCCAGCAGGTGCTCAACCACCTGGACACCCACCAAAAGGACACTCCGCGGGCGAGGGCCGGCATCGTGCAAGTGCTGCTAGAGACCGTGGCCATCGCTGCCAAGGGCTCAGTCGGTCAGTCACAAACACAAAAGCGAGATCTGGTATCACTTACACCTGAGTACTGCATACTACAGGAAACCTTTGCTCAGTGCTGCCACAGTGAGAGGAACTTCTACTTTTTACTCTACTGACTGCAGATTTCAGGTGCTTAGAGAGCCAGAAGTGGGTCTAAACTAGGAAGAACAATTCTCCAAACAAAATAAAATAGAAACAAAATAGCAGCAGTTATGCAATAGTTCCCTATATATCAGTGAAAACATTTATGTGTTTACCCTTTTTAGCCAGTGGTTCTCAGGCATGGTCATGTTTTGCGGGCTCGATTGAAAGGCCGCATTTGACAGCTTTGTCTACAATTTTTTAGATTACTCTACAGGCTTTTGAAGCACTCACCCTTCAGTATTTTTCTACGAACGATCGCCATTTGTCACATCTGGGGACTGTGGTAGGGAATTTGATGTTTTAAATAAATACAAATTGTTCTGTGATTGGCAAACAATGTTTACAAACAGAGCATTGCTTTCCTTGCGCTGTAACAGAGCAACAATTTTATTAACCGGCATACGCCATAGATTCCACATCTTCCGCCTGTTTGCTCAGCTCCTCTCCACTCCAGACGCCTCCGAATAAAAGTGACATCAATGCCCACTTCCTCCTTCTCAGGCGAGCTGTAAACTCCGCCCCATTCACTCCTGCCTGCAAGGGACAAAGGAGTAAAGGAAAGTTCTGTGAATGGGAGTGTGATTGTTTTTATGGCCTAAAGTGATAACAGCTACACCCCTACAGAGGGAAATTTCGATTATTGTGTGACATTTTGGTTCAAATAAAGCCTGTGCGGAGGGTATTTACTTTGAAAACCCGGATGTTGTTGCCGTTCTCTTTCCTGTGTGGTGCGATCTGATGTGGAACTTTAGTCATGTTTTTTTTTGTCATCCTTTTCTCACTTTCCTGTTGCCTTTTCGTTACGTTTTTGTCACCGTTTTGTGTTTTGTCACTCTTTTTATGGCTTTTCAATCACATTTCAATCTGTTTTTTTGCTTGTGTATTGTTGTATCCTCGTTATTCACTATTTTGACACTTTTTTCAAGAAGCTTTTAGATTTGGGTGATGACAAACTGGTTAAAATGTGCTTGGTTCAGGTGGGGGTAAAGGTAAATAGAGGATAAAGAAGCTACAGTGGGTTGCATAAGTATCGGCCCCCTTTAACTTTTCGACATTTTGCCATGCTATGAACCATAAACATGAATATATTTAATAGAAATGTTATGTGAAAGACACACACTAAGTTACACACAATCGTGAAGTGAAATGAAATTTTTACATGATTTTGAATTTTTTTAATAAATAAAAAAAAAAACTGAAAAGTGGGATGTACATAAGTACTGGCCCCCCTTTCCTTTTAGTGCAACCACTTGCCTTCAGAAGTTGAATGAAGATTTCTGAATGATCACTTGTTGACCCAATGACTAAATTAGTAGTAGTGGGCCGAGATACAAATCCCACGAGAACGAGACGAGACGAGATTTTTACATAATTTGCAATAATAAATAATATTTTGCAATTATGTTTCCTTTGTATGGAGCTATTGTATTGTATTGTTTGTAACAAAATGAACAAACTAATAAGGATGGGAATTGATAAGATTTTACCAATATCCTCAGGCTCTATTTGTGTGCATACAGTTTAATATTAGAACAACATTAAAACAGAGAGTGATTCTACTGTAGTTAGACTGACCTCTTTCTTCCTTAAATGGCCCGCTGTAATCACCCCTTCATATTCTGCTCGCTGGCCTGCCCTCTCCTCGTTGTCTGCCTGCGCATGTCACATCCGCATTGTTTTGCTTTTTCCATGCACGGTAGATGGGCGTGTACAATCACAAAATAGACGGTAAAACGTAGCTTCACACAGCAAAGCCTTTAGTTCGTAAATGAAAGTGAAAGTAACGAGGTGCGAGTGTGGATCTGCATCCATCCATCCATCCATGTGGCGTGTTTACATGCATGAGACCCATGTATGTTCATTAACATGCACTGTCCCGACCAAATAAACCAATAAATAAACCAATAAATAAAAATTTTCTTCCACTTGTCCGTTGCCGGGTCGTGGGGGCAGCTGTTGAAGCTGCACCAGCCCCTATGGCTTCTCCTGCAGGTGGTGGGTCCACAGAAGGACGGCCTCATGGTTCTAACCGGGCCTGTTGGTCTCTCATAAGGGGCTTCTGAACCACTCTTTGTCTGACCCGTTACCATAGGACCTGTTTGCCATGGGAGACCCTACCAGGGGCACGAAGCCCCCGACAACAGAGCTCCCAGGATCATTCGGGCTCAAACCCCTCCACCACGTTAAGGTGGCGGTTCCAGGGGGGGGGGGGGGATTTTATTTATTTATTTATTTGATAGGGACAGAACAAGAAGCATTGTTACAAAATAACCGATGCCATGGTCATAGGCCTTATAGCTAACAGCTAATTCGCAGACCTGGTCCCTAAGACACAAAAACACATAATACACCTACACAAATTATTACAATCAATACAAAACATAAAAGACAATAAAATATTATACACTTCTGTTGTGTCCACAAGTTTGAGTCAATTTGAGCCATTGTTTAACTTTACTTTTAAACTCGTTCAGGTCTGTTAAAGTTTTCAGATCAGCAGGTAAAGTATTCCAGATCTGTGGCCCTTGTACTGCGAACGCTGTCTGTCCAAAAGCGGTTTTGCATCTGGCTGGTCTGCAGTCTCCACTGACAGCGCCCCTAGTGACGATCCCGTAAGCTGCACATGTTTCAATCATCCCTGCAGCGATATCGGGAGCGAGGTTGTTGACACATTTAAAAACACATTTCACAAAAGAGTACTTATTAAAATTTTCAAACTTAAAAGATTATGCTTCTCTTGAATTCTGCAATAGTGCCACATCATGGGCTTTTTATCAAGCACTTTTAAAGCTTGTTTGTACAGGGAGATCACACCTTTCATAGTGGACTGGTTAGCTTGGCCCCACACAGTGATACAATATGAAAAATGAGACAAGATCATTGCGTGAAAGTACAACTTGGCTGCACTGATTGACAGGCAAGATCTTATTAGACTTAATAGTCTTAGTTATTTTCTTTACATGAGCTCCAAATTTAAGATGGGAGTCCACAACTACTCCAAGATATTTGAATTCATCTACTCGTTCAATATTTTTTATTATTTATTTGTATCTGAAAGCTGTCCATAGACTTTTCAACTTTTGCCTCATTGAAAAACACATAGACACTGTTTTAGAACAATTTAAAGACAGACAATTATCCTCCAGCCACTTAGAGATGCTGATCATTTGTCTGTTTAGCAGCTCTGCAGCTTTCTGTGTAGTCTTTGCTGAGACATAGATGACAGTGTCGTCAGCATACAGTTGGCACTCAGCCTCAGTGCAAACGGCTGGAAGGTCATTAATGTAAAGACAAAATAAGATGGGACCCAGGATGGAACCTTGTGGTATCCCCATTTTGTATTCCTGAGGTGCAGATATAGTGCCACTGATTTTCACACTCTGTGTCCTAGAATCCAAATATGATGTAAACCAGCTAAGAGTTTGTTCTGAAAATTAAACTGCTTTAATTTATGCATGAGGATAAGGTGGTTGACAGTGTCAAAGGCCTTACGGAGGTCTAAGAACACTGCTCCAACCACATTCCCTGTGTCCAGGGCTTTTTTAATGGTATCTGTTAAGTAACAGGTAGCTATTTCTGTTGAGTATTTTGGCCTAAAGCCGAACTGCTTTGGATCAAGAACATTATTATATTCAAGATAATCGTTTAATTGATTTGCAACAGTTTTTTCTAGAACCTTGGAAAAAATTGGAAGAATTGAAATTGGCCTGTAATTACACGCTTGATCAGGATCTCCAGCTTTAAAAATTGGGCTGATAAGACCATGTTTTAATTTCTGTGGAAATTTCTCACTAGTGATTGACAGGTTTACCAGATGGGTCAGGGGGCCAGATAAAGAATCTTTGTGCTTTCTGACAAAGTCAGAGTCTAATCCGAATACATCTTTGGCTTTAGATTTGTTTGTTTGTTTGTTTGTTTGAGTTTTTATTTCGAGCTAAGGCACAAAATCCAAGAAAAAAACAGAAAAATATATATACACAATAAAAGAAAAAACAAAAAAAGTAATATACATTCTAACTCGAAAAGGAGTGGGAAGAAGACAAGCTTATTGACTCCCACCCCTGTTCATAAACTTAAATAACAATAACTAACAACACTGCATATTTCTTACCATCTTACAAGACAACTATCAACCGAGTTGGTTACATTTCAACAGATGCCATACTGCATAGGATAGCATTTAAAGTACTTTCCTCAGCCGGTTCTGTTGTATTTAATCCCATTGATTGGGGTCCAGGGTTCAGCTCTATGTCGCCGGCCAGTAACAGTACAATAGCCATCTGCAATAGTCTCATTTTTGGCACATTTGCGCACTTCTTCTCGTGTGTAATTGGGGCTACAGTAGCATACCCATTGCGCAGAAGCTTGGAGTAGATAATATGTTGGCTTTTGGACACCATAAAGCTGTCGTTGTTTCTTTTACTGTATTGATGTCTCATCAATATCACAAATATTGTAGTTATGTAGAAGGCTGACCGGCCTTTTTGCAGTTGTTTGAAAGGATCTAATGTCAGTTCAATTACAGCTGCTCTGTGATGGTCTCAAAGGTCTGTTAAGAGACTATTGGGGATGAGACAGTATCATGAAGTCCAAGAACACACCAGACAAGATATATTAATATATATTACAATTTACAGTGCACTGTACTTAGCGGTGGGAGATATTGACAAAAATGAATATATCCATTTTTTTTCAATATCTCGATATCGATATTCAGGTGATATTTTTGCTATCCTTCAAAGAAATGTGTGCAAACTGTTAAAGAAGGTCCAGTTGGTCTTTTAACTTGCTGTATCTGACCTATTATTTGTATAGAATTACTAGTACATAAAGATATGAGACGACATTGATTTAAACATAGGGCAGGGTGATATGAACAAAAATGTATATCACTGTATGAAAAATAAATATCACAATAATGATGTATTTGGAGATATAATTTACACCTGACAAAATACTTCAAAATCAAAGCCTTTAGACAATAGGGCAAATAAATTTAAAGCTTTTTTATTCTATTTATTCATCTAAATCTCTACCTTTATCTGGAAGAACACGGAAGATAAGATAAAATAATATTGCAACAATATTTGCAACTTCATCTCCATCACAGTGAAATGCTCCTGTAAGATCACCTGCCTCTGGCCAGTTTACTTGTGTTTTATTGTCAGGAGACTCGGGATAGACCTGTGAGTATTAATGCGTTTGGGACATGTGTTCGCCAGCAACATGAGTCCAATTAAGTGTAGTTTTCATAGTTTTCAAAGGATCCACTATTTCCCTATTTTTCCTTCCTTTGCGTCTTTCCTGGTTCACGGGGCCGGGGCAGACGCACAGATACACATACACACATGGACAGAATTCTAGGCGCAGCCAGGGGCCGGAGGGTTTCCGGTTTGGGAACCTCAGGATCTCATCTCTGCTGTTTGCAGATGATGTTGTTCTGTTGGCTTCATTAAATCAGGACCTTCAGCACGCCCTGGGGCGGTTTGCAGCTGATTGTGAAGCGGTCGGGATGAGGATCAGCACCTCCAAATCCGAGGCCATGGTTCTCCACCGGAAAAACGTGGCTTCCCCTCTTCAGGTCGGTGGAGAGTCCTTGCCTCAAGTGGAGGAGTTCAAGTATCTCGTGGTCGTGTTCATGAGTGAGGGACGGATGGAGCGTGAGATCGATAGACGGATGCGGCGTCAGCAGTGATGCGGTCGCTGTATCGGACTGTTGTGTTGAAGAGGGAGCTGAGTCAGCTCCTTCTTCACAACCGGGGCAAAGCTCTCGGTCGATCTACGCTCCCATCCTCGTGTATGGTCTTGAGATTTGGGTAATGACTGAAAGGACAAGATCGCGGATACAAGCGGCTGAAATGAGTTTCCTTCGCAGGGTGGCTGGGCGCACCCTTCGAGATCGGGTGAGGAGCTCAGTTAGCTGGGAGGAGCTCGGAGTAGAGTCGCTGCTCCTTCACGTCGAAAGGAGCCAGCTGAGGTGGCTAGGGCATTTGTTTTGGAGGCCTCCTGGCCGCCTCCCTCGGGAGGTTTTCTAGGCATGTCCTATTGGGAAGAGGCCTCGTGGAAGGCCCAGGACACGCTGGTGGGACTATAAGCCCTTATAACCCTCTGAGGGTTGCCTGTTTTCCTTTGGTTTAGGAAAACCCTTTTTACTGCTACGTCTTTTAAGCATCCATTTTCCGACATGTTTTGTTGAATGTCACTGTGCCGCGCCGCCGTTCGCTCTTCTGATGTTTCTGTCTTTGTGAGTGAGCGCTAATGAAGTGAACAGCCTCAACACCTTTTTAATTAGACGTTGAAAATAGGAATTCATTTGCAAATTATCAGGCCCTTGATTCAGACGGAGTGTGAAGGAGGGCTGAGTGAGTGGCTCTGAAGGCAGACTTCTTAGCAACACTCGTCATCTCACAGGGCTGTTAGTTTCTATATTGGCGAAGTAGGGCTGGTAGTATAGTGGCCCCTCACACTGCTGGGGGGCCTGATGACTTAATGTTTATTCTATTGCTAGAAGGATTGCTTCAGTGCAAATACCTGTTAATTTATTTGTATATGCCAAATATCTGGGTTATATGGCTGCACAATAGATCACAATTTAATCAAAATGTTCAAATCACAAAGACTGCAAATAGCTATTAACTAGAGGTGCACCGATCAGGATTTTTGAAACCAATCACAAAAATGTTGATCGGCTGATACCGATCATTGCCAATCCGATCACATGGTTGTAATTGATTATTATGATTCATAATTTAACAGTGACAAATACTGGGCTTTTCAAAATGTGAAGTGTTTTATTGGGTGAATTTATTTTCAATATTTATATTTGAATATTGTATAGCATACTAACTAGATAGAAATCTACATTGTCCTGTTTAACCTCCAACTTTTTTATTATTATTATTTATTATTTCTGATATTATTATATGCTGTAGGCCAGCCATTCCCAAAGTCCGGGACATCGCGGCCCCCTTATTGATCAGAAAATCTCTCGGGGCCCCCCAAATCATAATAATTTACTCCATTCAAAGGAATTTGTTATAATTTTACAGCTAAAATGACATAAAAAGTCTAACATCATCTAGCATAAAACATCTAGCATTGACAGTAGGCTAAATACTGGTTTAAACTGGTGCATTAATCCAGATAAATGTATTTTTCCTTTCAAAATGAACTTTTTTCATTGTACTCGTTTTGCAGACACGCTTTGGGGGCCCCACTTTGGGAACCATTGCTGTAGGCTATTGGTTTATCGCCTATTATTTTATAACTTTTACAGAATTTTTTTATAGTTTACAGTAAACAATTTTTTATAGTGCGTGTTATTTCGGCCAATCAAATCCCTGTCTTACTTTGCGACTCGTAGTTGCTTCAGATCAGATGGCGTTATGGATGGTAGTGGGGAGGCCGGTGGAATTAGGAGCATCATTTTGGTTTTGGACTGTAACTTTGGACAATATTTGAGAAAGAGAAGAAAACTTCCACAAGGAGACGTTGACAACACATACACGTTTTACTTTCTCTTTTGACTAGCAGCCATTTAGTGACACTTCAGCACTAAAGAGCACATTTTCTCAGCGAAATAAGACAGGACAAAGGCCCCTGCCTCTGATTGTAGTTTCACATGCGTTTCAGATAGCACAGTTTTGTGATAAATATCCCGTTTGTATCACCTACAGAGCGCGCATGTGAAGTCATGCGGTAGTTGCAAATGTAAATAATAGCACATGGCACATCGTCTCCTTCGCCTGCTGTTAGAAGGCCCATATGCTGATATTTTAGGGTCACAAACTTTTATTATGCTTTTGTCTTAAAGCGTAGCGGTAGTGGGTTAGCTCGAGCTCCGTCATTGTTTTGTTTAGTTACACTGCAGTCTGGAAACGAGGAGAGCCGCCAGGCGCAGAGGGATACAGCCGAGCAGTACATCCAGAGCTATTGTCTAGCCACGAATTACATTTAAAACTCGGTTTAGAGTGGCGCTATACTGCAGAGTTTTCACCAGATTATCTACTGTAAGAAAGTCTGTGAAATCTACTTTTGATCGGCCCGTCTGATCGGCGCATTTCACCGATCGCCGATCACAAAAATGTGGCCGTGATCGGCCTAATTTTGATTGGTGATTGGTGCTCTACTATTAACACATGAAAATGGTCCTGTCTTCATGGGGTCTTATATGTTGGGCCCTATACTGTAGTTCAGACCTCTACAAACATGTTCTGTAAAAGATGGATGGTTTTTCAGTTTTTTCTCTAAAATGTTAAATCTACTGGATGCAAAGTAAAATATCCACTGTAGCCTGAGTCTTTATTTTGAAATGTAAACATTGTAGATCTATTAAAGGAACAGCCCACCGTTTTTCCATACTGAGATATGTTCTTACCTGAGCTTAGACGAGTTCATACGTACCTGTCTGATCTTTGTGCGTGCCCGTGGAAGAGCTTAGTCGCTTCTAACTTCCCCCCGTTTGGAACTATAGGAATATACTGGAAGAAGCCAAATGCTAACAACATCCTTGGTCTTTTTGCGTGACTGAGGGCACACAGTTATTCCATACTGGGATATGTTCTTACCTGAGCGTAGACGAGTTGATACGTACCTGTCTGGTCTTTGTGCGTGCCCGTGGAAGAGCGTGGTAGCTTCCAACTTCACCCCCGTTTGGAGCTATAGGAATATGCTGGGAGAGGCCAAAAGCTAACAACATCTTTGGTCGTTTTCACAAAGACCAGACAGGTACATATCAACTTGTCTAAGCTCAGGTAAGAACATATATCAGTATGTAAAAACGGTGGCCTGTTCCTCTAACCAGCTGCTCCGGGCAATTTTTGTGATTGTTGCTAAAATACCTGATTTCTTCAATTTTTCCGAAAGTTTGGATGAAAAGCGATTTTTTTTTGTCTGCTTATATTTTAATATCAAAATCAAACATTTATTTTTATACTTGGACACAGGGCGAAGGGAACACACAGCGGCGCTCGCTGTAAAGTCAGACTAAGGTGAGTGACAGAAGGGCAGAGAAGAGATGCGCAACAGTCTTCGCTTCAGTCTGAATGACATAAACCTGCGGAGGCGCTGGACACCAATTCCTATGCACATTTAACGAGTAAAACGGATTTAACTGACCAGAAACTGTCTCTTTAGTTGCCTGAAATTTGCAGAATTAAGGAGAAGTTGCAATGCCGCACTGATCGCGAAATCCTTGAAGGACTGATCGACAATTATAACACTAAAAACAGTAAAGATCCTAACCCCTTCTCTTTTGAGGAGAGCTCAAAACCACGTGGCATTACCATTGATAGTACCTATTTATTTATTTATTTATTTGGTCGGGACAGTGCATGTTAATGAACACACATGGGTCTCATGCATGTAAACAACAAATCCAGTTGATGACTCTACTGCAAGAGAAAACTCAAACCCTAATGCGGGATTACGAACTCTCCAGTGCAGTGTATCAAACCGGTATATATTTCCCAGGGCCCTGGCTGTGTTAAAGAAAATCGGTCCTGTGTGCTTGTGAATAGGGATCTTGCTTCCGGAGTTGGCCAAAAGACGCGACACGTTCACCTTTGAAGCAGAGAGCATGATTCCTCCTAACCTGTGGCTGGGTACGATCAGTGTGGAGTAGAGGAGAACGTAATGGTGTGTTAGAAACTAGAATTGTGTGTACCCTTGCTCTCACTATGGTCCCCTTGTGTTACCTTAGTCTTTTCAGTCGCCTTCTGCCACTTAAAGGTCCTATATCCCATAAATTGACTTCTTTAAGCGGTACATGTTTTTCCATCAAAAATACCCGGACTTGTTTGTTTCATGCAGAAACTCAAAACGGTTTGTGGCCATCCATAAAGAGATTCTCTGTGTTTTTTAAAGTCCATCAGTCTTCACCGGAACCCTTTTGATCATATCAGCTCTTAAATGGTCAGCTCTAAATGCCTTTCTCGCTATAGAGTTTTGGATGGAACGTTATATTGAACATTACCAGAGGAATTCTCCATTTTAGGGGGCATTGGCAGATATTGTCCATAGACTAACATTAGCTGAGCACAAATATAAAATAGTAGAAAAAATAGACACAAACAACTCTGGTGCTGGTAAAAACATCTACATCCCATGGTTTATTATTACAGAATTCCAATTGTCAGTGATTCCAAATCAGTGTAAGTGGACATATGCTAAATTGTGGCTTGTAAACCGGCTTTTGAAAATGCATATTAGAGTGCTTCTATGCAGTAGAAGAAGAAACAACCAAAGTGAACTGGAACTGTGTGATAGAAGCAAAATCCTACTCCAGGTATAATTTTGACGAGAGAACATGGTTAAAAGTAAAACGATATGGGACCTTTAATGCTCTTTTGGTTTTCAGTGTAACCCAGCTGGGCCAATGGCTGTCAGTTTCAGGCCTTGGGTAAAAGGGTTGTGATACATGTTTCTTTTAGGAAATAGTGAAGTGTGGTCTACTTGGTGTGTTAGCCGACTCCTGTAGGGCCCCCCTCTGTGATCCTCTATGCTCCTGTATCCTCCTCTATGCCTCTTTCTCCTCTTCTATGCTCCTCCATCCTCCTCTATACCCCTATAGTTAGTTGGAATGTATCTGTTGATCCATGCAGGCCCCACCGTACTGGAGGTCTTCAACACTCTGCTGAAGCACCTGCGCCTCAGTGTGGACTTTGAGCTGGGGGCAGACTCCAGGAGAGGGTCTGCCATCAGCGTGTCTTCAGGACAGAGAGGGAAGGAAAGCGAGAGCGCATCGTGCAGAACGCCATCATTCAGACCATAGGTAATATGTCTATCAAACAGACCATAGGTAACACGTCCATCAAACAGACCATAAGTAACACATCCATCAAACAGACCATAGGTAACACGTCCATCAAACAGCCATAGGTAACACGTCCATCAACAGACCATAGGTAACATGTCTATCAAACAGGCTATAGGTAACACTCCATCAAACAGACCATAGGTAACACATCCATCAACAGGCCATAGGTAACACGTCTATCAAACAGACCATAAGTAGCATGTACATCAACAGACATAGTAACCCATCAAAGACCATAGGTAACATTTCTATCAAACAGGCCATAGTACACGTCTATCAAACAGACCATAAGTAGCATGTACATCAAACAGACCATAGATAACACATCTATCAAACAGACCATAGGTAACACGTTCATCAAACAGACCATAGGTAACACATCTATCAACAGACCATAGGTACACTCATCAAAGCATAACACGTCCATCAAACAGACCATAGTAACACTCATCAAACAGACATAGTAACACTATCAAACAGGCCATATGTAACACGTCTATCAACAGATATCAGCAATAACGCATAGTAACACGTCTATCAAACAGACATAGTAACACGTCATCAAACAGACCATAGGTAACACGTCTATCAAACAGCCATATGTAACACGTCAATCAAACAGACCATAGGTACAGTCTATCAACAGCATAGGTAACTTATCAAACAGACCATAGTAACACATCTATAAACAGCCTAGTACACGTCTATCAAACAGACCATAGTAACAGTCTATCAAACAGACATAGTAACACTCATAAACAGAATAAAATCTATCAAACAGGCCATAGTAACACGTCTATCAAACAGACATAGTAACACGTCTATCAAACAGACCATAGTAACACGTCTATCAAAAAATAAACAAAAACAGACATAGGTAACACGTCATCAAACAGACCATAGGTAACACGTCTATCAAACAGACCATAGGTAACACGTCTATCAAACAGACCATAGTAACACATCTATCAAACAGGCCATATGTAACACGTCTATCAAACAGACCATATGTAACACGTCTATCAAACAGACCATAGTAACACGTCTATCAAACAGACCATAGGTAACACGTCATCAAACAGCCATAGTAACACTATCAAACAGCCATAGTAACACGTCTATCAAACAGACCATAGGTAACACGTCTATCAAACAGACCATAGTAACACGTCTATCAAACAGGCCATATGTAACACGTCATCAAACAGACCATAGGTAACACTCTATCAACAGCCAAGAAAAAACAGACCATATGTAACACGTCTATCAAACAGACCATAGATAACACATCTATCAAACAGACCATAGGTAACAGTTCATCAAACAGACCATAGTAACACTATCAAGACCATATACACGTCTATCAAACAGACCATAGGTAACACGTCTATCAAACAGACCATAGTAACACTCTATCAAACAGCCATAGTAACACGTCTATCAAACAGACCATATGTAACACGTCTATCAAACAGACCATAGTAACACGTCTATCAAACAGCCATATAACACGTCATCAAACAGACCATATGTAACACGTCTATCAAACAGACCATAGTAACACGTCTATCAAACAGACCATAGGTAACACGTCTATCAAACAGGCCATATGTAACACGTCTATCAAACAGGACCATAGGTAACAAACAGCAATACAAAACAGACCATAGTAACACGTCTATCAACAGACCAAGGTAACACGTATCAAACACATAGTAACACTATCAAACAGACCATAGGTAAACACGTCTATCAAACAGACCATATGGTAACACGTCTATCAAACAGACCATAGTAACACGTCTATCAAACAGACATAGTACACTATCAACAGACCATAGATAAACACATCTATCAAACAGACCATAGGTAACACGTCTATCAAACAGACCATAGTAACATCTATATAACACGTCTATCAAACAGGCCATATGTAACACGTCTATCAAACAGACCATAGGTAACACGTCTATCAAACAGACCATAGTAACACGTCTATCAACAGGCCATATGTAACAAAAAACAAGTACAATCAAACAGACCATAGGTAACAAGCTATCAAAAGACCATAGTAACACGTCTATCAAACAGACCATAGGTAACACGTCCATCAAACAGACCATAGTAACACGTATAGTGTAACACGTCTATCAAACAGCCATATGTAACACGTCTATCAAACAGACCATAGGTAACACGTCATCAAACAGACCATAGGTAACACGTCTATCAAACAGACCATAGTAACACGTCTATCAAACAGACCATATGTAACACGTCTATCAAACAGACCATATGTAACACGTCTATCAAAACAGACCATAGTAACACGTCTATCAAACAGACCATAGGTAACACGTCTATCAAACAGACCATATGTAACACGTCTATCAAACAGACCATAGGTAACACGTCTATCAAACAGACCATATGGTAACACGTCTATCAAACAGACCATAGGTAACACGTCCATCAAACAGACCATAGGTAACACGTCTATCAAACAGCCATATGTAACACGTCTATCAAACAGACCATAGGTAACACGTCTATCAAACAGACCATAGGTAACACGTCTATCAAACAGGATATGTAACACGTCATCAAACAGACCATAGGTAACACGTCTATCAAACAGACCATAGGTAACACGTCTATCAAACAGCCATAGGTAACACGTCAATCAAACAGACCATAGTAACACGTCTATCAAACAGACCATAGGTAACACGTCTATCAAACAGACCATAGGTAACACGTCCTATCAAACAGACCATAGGTAACACGTCTATCAAACAGACCATAGGTAACACGTCTATCAAACAGCCATATGTAACACGTCTATCAAACAGACCATAGGTAACACCATCAAACAAATAGTAACACGTCTATCAAACAGACCATAGGTAACACGTCTATCAAACAGACCATAGGTAACACGTCTATCAAACAGACCATAGGTAACACGTCTATCAAACAGCCATATGTAACACGTCTATCAAACAGACCATAGGTAACACGTCTATCAAACAGACCATAGTAACACGTCTATCAAACAGACCATATGTAACACGTCTCAAACAGTATCAACAGCATAGTAACACGTCTATCAAACAGACCATAGTAACACGTCTATCAAACAGACCATAGGTAACACGTCTATCAAACAGACCATATGTAACACGTCTATCAAACAGACCATAGTAACACGTCTATCAAACAGACCATATGTAACACGTCATCAAACAGACCATAGTAACACGTTATCAAACAGAATAGTAAAACAAAAAAAAAAAAAAAAAAAAAAAAAAAAAAGTACAAACAGCCATAGTAACACGTCATCAAACAGACCATAGGTAACACGTCTATCAAACAGACCATAGGTAACACGTCTATCAAACAGACCATAGTAACATCATCAAACAGCCATAGTAACACGTCTATCAAACAGACCATAGGTAACACGTCTATCAAACAGACCATATGTAACACGTCTATCAAACAGACCATAGTAACACGTCTATCAAACAGACCATAGGTAACACGTCTATCAAACAGACCATAGTAACACGTCTATCAAACAGACCATAGTAACACGTCTATCAAACAGACCATAGGTAACACGTCTATCAAAAACAAAAATCAAAAAGACCATAGGTAACACGTCATCAAACAGACCATAGTAACACGTCTATCAAACAGACCATAGGTAACACGTCATCAAACAGACCATAGGTAACAAAAACAGAATAAACGTCTATCAAACAGACCATAGGTAACACGTCATCAAACAGACCATAGTAACACGTCATCAAACAGACCATAGGTAACACGTCTATCAAACAGGCCATAGTAACACGTCATCAAACAGACCATAGTAACACGTCTATCAAACAGACCATAGGTAACACGTCTATCAAACAGACCATAGGTAACACGTCATCAAACAGACCATAGGTAACAGACCATATAACACGTCTATCAAACAGACCATAGGTAACACGTCATCAAAAAAAAAAATCAAACAGACATAGGTAACACGTCATCAAACAGACCATAGGTAACACGTCTATCAAACAGGCCATATGTAACACGTCTATTAAACAGACATAAGTAACATGTCCATCAAACAGACCATAGGTAACACGTCCATCAACAGACCATTGGTAACCCTCACACTGGGATGTGTCCTGTTCTGTAGGGTTCTTCGGGGGTAACCTGCCAGACTATCAGAGAGCAGAGGTGATGATGTTCATTATGGGGAAGGTGCCTGTGTTCGGGACACCCTGCCACACTTTGGACACGGTCAAGATTGGGTAAGTCCTTCTTTATCCACACACTGCACAGACTGTTTTCTGCCTGTCATATAGTTACAGTACTTTATCCAGGAGCAAGGACTTGTTTTGTATGCACCTTGTTCTCAGATGTGCCCTAATGGCATGGATTTTATTTTCACTTCACAAGCCTGTCAAGCTTCTTAAACTGATGCCGTCACTCCCTACTGTGTTAGGTCCTTAATAGTAGATTCCCTTGGGCTTCTGGATGAAACGACCCCCATGGCTTCTCCAACCACCGCCAACCTTTCATCACACCACATTCATACTAGGGGAACCTCATAAACCTCTCTGGGTAACTCATAAACCTCATATGACGATACTGTGATAATCAATACTTTATACATTGAGCATATCACATTCGTTTTTAATACATTGTTGAACATTTGTGTTTGCGAAACTAAAACATGATTAAATATTTATGAAACCTTAATTACTTACACAGAAAGTATATTTAAATACACAAGGAACCACAGTTCCTCCAGTCAGATTGATCTTTCACATTGTAACTCAATTTCATTATAAATTCTGTCATCAACTCTTGATGCTCTGTGATTCTTGTTTTTATACTGGAAAACACCCTAAAGCACCATAAAATTTGATTGAATGATTGAATGAACTATTTTCAAAATGCTTTTTGAAAATGTTTATTTGAATAGCATCAAGTATGTCTCATGAGTCATGTTATATACTTTGACATTTCAGCTGTAACTAATTCTTAGTGTTTTCCCCTGGAGGGCTATTTACACAGAAAAACACAACATACAGTTAACAACACACATAACAGCACAATGCAAATTGTGCACATACACAGCAGAGGGTCATTGGTGGTCACATGTCTGTCCTCTGATTAAAAAGTCAGTGTTAGGGCACACCCAGACATGAACTGGATAGGGCTGCTGCCATGTGTATAGAGATTTTATTGTTTCAAAAACATTTGTCTGTAAATAGATTTGTGCGTGCGTAACCAGATGTGTGTCTCCATAATTTGAACTGTGTGTGTTTTTTTTTTGCATGTGTATTAGAACCCTGTGTGTGCAAATTCCTATGTTGTACAAAAGATCAACGGTAAATGATCAAGTTCTACGCACAAGTCTCTCTTTTACATGCAACACTTTTGACACAGTCCTGCCCTGTCAAAGTCGCAAGCGTAACCTAGGCTGTGTGTGGGTGTAATCTGATGTGTGTGTGTAAAAAGATGCATAGACCAGATTACACATCAGACTTGTGTCAAAGGACATTTTCCGTTGATATTTTTTGACAGCATGGAAATGTACAGACACATTGTTCTGTTACACATACATATATAATAAATATATATAGTATAAAATTACGCACGCACAAATCTAGATACACACAGACAAATGTTTTTGAAACAATAACATCTCCATATGTGCAGGCTCAGCGATCTCTCCCCGCCGCCCTTTCATGCTGTCCTATCCTTGATCATAAGCATCATGGCTGAAAATATATAAAAAGAATAAAGTTAGAAGTAAGTAAGTGTTTTGCCAGACTCTCAAACACAAGCTCACTCAACCTGGCCTATTGTACATGTTGTTAGTGGTAGGGGAACCAGGGCTATCAGAAGGAAACCTAGTGCACGAACATGAAGCAGGGTTTCCACAAGGCATTAAACTACAGTATTGAAAGTCATTAAATTAACTGTGCCACAATAAAATTATATTAAAAGCCTTTAAATTAGATTAAAACTGGCATGAAATCTAAATTTTGTGGAAAATCATGGCATTGCTCAACAATCTTTACTGTATAAGTGACTTGCTTCTGCTTGTGTAAACCCTGTGCAGACTCCACACAGAAAGGCCCCATTCAGCACAGGAATCGGACCGAGGACCTTCTAGCTGTGAAGCACAATGCTAACCTCTGCGCCACCATGCTCGGTGCCACTTTTTCGCAAAACAATTATTCCAACACGCAGACAGGTCGATGTCATGCGTTCAAGAGTATATCGGATTTGTATCTTAACACAGTAAATCATTTTTTCATTCATCCCACTTCAGGAACTATTAAACACCATTTATTTTATTTATCGTTTAAAAGAATCTCCTCACTGGTTCTGTTTAAACAGCTCCGTGGTTGTTGTTTGTTGAGGGGGAGCGTCTCCTGCTGCGCCCCCAGCAGCAATACCCCGCTCTCAGGCTGCAGTCAGCGGATTATGTGCCCCTCTCCAGTGGCTCCTGGATTACTCCGAGTCCATGCAGTTATTTCCTTATTTATTTTTTATTTTTGGAGCCAAGCCAGTGGTTGTTAGGGCGACAGAGGAGGGTGACGTGAGGACAGTAAGGAGCTGCTCGGCTGAATCTTTGGTGGGGATTTTAGAGACTGTGGTGTGATGCCTTCTGAAAGCAAGACATCTCGACCTTAGACTCATTTGGACTTTGTTCAGTTCTGGTTTAGTCCTAGTTTAGACAGGGCTTGGCAATTAATCAATCAATTGTTTCGATGAATTAATGCTTTAAAAAAATGGACAAAATAAATTGTGAAATTGGGTAAGTAGCATCACATCCACCTCACATGTACTAATTGATCAGCTCTGACTCAACAGCCCCATTTTCCCCTCGGCTGTGCGTGTCTATGGAGACCGCTGTCAATCACAGACAGCCGTGCATAGGTTTGAGAATAAAAGTAAACCTGATATGTTATTTGAAGGATGAGCTGTCCCTGTAAAGTTAATTTTGAATCAAATTGATGATAATCATTAAAATAGAGACTTAATTTGTGGCTATATCACCCATCTTTATCCTGATTTAGTCCTAGTTTTACCTGGTTCGAGGGTTTAGTTCTGGTCTTTGTATCAACTTTACACACAGTTAGAAAGTGTGTTTCAAGTGCCTTTGTGTGTATTTGTGCAGACACCAGGGCACCAAGCGCATCCAGACCATGCTGCTCAGCTCCCTCATCATGGTGAGTGCTTTTCCTTATTTGAATTTTCAGTGAGAAATATTTTTGAGTGGTGTTATTACTATTGACAAAGAATAAGGATAGCCAACACACCCTCCCACCCTCACCTCTCTGCCAAATGCCCAATGAGGAGAAAGGACACTTTCTCTCTCCAAAGTTTGGTTTTGTTGGTTTAGTCACATTACTCTCCTGTTTGTGTGTGTCAGGTGACCTCTGGGTTCAAGTCCAAGTCCATGTGCACAGCCCTGCCCTCTGCCTTCCTGGACCCGCTCTTCTCCCTGTCCCTGATGGAGGACAGTGAGCTCAGGCAGCTGGTCCTGGAGATCCTTCACAACATCATCGACCGACACGACAACCGCGCCAAGCTCCGAGGCATCAGGTCTGCACATACCCACGCTGAAGCCTTTTTAGTTTGTTTTATAGGAAGCAAGATGTTAATGTGATTCTTGTGCTTTCCAGAATCATTCCCAATGTTGCTGCTCTAAAAATCAAAAGAGAGAAGATTTCCAAGCAGGACATTTCTTTTATGAAAAAGGTGAGTTTAGTTATTGTGACAGTCTACTCAAAATAGTTTTAAAAAGGTTTATAAGGAGAGAATTGATCCAATGCGATCTTCTATGATCTCAGTCACAAAATCTGACCAAACAATAGCTCAGCTCCTCTCAGATGGATGATTTGATTTTCAGCATGGACAGCAGCTGTACCGGCACATATTCCTGGGCTGTAAGGAGGAGGACAACAACCACAAGAACTTCGAGCTGCTCTTCACCACGTTAGCCGTCCTGACCATCGAACTGGCCAACGAGGAGGTGGTGATCGACCTGATCCGGGTGGCTGTGGCTCTGCAGGTCAGCACAAGTTACTATGTGGGAGACGAAGCGTCTTAGGTGAGAGGGGAAACGCCCACAACACTAAAACAGGCCAGTGCAGATCAGAAGGTGTTGAAAGGCATTAAACAACTGTGCCCAAATTAAGGACCTAAAAGGCATTAAAAAGGATTCAATTGGATTAAAACAGGCATTCAATCTACATTTCTTAGAAAATAGTGACTTTTTTATGGCATACGTTTGTCAACAGTACTTAGATTTTTGTCCAGAACACATGGATTAAATAGTTTCCCATTTTTTACTCAAAGGTTGCCTGTTGTATCCAATTTACTTTTGAACATTAAAAAACAATAACATTTGACTTGCTCCTACCAAACACAGTGAAAGCTTAGGAACTTGTTATTTTGCTGTGAGAGAGATAACATTCAGACAAGGCTAATGGAGAAACACCGTTTGTAAAGAAAAAAGCAAGGGAGAAAGGAAGAGAGTCCTTTTTTGACCAAAAACAAGATTGTATCTAAACCCTATTGACAAAAGCCTCTTCAGAACAACAACACCAGCATGGTCATTCAGGGCAGACTAACAGCCTCAGGAGACCAAATGACCTGACGACTTTGAGACTCAGCCCAGTTCGGAACAATAAGTAATTAAAAAGCTAAACCTTTCTTTATTGTAAACAAGGGAAGACCACTGTAATCTCGCCACATGTCTCCTTTTTAGAATCCTTTGCCTGAACTCAGTTGTTTGTTCTCAGGACATGTCCCTGGTGAACGAGGAGAACCTGCCCATGTGGACGCGCTGTGCCATCATGGCGCTGGTGGCTGCGTACTTTAACTTCCTGAGTCAGATGATCGCTAACTCCGCCCTCTGCCAGCACGTTAGCAAGGTGCTCCTCCCAGACCAACACACCACTCTAAAGGCTTTCCTACAGAGGCACCAATAACATCATAGATATTCTTTTATTGTCTGTATAAACCCTTGTGCACTGTTGCAGCATTTTATGCTACTTATTGCCAATTTTCGCAATTGTTTTTAATCTGTAAAGCACTTTGTACTACAATTTTGTATGAAAAGTGCTCTATAAATAAAGTTTTGATTGATTGATTTATTGATAACTCCACACAATCGCACATCAATCAGTGGAGTTGTTTTGCAAAGCCCAATATCACAACTGGAGCCGCCTCACAGGGCTGCACCAAAGATTATACAATGAAACAAAAAGCACTGTGTAATGTACAATTAAGCGTCAGCAGCAGATGGAAACGTTCCCCGGTGCGTCCCCGTCCTTAGACTCCCCTACACGGCAAGAAAAAACTCAAAAACCCAGTTGAAGAAAAGAGAAACCTCGAACCACAGACAGAGAGCCACTCATGGACGGAGCCCCATAGAAAATCAATGGGAAATAGAGCCTCCTATTTTTAAGTTAAAACTCACATTTCACTATGAACTATAAAAATCGTAATGTTACCTCTTCTGAACAAGAGAAACTACTAATGATCAATAATTGATGATTTTATAGTGTGATGGCAGAGCAGAGTTTATAATGGAAGTCTATGGGGCATAATAAGCTGCTACCGTCACATTGGGGAGAACAAATAAAAATGACTTTACATAAAACCTCATTCAAATCAAAGTTGTTACTAGTCTTTGACATACCCAAGAGTGTAATACAAGGTAAAAACTATTTCAGCCCACACACACTATTATGGAAATTAGCTATTTGGTGTGCTATTTTTGTTTTGTTTACTCTTTTAATTGGCTTTTAAATGGTTAAATATTTTATCTTTTTTCAAAATGTAGTCTGTGGATTAACTCATTTATGTGAAAAGGTTAAGAAAAAAATGTCCATCTACAAGTTTTTGGATTGTGACCGGCCCAACTTCTGCTCCTGCAGGTGATCGAACTGAGGACCCTGGATGCTCCATATCTGCTGCCCGAGCACATCTTCAGAGACAAGTGTCCGTGAGTGTCTAAGATCAGTTGGTGCAGCAGTGAGTGTGCTGAACCAGGATGCTGTGGAAATAAATCTTGGCAAATATTGGGCCCAAAACTCTGCACAAGGCTTGAAGTGTGTGCGCGGATCACTGAAGAGACGCCAACAAAAACTAGAATCCTCAAAAGGTCTTTCCACATGAGCGGGACAGGACGGAGTGGTTGAGGTGTTTCCACTGAATAAACTGAACCTACTGTATGTCGGCCCGGTGCATTGATTGGAGGAGAAAGAGCACACACCAGCAACAAGAAGCATTAGAAATAGAGTTTTCATATTTAACCAAGTGCTTACGTTAGTATTTGATCTTCAGGACACAGCGCCTCCAACCTGTCAGTCACTCCCACAGTCGTCAAGATCAGATTATTCTCAAAGCCTCTGAAACCTGTTTAAAAACAGCACGACAACTAGAGCTGAACTTGGGTTGCCTTTAGCTGCAGAGGAGACACAAGTTTGACTTTTATGAAAACAGGCCGTTCCTGAACTAGCAACCCTAATTGTGGGGCTCATTCTGCTTTCTGATTGGATAATCGTCTTGAGAACCATCAACACACTGTTAACATGATTTCTAATGTTTCTGTAGCTGTGACTAAATCAGCATTGCATTTGTTCTCAGTAAGTTTTGAACATATTGACCTCAGATCTGGGGCACAGATAAGTCATGTTTGTGAAGTATTTACACACAAATCTTGCATACCTTATGTTTAACAGAATTTCCTTGCCTCTGCACCCACACTGCAGCCTCGCCTTTAATGCACCTACACAGTGTCCGACTGTCGTCAGTCTTTTTGATCTCAGTTTGTTTTCCGACAAACACAAATGTCACGTGCTGATCATTTCACTTGCCTTTGTCTGATTTTGTATTTGAAATAGTTTATTTCTTGTGATTTGCCGTAGTCTTCCTGAATGCCTGGACAAGGAGGACAAACAGCTTTACTTTCTAACATCCGAGCTGTCCGAGTGTCTGTCAGGACCAGGCTACAACTCCGAGAGACTGTCCATCCCTTATGTCCCCCAGGTCACAGGTGAGGCGCTACGTCCTTCCCCGGGACGACCCCCAGTGGGAGGCGTTCAGTCTATGTCCGAGCCAAGTCTGTGACTCTCCATTTGATGCTGTCCCGTATGGGAAGACGATGTAACATGTTAGATTGAACTTGTAGAGCTCGGGATTGGATCAAAACTGCTAGGATTATACGATGGGTCTGGCGGCAGACCAATGTCCCTTCACTGTCATGTCCCCTCGTGACTCACCACAAAATATGGTCAGGTGCTATTTTTTATTTACGTAACGTTTCCAAAAACGCTGACTTTAATATAAAGTATGTTTAGGACTTAAAACAAACCCCTTTCCTAACTGATCATTCCTTACTGGTGCCTAACCTTAAACAGACACAGGGGAGCATACAGGGACAAACTACATTTAACGTGCTATCGTACGAGTATGTTTAACAGTTAAATAGTTGCATAACTTTCATAGAAACATGTTTTTAAAACCAGAAGAACACGAAGTGAGCTGATTTCAGATCAGAGTTAAGTCATTTACAGCAGGCGCCATCTTTGGCGTGCTTTGCCTTAAAAGTTTGTAAAACATGCTTTATCAACTTAATTAATATCAAGTAGATAATGAACTGCAGCTACAGTTAATAGAGAGTGTATACAACCCTTTATATGGAGTCAAATAAGAAAACAGTCAGGCTAGCATTTTAGAATGATGGTGTCCATAGGAGGTGTCCACACAGGAACTAACTACATCTAATATGCTTTGGATCTAATGTACATCTTTCTAAATACATGTTACCAGTGAAATATCTGTCGAAAATGAGTAAAAACGTTTTAAACTGCTGATATGTGAGGAAACACGAGGCTCAGATTAGTGTTTGGTTGGTTTGGTGATTACAGCGGGGACCATTGTTCACCTGTGTCACTCTAAACCTTTAGGATATGTGCTTTACTTATTGACTTCAAATGTCCAGAAAGAAATCATTGTTATATTTAAGTGTTTTAGTCATTGAAATGATCACAGTGGAGGTACATAACAGCGGGACTCTTTTGAATATTTCTGGGATTCCTGGCACATTCCTTAATTATAAACGGATAAAGATGTGATGTAAAATACTGGAGTTATGGTCCGCACTGAGCAATTGGACACTACAGTGTGATAGAGACGTTTACCAGAGGTGATCCAGCAGCTAACTCGTTCCACAGCAGCTAACTCGTTCCACGGCTCATTTCTCGACTTCTGATGTTGTCTTTAGCTAATGGTAGTCTACAGACACTGTTTGCTAGTCCTCTAAAATGGCTGATTTTGAAGGTAAGGCTGTAATTTCTGACATTTGATCCTGGACTCTATTCCAATGAGTGAGAGTGTTTTGTCCTAACACTGATGCCGCTTTGTTCTGTCAGTGCTGTACACTGTGGGGAAAATCCTGCACCGCTGCAAACAGACCTCCAGAGGTATACGCTTAGACAGGCCAGACGCCCCTAGCCCCTGATCTTGCTGTAGAGCGTTACGTAGGACTAGACCCCTGTCCCATGTCGGCTCCTGTAGAAGTAGTGAGAGTAGGACTGTGACCTGTGAACATTTGAAATAAATCAAACGTAAGGGAAATGGGGCTCTGATCTTCTCTTTGACTTGCTTTTGCTGCGGCTCGGGACTGTTGGGGTAAGTGTCTATCCTCTGCCGACGGTCCGACATGGTGGATTAGGGATTACAGGAGTTGTCCATCCTCGATGAAGGTTCTTGAGTCATCATCTCTACACCTCAACTACAGAGTACTGATGAGAACTCAAGACCCTCCAGCCATTGGCTTCAGTTCTCGTGTCTTTGGGCATTTAGTTACAGCTCTAACACAGTCAGCCCACAGCAGGTAATCTGGACGCTCTTCCTTTTTTTGTGAATTTTAAATGTCTGTGATTTTGAATACTTACCCCCATCTTTACCAAGCAAATTTTCTCCTTAAGCTTCTTGGAGAGCTTACAGCCTATAGGCAGCGTAATGCCTCATTTGAAAGCTAATACCTTGTAGTTACAAAAAATAACGTGTACGATCTGTGTGAGCAAAGCACAACTTACTTGGATGACAGGGAACTGGTTAAAACCATGTCTAATATGGTATTTTATTTCAGTCACTGGCCTTTCAGGCTATAAAGAAATAGTATATAATATTCACTGAATTATTTTGTCAGTACTACAAACATATCTATATTCAATGTAAACAAAAAAAATTACAGGGAAGCTTTTAAATGTCGAACTTCAGAGTTTGATATTTGCTGTGAAAAAATCCACACCAAACATCAAAGCATGGAAAATAATACAGAGTAAATTTTTCATTTTGATTTTAAAGTGCTCTGAGATATAATGAGAAAATCCAGAGACAAACAAATTCAAAGATATAAACAATATCTAAGCATAAAATTCACAGATATTTAATTCACAATCTGATTGCACGAAAAATTGGGGAGAATTTAGGAGAATTTGGTTGATCAATGCACAACACGACAAACAGAGGTGGGGCAATAATACTGTCTCAGGGACTTCCAGAACTGTCTGCTGCTGGTAACAGAGACATGTGCGTGTGAGCAGGACACGTGTGCGTGTGAAGTCAAGCTTTGTGCTGAATTCAGTTCATAAACACCCTCCACTCTGTTACACATCGGCATGTGTAACTCCATGACTCTGCGCTGTGTGTTAATACTCTAATTGCCAGAATCATTCTCATCATGTCAATGCTCAAATTCGCTCCATTACGCTCCTTGGCATTATTTACGCTTGCTGCTATGGCTTTTTTACTGCTATATTTTCCAGGACCCTGTACAAAAGTCATGTAAACTAAAGCCAGCCATATCAGGACAGGTCTGACTTAGGGCCACAGGATACTGGAAAAAATATATTCGTTTTACTTTTCGCATAAATACTTTGCTTTGACATGTGAGTGCTGCTAAACTAATGCAAGAATCCCATGCCTTTCACAACATGCTTATAGGCATCGAAACAACTACGTTCGCAGACTTCATACCTCATAAAACTCCACAAAGACAGAATATTTTGTTTGCAAGAGATCATGTTTTACCTTTAAACTGCTGCCTTACGCACTCAGGTTTAGTTTTGGTTTTGATTCTGAATATCCCTGCAGCCCTAAGGCGTCCAAAGAACCTTCAACAGTTGACCGACCTCCTGAACATGTGTTGCCAACGTGGAGGTGCCCCGTGTGAAGCTGTTCACCTGTTGGATCAGTGTGGGCTAAGGCTCTTGTCTCTGTTTCAGATGAAGACCGTCTGACGCGCAGGAAGAGTTTTGTGGACACTATCTCTCTCCAGGTGGACATCATGCCCAACAGTCTGCCCGACAAGGTCTGTGTTTGCACATCTTTAATAAAGAGTTCAGAATTACCTTTAAAGGATCTGTATCATGCTATTTTAGCCATTCCAAAGTAAAGTATAGGCATATATATGATATATTGTACCTCTATCACTATGGAGTACTCATTTTTGAGAGAAATATAAGTATTTTTGGGGGGTATTTTCCCTACCAGGAAGACAAAATGCTTCGATTCAGTTAACTCCGCCCCTCTCTCCGCTCATTCCACATTTGCAGTATTATAAATATAAATATCGCTGCAAAAAGTGAAGTTACTTCACATAATGCAGTTATAAGGAGTTGACATGTGCAACAGTTTCATAAATGGCTAACACACACGCTAACACACACGCTAACACACACGCTAACACACGTTTTGATTGACTCACCGCTCAGTCTGGACTCCCCATGGGACATGCGTTGGTTATAAAAGTTAATCCACTTTGATTCTGGCCAAGGTTCACCAAGCATCCATCAGGTTGGTTGATATAGTCGCTTAATCCCGGAAAGAAATTCCAACTTCTGGCGAGTGCACTCTTCTTTAGGAAGGTTGAATAGTCCTGTTCCTCTCGTAGCCAAACGCGCATCCGTGGCATTATCGGTAAGAAAAAAGAACAGGCGTGTCCAGAGTAGGTTAGAAAGAGCTCAGTCTTCAAAAACAACACTTATGCTCGGATCCATGGATCCTCCAGCCGTGAGTGAGTTTGATTAGCGTCGTGAGACAGCACAGACGCGTCAGAGAGTTGCTGTTTTTTTCTTTCTTTTTTTTTTTTTTTTCTTTATTTCTCTCTTACAACAACAAAAATGAAAAAGCTGCTTTATAAATTAAAATCAGGCCGTAAGGCATTACATTACAGACGTAGAGCACTTCCGTTCCTTTGTGACGACACAACTGAACAGCTCAGTGGTTTACCAGGAGAGGGCGGAGCAGCTGCTCAGAGAGCAGGATTCAGGAGGATTACTTAGAACTGTGTGAATGAAGCCAAAAACCGCTCTGGGGGTGTTTTTGATAAGGAAATAGCAACAACATGGCTAAAAACTCCAAAAAGTCGATTTTGCATGATATAGGACCTTTAAATAATCACAATCAACAATAGCCAAATGCAACACCACTATTCTGTGGAGCAGTGGTTCCCAACTCTTCCTGTCTCATGTACTCCTTGGGCTTTGGATCCGCCAAGTACCCTATGTCGAGAGTATTGGCCAAAGTTAGAAAGAACTAAAACTCATATTTATTATTTACGAAGACAATGTGTTATGTTCAAAAGTAAAAATATTGCTGTGTTTGCCAAATGAAACTGCAATGAAAATCAAGGTCACTGTTTGCATCAAGTGCTGTGAACAAAGAGAATGTGCCAGAGAGAGGGACGTGTTGGGAACAGTACTGTCTATAAAAAGTGTTCAAGGTTTTGAGAGATGAGTTCAGTCACTCGGTGCTTGGTACTGTCAAAAGCGTTTACTGTCTGAATGTGTTGTCTGTAACATGTCTCTAACCACCGCGTCTCCCTCAGCAGTCCCAGCTGGCAGAGGAGATCACCTTTGAGACGCTGAAGAAGGCCATCGGTGAGCCCCTCCTCGTACTCACAGCCCTTCAGTCAGTGCTCTACACAGGACTGTAGCTGTGTTCTTTCACAGACACCACGGGTCTGGAGGAGCAGGAGAGGGAGAGGAGGCGCCAGCTCATGGAGAAGTTCCAGAAAGCTCCGTTTGAGGAGATCGCTGCACACTGCGAGTCAAAGGTCTGCACATGCTGCTGTTTAAAGTGCAATGCCCCATATGTTTTTAAAACAATCATTTCACACTCCGCACGAGTGTGACATGATTGTTGGTTTTGCTGCATGATGTTTCATTCAATGAAAATGAGGTATGTCCTAAATATATGAAAGTATAAAGCAGGGCATGCCAGTGTTTGAGCCACAGTAGCTTTTGAAAGTTTTATTATAGGAAATCTATGAACTTGAATAGCAACATTACACACTTTTGTTTACATTATACAAGAACGAAACTTAAGCCACATGGCAAGGCAACTTTATTTATACCGCACATTTCGTACACAAGGCAACTCAATACGCCTGGCTCATTTGCATAACCTCTGCTGCTAAGAACAGACGCTCATTAGCTGTCTGAACTACTGGACAGGATTTGGTTGAATATTTGACTGGAGCATGTTATTTCTGTGACTGAGCTATAGCAGCAGAGTTTATAAAATCAGTATTTTCAGTTTGTGTAGTTTCATATCGCAGTGGTTCATGTTCAAAACTTTCAGTGTCAATGATAATTAAACATTATTCAACATATCATTCTTACATTTGTGTAACTGCACAGATTATATTTGTCCGGGTGGTAATTGTCATCATTTGTTGCAGGAGGATATGGAGCGTATATTGTATGACATAACTTCCTGGTTGTTCCCTCCTCTGGGTTCGGAAGGTTCAGATTGTCCTGATGGGCAAAATGAGCAGCTGAAGCTCCTGTTTCTAACTGCTAAAGGTTCCTTAAGGTCGACCTCATGACGTCAGCCTCAAAGGTTAAGGAGAAGTTGAAAGGAGACACTTTTTAGATGCAGCCAGTGGCTCTGATACAGAGTCCAGAGCTGGTGAGGAGTTGGACTGGAGCTCCCTCCACAGGCAGCAGTGGAAATGACTTTGTAAAAACAAACTCACTTTGCTCAAACAGTGGGTAAGCAACTCCGTACTGTCACTTTTGGCCTGATTTACTTAGCCAGGCGCTAAATTACCCATTGCTATTTTGTGGGCTTGTTGCACCTGATTTACTGTACCATTAGAAACTGTGCGCTTTATTAGAGCCACAAATGTGATATGTAAATGGGATTACTGCACCCCGTGGCATTCATTCGACACGAAAATCTCAACTGAACTTGCCTTTTCTTCTGCTTAATACGCTCTATCGTGTTAAACGCTTAGTAAATCAGGCCTTGGAGCACAGAACGGCTCAGAACAGGTCCATTGTTGGATTGTAAGCATTTTCATGGTTTTTCCAATGACACAATATAACCCAGGAAGTAACTAACTAAGTAAGAACGCAGAGTGCTTCAAAGGTAGAAGAAGAAACAACCAAAGTAAAGTGAAATACTTCTCCTGGGATGTTTTTATGAGTGAATAATGTTCTAACATGGTTAAAAGCTCATCCAAGTGTGCTCAGGTTCAGGCTGTTAAAGCATTGCTGTGTCCTTGTTGTTCTGACCTGACTCTTGTGTTCACAGGCGAACATGCTTCACGACAAACTGGCTCAGATCTTTGAGCTGACCATTCGGTGAGTTTAAGGACTGTATTCATGAATCTAACGATATTAAAGTGAACATATCCTGTGTGTAAAAACACTTCTGTTTTCAAGGACTGTGTTGGTTTGCCTCTCGTAAGATTGGTGCACCCTCTACAGGCAACAGTGGGAATAATGCATGTTCAAAAGATTATACAAGCATATATTTTTAGCTAACAACATCGTAATAAATCAGTGTTGCCATGACAAACACAGTTTGAGCTCAGACTATTCGAGTGAAGCCTCACGCCCTAAACCGCGTTGAGTTAAAGCGTGCCACAGTACGTGAAAATCCAGCAGAGCAAACTGAAGAGTGTTCCATCTTTGGGTTTGCTTGTCCTCTCTAACCTCTGTCCCAACTCTGTGTGTGCAGTCCTCCCCCAGCCCGTCCGGAGTCAACCTGTCAACGGGACACCCCCAGCACCAGTCTGTGCCCGTCTACGAGATGAAGTTCCCGGACCTCTGCGTCTACTAGCAGCCAATCCCGGGACTCCTCGCTGTATATTACCAGCTTACCATCACTTGTTGTGAAAGTGTTTGGACTTGTTTTCTCGATCCACCGCTCCATGCTAATATTTAGATCAAATGATTAAAAAAAACAAGCTTTGGTCTGAGCCATTGAACCAGCTCATGTTAAGAGTCCCGTTGCTTTAAATCGTAAGCGACCGGTTACTTTCTCAAAACGCCACTAAAGAATTCAGACGAAAGACAAATGCTGGCAGATTTGCACATGAAAAAAATGACACATCAGCTTAAAACGAGCAGCTTTACCGCAGTATTCCACTGAGTATTACGTGTGTGGATGTATGGTAAGTGATGAGCTTACGGAATAACTGTTGTATGTAAAAGTTACGGGTCGAGTCTGGTACTTTGGGGAGAAAGAGGATTCATTTCACTTTATGCATTTATTGTTGTCATATAAGGGCTGCAATTAGCAATAACACTTTAAGACTAAAGCTATGAATGTTACGCTATATAGTTCTTGCTAATGCAAATTTGTATCTGCGACTTACCAGTTTACTCATAGGAATTTTAACGCTTAACTTTTAAACTCGCAATGACATAACCCCCAGAATATGAATATTAGAAATAGATGAGAACAGTGTTTTGTTCCTATAGTCTTTCTGACTGAGACCATGGCTGTGTTGACGATAACAAAGCGTGCAGTCGCTCACAGTCACACTTGAAAGATGGCACTTATCGAATCAGATCAGAAGATACTGTTATTTAGGCAGTGTCTGTAAAGCCTTTACTAGAGGTCCACCGATATATCAGGCCGATAGAGTGTATTTTCAATATCGGTTGATGTCATGCCAATTAAAGGCAGAACTCCTGTTTTTTTGCATCGGAAAGAGCTCAGACAGAGCCTTAAAATTCCCCCCCCCCATGACATCCGTGGCATCAGGGGATCATACAGTTCATACACCTCTGATCGTGTTTATATATTGTATTTACTTTTACTTTTACTTTACTTTGGAACCATAAGAGACAAAGACTTACCAGTTTTGTTTTGTTTGTTTTTGGATTCTGCTGATTTTTGTCTTTTAAACAAAGCTCCATCTAAAGTATCTATAAAAACATGAATGTCCAGAATATATCAGCCCAATATGCCTCTAATAGAGCGCCCCTGCTGTTACAGTTCAACACTGACATCGGTGGTGTATATCAGCATCGGCCTTAGAAAGACCCATATCGGTCGACCTCTAGTCTTTACTCAATGAAACTGGACATTGATTTTAAAACACAAATTGCACATTCAATGGGATGTGTTACTTTTACAAAATCTTGCGACCCTAATTCATTCACCTCCCGCACTTGCTGGTTGTAAACAAAAGCCAGAGTCGATTGAATTCAAGTGAAAAAAGTTCATTCTGATCACACAATTCAAATACTTAAACACCAATGTAAAAACGCACTGGAATACTAATTACAGACACCTGCTCTACAATGTAGTGAAGAAAAAGGGAAAACTGTTCATTCTAAAATGAATGATGTTTTGATGATACACACATGGGCTCAGTCAGTTATATTTACTCCACTTCATGCTTTATAATCCAGCGTACTCTGGTCACCACGTCTTCCGTGATTGAAAACCTCCATTACCTTTGAAGATATTACTGTGGCTTCAGAAAGTTTGTTATTCCTGTCTTATTCTGTAGCTGTCGGGTACTAAAACTATATTTGTTTTCTATACAAATGACCTCCAATGACCACTTCTTGTCTCTTTGTGTTCCTATGGAGGGTCAACACAAAGATCTGATACTTTACCATATTCAGAAAGTTCTTCTTCTCATGATTTTATGAATGAGAATAAATCCCCTCAGTTTGTGAAATGTTATTAATGATACACTCCTAAAACACACAGAAGTGCACACCACCTCATGATAAATGAATGTATGATATGAATTAATACTAGTTTTTTTTGTGTCAGGATCTAATTCAAAAAAGTTAATTTTGTCTTCTTGTGTTGACTTGTAAACGTTTTCTTTGTAATCAGACCATTTCCACTGCTCTCTTTCTCCCGTCTTCCTCAGAGTTGGTCACATGATGTTACTGTAACGTGTCTTGTCGGTTGATTTGGTGTTTTTCCTAACGGTGGAGGTAGGACTACAGTGCCGTCTGCAGTTCGACTTCTTCAGCACAGCATCCCATAGGGCTGCACAATCTTGATTAAAAACCTAATTGCGATTTTATTTTTGGACCATTTTTGAGAATTGATTTAGGATTTTATTTGAAACTGCTAAATTGATGAGTGAAAGAAGTCATGTTACTTTTTGATTGTCAAACAACACATTCTTGCCCAAAATGCCCCACATTAGAACAATACACAATAATCTACTTTTTAAAAATATTTGGTTTTATGTGGACATTGCCCTCTTCTGGAGGATTTTCCCCGACATTCCGAGTACCTCTGGGGGACGGCCACGTGACTAAAATAAGTCCGGGATGGAATCACTGTCTAAACACTTTAGAATCTGCTTCTGACTCAGACAAACTATCTGTTGCCGCTGAACCTGAGATCACAAGGCTCAGGTTCTGTTGCTCTTGTGCACGCCCTTGTAGTCTCCTTCTCACATTCTGTTTTATGTTCTTTTTCTTCCACTGCTCAAAGCCCTGTGTAAATCACAGTGACATCATGTGACCAACTCTGAGGAAGGCTGCAGAAAGTGTGCAGTCGAAACTGTCGGGTATGAAAAAACACCACACTGGTCTGATTTAAAAGAAAATGTTTCCGATGTATCAGTATCTTCAACACCGGCGATCAACCTTGAGAGGAATACAAAAGGACAGGAAGTGGTTCTCCCTGGTGGTCGAGTAAAGTGGAACTGGCCTAATGCTGTGGGAGAGGGGATTGTGATACTGTATATTAGAAATAGACATTTTACAAGTTATGAAGAAGTATGAAATAAGAAATGCTAAAATTCCTTGTGAGAGCAGTATTCCAAAAGCTCAGGCCATCCCTTGGACATCATCCCACAGGAGTAAGTGGTGGGCTGCTAGTGCAGACGAGGCAAAGTGAAAGTGTTTGGTTGTTCGGTTTTACGTGAGACTTTGATTGATGGAGACGGAAAGTGTTTTTAGAGTGACATTCCTGTAAGATCTAATGCTTGCTAAACTTTTGACTGCAGAGAAATTAGAAATGATTATATGTAGTGCAATGCGTCCAGCTTTGAGATTTACTTCAGACCGAAATTTACAATATCGCGTACAAAATGCAGTTTACTTATGACTTGTCCTTTGGTGTCAGCGGAGCTCAACAGCGGGTCGACACGTCTGCTTTCAAAAGTCAAATTCCCATTCATTTTTCACATAAACGCATAGATTTTAAAATTTAAGGGAGGCTAAGTAGCTTTAGGATGACTCACAACCACTCAATAGTTAATTTTAAAGGTTAAAATACTGGATTGAAATGGTTGAAATGAGTCTTGAAACAATTTGAGTGCAGCAGTGATTGAGAAAGTCTTTGTGGAGTGTAGGAACACGGAGGAGCGCTGCCGGGTGACGGGATGCACCACCTCATGATGTCATCAGGTGGAGCCACATTGCATCTTTAAAGTAACAACTTCAGCAACGGCACGTGCACAGTTTTAGATGACAACAGCACAAATGAATCAAATTTATACCAGGCCACAGTGGACGGTAATGTGAAAGTGGATGTATCGTACATACTTGTCAGTAGTGTCTGTGGATTGACAAATACAGTTTATGAGTGAGCATTCTAAATCAGTCCTGGAGCTCCCTCTGTAGGCAGCAGTGGGAATAAGAAGCATTTTTAATGCTTAGCAAATCAATGGCGCCGTAATGAATGCATTGCAAGCACAGAACTGCTCTGAATGGACCCAGGGCTGGATTATACACGTGGTATGTTTGCTGACGAGGGAACAACATCTGGGTTTACTGTTGTGCTAGTCTTAAAACTCTCCATATTTGTATTGAAGTCTTTGTGGAACTGAATGGGCCTTTGACCACTCCCTCCCTCCCTTCTGTTGAGCTCCTATTTTCTTTGATGATTTGCCGTGTGTGAGCCGTTGTGCAATGTTTTCATGAGGATCGCTTCATGTACCGTGTGTCAATCATTTCAGACAGATGTCGTGCAGAGTCTATCACAGATGAATATTTTAGTAAAACAAAGCTAGATTTTTTTATTTTTGAGATGTGTGTCCACAGATGTGCTGAATGTTAGCGTTATGTGTCGTGTGGAGGTCAAGCTTCAGCCCCTGAGTCTCGCAGCGGGCCTACTCCCAGACTGTTTAACACAAGATTCCTAACGATGCAGCTTATTTATACATTTTTATGGTCATACTGAATATTGTGTCATGTTCAATAACATTTAATAGGAGGGGGTCTTAAAACACTCGGTTATTTCTGATGAAAGGACTCTGGCGTGAGAAAGACGCAATAACCAAACATAAAGTTGGACGATGAAGAGTTTCGGACGTACCCCGGTAACTCTTCCTGTCTTCCTCTACTGGTGTGTTTACTGCACACCAGGTGGGGTTTAAAGAATAATATTATAAACTTTTAACTTCTTAACACACTTAAGGTAACACAAAAGTAAATGTACCTGTAGGCCACCGTTCTCTTTGAAATATTTGACCACACACAAAGAGAAAAGTCCAGTGTTTCCTCTGCGCGTGTGGCGCTTGTAACAGCGTGGACAGCAGCGGCTTATAAATTATTTATACATTATTTCAGTACACCCTATATTCAAGTGTGATCAATAGTCTGGAAATTATGGTAAATCCTTCGATTGCGAAATATGAACGAACCTGGAGCTGGATGTCTGGACTGTGCAGAATTCAACAGATTTTGTAATTTTGGGGCTTTGAAAGATTTTGTTGATGCACATTTGGACGTCCGAATTCACAGCAAGTTTGGTTTATCTTGTGCCATTTGTCAAATGTCAGTCAGCATTGTTTTTCTCCAACCATTCTCAAATTGGGGTTTTGGATCTGGTGTCACTGACTTAAGGCCCATTTATGCTCTCCAGATTACGCATGTAGCTTTCTGTCCGTCTCTTGCGTGATTCTGTCAGACGTTTTGTTTATCCAGAGTCATTGCAACAAAGCAGTACATCAGCTGACTGCTGGGGGCGCTACTGCACACATCTCAACAGGTGAAGCAGAACAATTGGCTAAACTTCTAAAAGTGATTTGAAGTGTTCCCTCATTTATATTTCAGTAAGTGTGGTGTAAAAAAACATTGCGGCTGGTGCCATATTGTTTTGGTCCCAGCTCTTCATCTCCTGTTTGGGTACATTTTCCGCCGCCCTCTGGTGGTCACTTTCGATAACGCATGCTGAACAATAGAAACGCGTGGAAGCATAAATGTAGTGACAGTAACTACGCGCAGATCGAAATGGTACGAAATGGGAGCATAAATGAGCCTTAAGTCCGCGGTTCTAGTTTTGAACTGTCCAGTCCTCCGGGTGCAGAGTTTAGATCTGGTTTAGCCCGGTTCAGATCATTAGCTGCTGACGAAGCCTCATGAGGTCAGAGACAAGGACACCTTAACCTTCTAAAACCACACATTTCCACACCTTCCCCACCAAAGATTTTCTATCCCAAACCATAACCTTACTATATCTGAAATACAGAAACATATCTGCATCTGGGGCTGAACCTTGTGACTCCATTAGAACTAATATGACGTGCTTTTATGAACAAATGCTGTTAGCAGAGACAGGCGGCATGCAGTAGAGACCAGCGCCGTATCTTTGTCATGTTTTTTGATGAATGTGATATCTTTTTTGTGCCAGATTTAGATTTTTGAAAAGTATGAACCACTAAAACACACAGGCTCTGCTCATAAACAGAAGGTCGTGGTACGTTTTTAGCTTCATTCGGGTTTCGAGGCAGCGGATGCGGCATGTAGTTTATGGACAGACCGTAAGAACCAATGCCCCAATGAGGAAGATGTTACGTCTTAATACAAGTTTAATTTAACAATCATCATGTGATCGCCTATCTCTTGACAAAGGAGGTAAACATAAAGAACTTTCACTGGTGAATGATCATAAAAATCGCAATCCGTAAAACCGGTTTAATTTGATGTTTCCCTCAGATTTGGGGACATTAAGAAATACTTCAAACATATCCCCTGGCTCTAAACCTGACAATTTGACCTGGCTTATGATTGGATGTTATCTCTTTGTGGGAGGAGCCTGTGTGTTAAATATAACATGTGCAATGTTTAAGAGACTTCAATAAAACCAAGCTGCAAAAGTGACACTGAGTTTTTCCTTCTTTGATGTAATGAGAATGTAATAATAGAATGAAATAGCCTTCTCTTCAGTGTCTCTCTACTTTGGGCCCAAACCAGAGATGTCCCAGATTTATTTTTAAAGTAGACACTGCAGGCAAAGTCTTCAGGTTAAACCATACATACTATTAGTGAATTGCCTATAAGTTGTTTAAATATTGCACTGATTTCATGTTTCACATTCTTATGTGAAAGTGTTCCTTCAAACACTATTTAACAATATTTGTAAGTTGATGGGTTTTATTTTGTTCTCCCAGATATTTAATAAACAAAATACGATTTTCCAAAAAGCTTTGCATCCAGTATGTCAACTAAATAAACCTATAACTTTCGACCTCATTTTGTTGGCACAAATAGACGTTTGTGGTCATGTTTATTTAGACGAGATGTCTCCGTACCTTTCAGTGTGAAAATGTTAGTTTTCCTACATTGTCTCACCTACTGTAGATTCAATGAAATATTGGAAAAAGCCAGCAGGTGAACTGTCCAAATGTCTGAAGTGAAGCAGGTGAAGGACGTTTTATTAAACCTCAGACACTTGGAGTTTGTGTGTCATTGGTTCAAATTCAGAATGTGTTGCTCACAATACGTAGTTGACTAAAGATTTCGAGGGTCCTGGCTTACAATAGTTAATACAAGTGTTTTGTCTTTCACGTCATGTGTGGCTCAGATACAGGAGTGTGTTTGCTCAAAACATATGACGCACTTAATCGTGATTAATTTAATTAACCGCGATTAATTATGTTTTCAAGAAATCGCATTCATTTTGACCGCCCTCGTTTAAATCCAGTTAAAACCTTTAATAAGACTTTTGGAGAATTGTCTGTACTGAGCGTAAAGTGAAACATTTGAACCTGTTATCTGCCATCTTAGGGTTAGAGTTATTTCTCCAATTAAGCAAATCCAAACGTCAAGAGCTTACAGCCTCTATGTCAGTGTGATACCTCATTTGAAAGCCAAGATCTTCCAGTTTATAAAAATGTGTGTACGATCTGAGTAACTGAAACACAACAACCTGACCCTGATCAGGGAGAACTGTCTACGTGCCTTTTGTCAGAAAATGAACAGAATAAGTTGACATTAATATTAGATGCTACAGTGTCTGCGTACACTGGTGTATGAACGAGAGTGAATGGGTGAGTGGATCCTTGCTGTAAAGCGCTTTGAGTGCCTAATGAAGGTGGAAAAGCGCTATAGTTGAGTCCATTTACCATTTACCATGTGTTATTCCTTTTACGTTTTACATTGTCCTTGTAGATGTTAGTGTGAGTGAAAAGCTCAGTGTGTTTGCAGGTGAAGTGTTCACACACAGCCACTGTTGCCTCTCAATGAACAAGAAAAATACAACAGAAATAAAAGTCATTTCCCTTTATTAGAATTAAGACATCCGGCAAGACTCTCATTACAAATACAGCCGTCACCTCGTCTGTAATTATTAAACAGACGCTTTTATCTGTCTGCTTTTTCACTTTACAGCTTCATGTTCTCTTTCCAAACGGCGTCTGGGCTGACAGTGTATCGAGGCACTTTGGTGATTTGGAAATGACATCCGAACAAACCGGCCTACTCAGACAATCCAGAATAAAAGATATTATTCACTACCTGCAGTGGGCCTAGTACCATCTCGAGCAACATCACAGTATATGACTGAGTTTGGTTTTGCTGAGCTCCTGTTTTAAATATCGCATTGATATTTTGTAATAAAGAAGTTAAAGGGAAGAACTGAGTTTGCTACACATTGCTGGTAGATTAAAGAGAATAAGTCCAGGAGAAACAAATGTGCGTTATTCCCACTGCTGCCTGTGGGGGAGCACAAAGGAACTCCTGAACAGCCGCAATCTTTCATTAAAATAGCACTGGCAGCCATATTGTGATTTTATTTTATTTTTTTAACCCAGTGCAACGTAAACCAGCAGGAAACACCACACATTTTTGTATCCAAAAGAATGTAACAAATGAAGTTTAGCATTTTTATTAATTTAAACAGTATAGACTTTCTGTGCTTATATTTGGCTAAATTTGACATAAAGTCTATGTTTTTGGCTATATAAACCATCAGAAAAGATTTAAAATTAAATAAAAAATATGTAGCTTTAATTTAAGGCTATTTACATCCAAATCAGATGAACGGTGTAGGAATTACAAGCATTTTATGTGAGTCTCACACTTTTTAAGGGACCAAAAGTAATGGAGTGAAACGCTGCTCAATTGGATTCATGTCAGGTGATTGACTTGGCCACTGAATAACATTCCACTTGTTTGCCTTAAAAAGCTCTTTGGTGGCTTTGGCAGTAGCTTCGGGTCATTGTCCATCTGCACTGTGAAGCAGCATCCAAGCATTTGGCTGAATATGAGCTCATAATATTGTCTAAAACACTTCAGAATTCATCCTGCTGCTTTTGTCAACAGTCACATGATCAATAAATACAAGGGAACCAGATCCATTGGCCCATACAAGCCCATGCCATGATGCTGCACCACCATCTGATTTCTATAAATACCACCTTTGGCGCAGAACAGTTCGTACGGAAGGTTTGGCCTCCTTTTGTCCATACATGAGCTTTATAAATGAGACCCCTGGTCTTTTGGTGTTTTTCAGCTCACCTGTGTGTTCTTTCTTCTTAATAATGTTCCAAACTGTTGATGTAGCCACGCCTAATATGTTTGCTATCTCTCTAATGGGTTTGTTTTGATTTTTCAGCCTAATAATGGCTTGCTTCACTGATAATGATAGCTCTCTGGATCTCATATTTAAAATAATAGCAACAATAAATGCAGCCACTTGTCCCATTACTTTTGGTCTCTTAAAAAGTGTGAGGTTCACATGAAAACAGTTTTAATTCCTACACCGTTCATCTGATTTGGATGTAAATACTCTCAAATTAAAGTGTCTGCAGTTTAAGCACATATTTGTTGTTTAATTTAAAATCTATTGTGGTGGTGGTTTATGGAGCCAAAAACATAAGAATATGTATATATATGGACCTGGCTGTAGATTTTCCTCTTGTAAACATGTATATCTACATGTTTCATACAATATATATTTATAGTGTACAGGTGGTAAACGAGGCCAGATAAGTTGTGAGCAGACAGATTTTATTTTGAAATACACCGGATCTTCTTTCCTCAGGAGACCAGACTTCTTGTTTGGCTCATGTTTTTCCGTCAGCTTGATCAGTGTGAGTGTGCAACATTGGATTTAATGACTTTCTAAGATCGCAGAGGCCGTACCGGACCTTAACTGGATTGAATGTGAGCCCGGCTTTAGTCTGCTTATAGGCTGGGCCAGCCCTGAACAAAGTTTATCTATTCTTAAATCACATAAGGAAACAAGCATTTAGTTTGTATAATCACAATGCTTGAAGATAATAGACTATAGAATACTTTAGACCAATATTTATTGAGTGAACTGGAGTACTGTACAATGAACGGTGCAAACTAGTGCTAAGATGAAACAGTCCTTTAAAGATTGGCAAAACTTGTTTTTCATTGTAAATATGTCTTACCTGAGATATCTAGACTTGCCAGCAATACAACATTACTGTGTCTTAAATTCTGACGTTTTATCATCGACAGCCATTAGCCTCATCAGCCAATCACAAGATGTCTGCCACATCAATGAGCGCCACGTCCGTAGAGTTTATTAAAGGCCCTATATCATGCTATTTTAGCCATTCCAAAGTCAACTATAGGCATGTATATGATATATTGTACCTCTGCCACTATGGAGTACTCATTTTTTAAAGAAATATTAATAAGATCATATAAGAAGTATTTCTGCAGGTATTTTTCCAACTTGGAAGACAAGATGCTTGGATTCAGTTAACTCCGCCCCTCTCCCCTAGTTGATGCTGCCCATTTCATGACGTGGCATGTGAAGTTACTTCACAATGCAGTTATAAGGAGTTGACATTATGCAACACAGCTTCATAAATGGCTAACACACATTATCATGACCATTTAGCTTGTGTAGATTCTTGTGTTAAAAGAGTTAATCCACTTTGGTTCTGGCCAAGGTTCACCAAGCATCCATCAGTGAAGTGACGGTCACAGACTAACATTCTGACTGGTTAGTCGCTGAATCCCAGAGAGAATTTCTGGCGAGTGGCTCTTCTTTAGGAAGGTTAAATAAAGTCCTGTACCTCTTGCAGGCAAATGTGTATTTTGGAAATAAGGAAATAGCATTGCAACATGGTTAAAAGCTCCATAAAGTTGATTTTGCATGATATAGGACCTTTAAAGATCTTTGGAACCATTCTTTATCTAGTTGGATTTGTATAGCATGCTAACAAATCGATGGCAAACCATAAACACAGACCAATTCCAGCGGTGATTCATGGACTAAATGAGGACTCTTCTCCTATTAGAACTGAGGAGCGCTTCAACAGTAGAAGAAGAAACACTAACTTAAACAAGATTGGTCAAACATGTAAGAGTGAAGGATGGAAAAGTCAAACTAGAAAAATGTTGATTACGTAAAGGACCATGATATGGGTAACCTGTTTAGATGTGTTTGTTGTGTCTGCATTGGTTGTCCCTGTGTGAGGTCTCCAATCCCTGAAGATGCTGATCCTGCATTCGTTCGATCTGGGAAACTCGGAAATCTGCCTTGAGCACAAACAGAAGAGAATTTCTGATGATGATAGGACTCTGTGTTTTAAAAAAGTTCATACCGTTTTCTGAGTTTTAACATTATTTTTCTTAACTGCTAGAATGGTTTCGCCTACTGCCTGGACCTTTCACCAGAAACAAGTGCCACAAATTATTGGGACACAATTTGTGGTGATATTGGTGGTGCAGCTCAAATATGTGTGGCATCTTTTAGGAAGTCATTTATTTTACATAAACATCCGAGTTTCCCCGAAAGCACGAACGCAGCCCTTGCTGTGTTGCTTTTCTAATAAAACATCCATGGTGTCCATTCCTCCTGTTGCACTGGCTCTGGGGCTGCTGGTCCCGCTGGTCCGCTGGTCCTGATGGTCCTGATGGTCCTGATGGTCTGCTGGTCCTGATGGTCCTGATGGTCCTGATGGTCCTGATGGTCCTGATGGCTCTGCTGGTCCTGATGGTCCTGATGGTCCTGATGGTCCCGCTGGTCCTGATGGTCCGGCTGGTCCTGATGGCTCTGCTGGTTCCAGCGGTGGTGCTGGGTGGGCTGGGGTTTCTAGATATAACGGCTCTTCCAGGTGTGATGGTTCGACGGGGTGAGTTGGGTTTGCCGGGTGGGAGGGGTTTTCTGCATGTGCTGGGCTTGCTTGGTGTGATGGCGGCGCTGGCTGGGCAGGGTGTAAAGGGTTCGCTGGGAAGACCGGTTCTGCTGGGTAGGATGGCTCTGCTGGCTGCCCCTCCACTGGCTGTCCTTCTTTGGGAACTTCTGCTCCTAAAGTCTGGCCTTCTATATGCACTCCTGGTTCTTCCTCCACTCTATCCACCTGCTCTCCCCCTGCCCCTCCGTCCATGTCCACCCCCTGTTCCCCCGCTGCTCCTCCCAAGACCCCCACCTCTTCTCTGGGTCGAACCGTGGGTGTTTCTCCTCCTGGCTGCGGCTTGTCGTCTCCCTGCTGGGCGCTGCTCTCCTCACTGGACGACGGCTTCTTGGCGGTGGAGGTCTTGGTTGTTTTGGCGGTGGTTGTGCGGGTGGTCCGGCTGGCGGGAGGTCGGCTGGTGGGCCTGCTCTGGGGCCTGGGTGGTGGTCTGGGAGGGCGTGCGGGGGAGCCGGGGTTGGGTCTCTGGTTTTGAGGTGGCTGCTGCGAGCCGCTGTTGGAGCTGCCGGGTTGGGGTCGGTTACTGGGGCGGCGGCACGCAGGGGAGGGGCCGGTGCAGGTAGGCGGGGTCAGGGTGTGGTTGAAGCGGGCGTTGGCCATGCATATGGCGGTGGTGCGGTCACAGACGCACTGCAGCTTGTCGCAGACGGACACGCCCACACCTGAGGGCAAACACAACTGATCAGACACATGACGCATGACATCTGTCCAACAACAGGAAAACGTAACACCATCTGTGAAAAAGATGAAGTTAAAAAGCAAATGGCTTCTACAAATGGGTGAGGATCATAAACACAGCTCAACGTCCACAATGGATCACATGAAGAGCTGCAGTCTGAAGGTTTTTCATGGTCTCCACAGTCTCCTAAGCTAAACATCACTGAGGATCTGTGGATAAACCTGGAAAGAGCAGTGCGTGACAGACAGCCCGGTGATACTTTCTATAACTGGGGTCCAGAGGTGTGCTGGCCATAGGTAGAATCGGGAGGTTTCCCGGTGGGCCGCGGCACTGTTTAGGGCCGGGCCGCCCCCACGAGGGGGAAATGTGTCAAAATCAGAAAAGATTTTCGCATCTAACTTTTCATCCTTGTGGCAGGGAGATACCATTTGACATTGAACTAACTCAGAGGGGTGTTTAAGTGGAACACCCCTCCGCTTTAGTTGAAGTCGGTGCATTCCAATCCTGCTGAGACAAGTGTCAGTGTGAGTAAAGAGAGAAAGAGGCAGTGAAAGGTAGAAAAGTGGACAAATATTTTTATCTTCATAACTTGGTGCTGATTGTGGAGTTGTTTCAGGCTCAAACTGTGTGTGCAGCAGTCCATGTAAAAAGAGCGTTAGAAAAATGTCAAAGCCATACTTGAACCAGGGACCTCCTGCACCAGAGACTAGCGCTCTATCACTGAGCTATAAAAAGTGGGCCGGTCTTCTCTAAATTCCTGGGCTGAAATCAGGTCCCAGCACACCACTGTGGCATTTCTCGTGAGTGTAATGGCAGAATTCAGTTTGGAGAGGCAGAGGAATCTTTTATTATTATTATTTGATGATAATACAGAAGATTAACGGGATAATACTAATATGGGAGGACGCCGGTAAAGAGGGGTAAAATGCAGTAGTTTCCCGGCCAAAACAGGACACTTGACAGATGTGCAGGCAACAAGTTAACCAGGGACAGGAGTTGTGAATTAGCCCTTGTTATTCTCCCGATCGAACGAAATCTGCTTCTGACTCATGCTTTGCTCGCACGCTACAGAACACAAAGACCATATCATCGAAAGATTATCTGATAGACGATGGTCATCACCATAATCACTATGCACATAATGTAAAATAGAGATAAAGTACAAACACATATCCACAAACAACTGACTCACAGATAGGCAGTCATCCTCTCTGCGCAGAGGAGAGCAAAACTAGGATAAAAGGAACTGTCAAAGGTCAGGACTTCACTTCTTCTCTCTCTCTGAAGTCACCAGCTGGTTTTACTTCTTTGTAACTAGGAACAACGGCAATAAACGCCTTATCTTTGAGACGACTTCTATCTCCAGTGTATACTTTTTCTATATCCAAATATCTGTTGGGTCATAACAACACACATCAGCTGCAAACATTGCTGTGTAACTACAGTATGTCTGACTGAATTGTACCTGTCAAATAAACAAATGAAATGGCGGTAAGCTACAGTAAATAGCAGTTGCCCTGGAGTGACTAAAGCTCGGCTGTGGTGTTTGTGAGCCTCTCCGACCAACACCACCCACTCACTCACACTGGCCCCTAGTATTCTCTCGCAGCACCCCATCCAGGTAAAATGAAGCAAAAACAATCCAGGACACATGGGTTTCAGTGCACAGTGCAGGTGTATTTCAGAGGAGGGCATTGTAACGTTTGCCTGATATGCACTCACACTTGGGCTTGCCACTCTCGCAGGACACCAGGGCGTTGAGTCTCCGGTCCGCTCGGCAGCCCATGGAGCTGATCTGCCTCAGACAGCACTGGTGGAAGAAACAGCACCTGCAGAAGACAAAACACACTCAACCAGTGTTTTGTGCACAAGTGTAAGCCCTGATGAATGCAACCGGACTGAAAGAAGAGTAGAAGATTAGATTAGGTATAAGCGGACTGTGCAGATGGGGCTTCAGAGCTAGGAGTTATTTTACCAACTCTACACTGATAGCACACAGTGTAGATAAGATGCATTTTCCTAATTATCCAAAACTAGTATTGATTTTGTCAACTGCAGCTTATGATGATGACTTTTTTTTTTCATAGATGGTGGCATGTTTGTAGATCATCAAAGCCAGAGGATCTCCAACCTGTTGCCCTTTGCCTTTTTCAAAGTAACTCACCAAAGGTTCCAATTTTACTGAAATCTGATCAGTCAGGTGTGTAGTCTGAGTAACAAGGGCCTCTGAACAAAATTGCAGACAGACCCTCCTAAAAGTTATGAAAAGCCTTGCAAGACAAAGACCAATCATACCCACACTTCTTCCACATCCCAGACAGGCCTGAGTGCTTACCTATCCAGCTGGTCCTGGGGGGTCCCGCTCCCGTCCCGCCCACAGTAACAGCCGTACAGCTCATACTCGTACGGGCACCGGCCACTGGCACAGTGCAGCATCTGCCCCAGAGCTTCCAGCTGCCGAAGGGGGCGCCCGTCTTTACCGTACACTGTCAAGGAGGTGCTGCACTCTGGGGGAGACATCATAGCCTGATATTCTATAACACATTGCCTGTGCGCTTCATCAATATAGCAGATGGGTTATATATTCTCTACATAAACTCTGTGCACTGTACTAATGATAAACAGACAATGATCTTTCCATCCTATTCATGTGAACTTTCTAATATTGTGTGTGAAATAAAGACGCACACCTTATTCCTCCTACAGAGTATGTTCCTAAAAAGTATCCTGTCGGGTCGAAGTGCACATCTATAGGGGCAAAGTCCATACCTGTAGGGTCAGGCTGGAGCTGGATGTCGGTCAGACCCACAGACTGCAGCAGAGACCAGGCGAAGAAGGGCACGCTCCTCTTCCTCCCCCTCTCCCACTCTGACAACACAAGCACACAGACAAACACATGCAACATCTACTGGTTAGACTTAGTTTAGTCATAGTTTAGTCCTGGTTCAGTCCTGCTTTAGAACTGGTTCAAGTCATTAGATAAATTCATTCTTTGCTTCCTATGTCTCTTCTTACTCACCACCACCAACGTTCAATTTTAGGCTAGTTTGCTCCTCTCAGCTTTATACCCTAACCTGGAAACAGATCTAGAGAAGTTGCATAATCTTCACATTAAGGTACCTATTTAATAATAGTCGTGAATAAACGTTTCACCATAGATTTAAAATGTAATTGTAAACTGAACTTAGTCTGAGAATACCCAGGCTGCTGCGTGCGCTCGAATCATGTCGGACTTCACAGCAGTCTGGGGACCATGGCCGGAATCTTTGCATGGATTTGGGGACCAATCACAGAGCAAGACAATGAGGCACTATTGGACGTACGCAAGCTTCTTCTTTGTTTACGGATAAAAAATATATATTACGGATCCAACATGACAGCAGCAGACGCGACGCCATCTTTTGATCAAGCTTTAAGGTGCCTTCACACCTAACGCGGATCACACGGCAGGTGCGGTTGATTCCTGTGTATTGTCAATGTAAATGCGCGCACATGTGTGGGTGATGAGTGTGTGTTAGAGCGGTGTCAGCTGTTCAGAGCGACGTGAACGCGGCAGGAGGAGACACACATTCAGGAATAATGTATAGATCATCTAAATTTGGAGCAACATAACCACCTCTTCTACATCACAAAGACACAAGTGAAACGAAAATGCCGCCTGAAAGAGGAGGAAAAGCCACAGCAGCTGTTGTTTGAAATGCCTTTCCCGAGCCCAGGCATTCAATAAACTTGAAAACATGGACAAGGGCGCAATAAATAAGACACTGGATAACAAACATGTTTTACAAAACATGATCGCTGGACAGACAGGTCCTACACACTCAAACCCACACAATATTGACATAATACCCAGGAGCGGGAGAGAGGAAAGAGGCGAGATTTGCTGAAGTGTCAGAGAAATGAAGGCTGGTAAAACTATTCCACTGTCACCAAAGCACAAACAAAGAATCAGGAAACTGTTTTCATTCATATCTTAGTGCTCAGCAGCAACAGTGCACAGTTTGTTAAATCAATTGTTTTTTTTTTTTTTTTTACAAAATCGCGCAGCAGTGGCTCCGCCTGAGGTGAACTCATGTGAGCGTCTGACTGCAAGCCTTTCAAGCGTCCAAATAGAAGCAACAGCCCGATCCGTGCAGTTGGGTGTGTAGGCACCTTGAGACCGTGTTCTAAATAGTTTAGCCGAAAGTTTACAGCGGGTACGTCATACGTTATCGGATACAATTGATACGATCGGCTATGGCTACATGCAGACGCATATGACAGACATCTGTAGCACCCAATAAACGGCTATGGACAATCGTAAACCACACCTCTCCTACGAGAAAATGAATTGGTGGACCCCAGACTAGATATAACTTGTAATATTTAGTCTGGGGATAGCCAGGCTAAATTGAACTGCCATTTACTCAAAACAAATGTTAAGAATCTCCGCCAACAAATGGCATCTACAGACACCACATTTGAACTAGTTTACCATAATATATGCAACCTTTGAGCATAAGGATAAACAGATTTTCATGAGATGGTGCTTGGTGGAAATAAAACACAAGTATATAGTATTTGCAATATTTTGAATAATTGGTAACGCTTTATAATAAGGGTACATGAATTCATGCATGAATTCATCATAATTCCTGAATTAATTCAATTTGAATTCATGTGAGGTCATGATGATTCATGATGAAATACTCATGAATTCACACCGTTAATTCAGGCAATGAACTCACTAATGATAATGATTAATTCATCATGATCATGATGATTTTGTTTGTTTGTTTATACTTACAACTAAAAATGATCTCATGGTTAGTTCATCATGACTTCATCATGAGTTCACTATGAATGTGCCCCTTAAAATGAAGCGTTGCAGCTTTGATAACTTAATAGATACAGAACTTGTTTTAGGAGAGCAATTACACACAGAAGAGAGCTTAAATCACATTCAAGACTTTATTATTCATTTATGATTAAACAAAAATGTAACAATGCAGTATGCTTGCAGAGGCTCTCAGTCGCCCAGGAAGTATTAATTTAGTGAAGCTCTAAAACGTTGACTGGCCTGAGTTGGTTGATTTGAGGATGTTTTGCTTCTATTTAAGGACGGGCCTGAGTGTTATTGGAGCCATGTCTAGTTTGGCTTTACTTGTTACATTTTCTGACCACAAGAACTAAGAAGCTTCTGCAAATACAACGAAAAATCATCAATTCAACAAACAGTTCAGTTGACAATTAAAAGCTTTGGGTGTTTAGGGCAGCAACAATTATCTCAACAGAATTGAAGTTGCAGTTTTAACAATTTAACAATTACAATGTCACAAAGCCTGCAATTAATATTTCCTTACACAATTGTTTGTTTACATAGGAAATCCCCTAATTTCAGTATTTTTTGTTTTGTGTGTCCAACGTCTGAAGTTGTACGCAGCTCATATTTCACACTTGTTTCGAATATAGGATCCAGGAAGTGCTCAAAATGTCCAAACTCAAAATTAATTTACAAACATTCCAAATTTCATCGCATTAAAGTAATAACCATAATCAAGCATTTCATGAGTTACAGATCCAACTCCATGTTCATATCAACAATTATATCAAGAAGTAAGAACAGTTAACAGTGTGTACTAGGGCTAGGAGGACGATCCACTTTTGTCACCAATCCATTGGTTCCCAACATAAAGGGGGCCCACAGCTTTGTCTGGTTCCATGGTCATGTCATAAGCAATATTATTTGAACAAATTAAATGGTTAAAAATCATAAAATAGGACCTCAAAAGAAGTATATGTGCAGAAAACACCAATTTCTGAACATACTGTACATTTGAAACAAATACTTAGTGGCAATAATATTATAATTTCTATCTTTTAATATTTGTGGTAGCCACGGTTTTTTTGGTTTGGGTGTGTGGCCTGACTACAGCATGCACAGGAGGGGCTTTAAGGTGTAGAACCACTGCTGTGCTGTCCTCACAACACGTGTCAGTGTGCTGCTAGACAGAAACAAGGCCTGAAAATTACTTATGAACACGCTGTGTTGCTCTAAATCAGGGGTGTCCAAAGTGTGGCCCAGGGGCCAAATGCGGCCCTCAGATCAATTTTTGGTGGCCCTCGGCCTTCTTGCTGAATCGGTACACGTCATCAGAGATGGTCCTTCTTATTTGAAATGTAATAATTCTACACATTTCTAACCTAACAACTAACATTTTATTTTGAGACAGAGCTGGCATGAAGGTTTTAAGCATAAATAAAGGGTTTTTAAACCTCTGCTAGTCGAAGGTTACGCGGCCCTTCACCCTGTGTGCGCTTCAATATGCGGCCCCCCATGAACAAAGTTTGGACACCCCTGCTCTAAATGTTTGAACCTTGGGAAATGTTCATCTTTGTAAGTATTAGTGTGTCCAAAGCACCTGTTTAGAAGTCACCAATGTCTCTGTAATGTTACTTTTGATAAGTTTGTCACTAGAGTTTTGGAGTTACTGCTGTCTTACATGTGCATTGACTAGCTCATGATTGTGTTTAGCATGTTAAGTGTAAAATATATGGTTCGTAATTGACCCCTTTTTTCTGTATGTTACAGTTATCACATCACACACTGAAAGCTTCACTAAAACAAGAAAAGCAAGCCTTGTGTCCGGAGTTTTCTTTAATGGTTCGCTAGCTGTAGCAGCACACTGACACGTGTTGTGAGGACAGCACAGCAGTGGTTCTACACCTTAAAGCCCCTCCTGTGCATGCTGTAGTCAGGCCACACACCCAAACCAGAAAACCGTGGCTACCACAAATATTAAAAGATAGAAATTATAATATTATTGCCACCAAGTATTTGTTTCAAATGTATGTTCAGAAATTGGTGTTTTCTGCACATATACTTCTTTTGAGGTCCTATTTTATGATTTTTAACCATTTAATTTGTTCAAATAATATTGCTTATGACCTGACCATGGAACCAGACAAAGCTGTTTCTTACGTGAACTGTCCGATAATTATTCCTCATTATGCTTAATTAGGACTGTAGCTGGTGGTGGCTGCTTCCTTTAGACCAGTGCAATTTCAATTATCATTTGCAAAGACAAGAAATATGACATGGAGAATAAGTGTAATGGACAAATATTGGTTTTGGCCAGACAAAAAGCTAAGGTCATGGACTTTGATTCCAAAGATTGCTGGTTCAAAGCCAGGAGAAGGAACACGTAGTAAAACATGAAAAGTTCATAAAAAATTATTGATTGCAGATACAGTTGTTCGACAATTGGTTCATTCTTGAATTTTTATTTTATTTATTTATTTATTTAATATGGACATAGCAATTACATTGGACGAACCAGATGCATTGTTTAAAGTGTTATAGCACATGTGCTAATTTTCAACACCTGTCCATAGGGGGCTTTTATGTTACAAAGATAAAACACATTATGAAACAAGGTTACAATAAAACACATTATTAAACAAGATAAGGCACATTTTACACATGGGAACAAGTTTGGCCCGATTTGAGCCACTGTTTAAGCTCTCTGGTAAAGATGTTGATATTAGTTTGCAGTTTCAGTGCAGTGGGGAGAGAGTTCCACAGTGTAGCCCCTCTGAAGGAGAAGCTCGACTGTCCAAAAGATTTTCTAAACTTTGGGAGCACACAATCCCCGCTAACTGAGGCTCTGGTGGAAGGTCTGAGAGAACCCTGACACCTCACCATAAGGCCAGAGAACAGTGGTGACACACAGTTGAATTGCAAGGATTTGTCTTTACTTATCCCCAAGAACACCCTCCACCCCCGCCCCCACAGACGTCAGAGTAGAGGCCAGGAAACACTGCCACAGGTGCCCTGCTGTGGATGTAGAGCAATGAAAGAGATCGGTCGAGCCACTTTGTGTGATATTCCTCTTTGTGTTAATATAAATGTGCATTTCCCCCTTATGTATAAGACAAAAAAGAGGCTGTATCTACAATCAATAAATCTTTATGAACTTTTCACATGTTTTACTACGTAGTCCCTCTCCTGGCTTTGAACCAGTGAACGCATCAAAGTCCATGACCTTAGCTGTCGCACCAACTGACAACAGAAATTGCATGTCCAAAACCAATATTTGACATTAATTCTCCATGTCATATTTCTTGTCTTTGCAAATGATAACTGAAATTGCACTGGTCTAAAGGAAGCAGCCACCACCAGCTACAGTCCTAATTAAGCATAATGAGGAAGAATTATTAGACAGATCACATACGAAATTGTAGTTTCATTGACTGGTTACATCATGGTAACCCAGAAGGACACGCCCACAAACAGCTGTTTTGCTCCTAATTTGCAGCTGAGAGAGTTCGGCTGAATCCACTGGGACATGCTCGTCTACTTTCAACCAAACACATGGCTTTTCTGTGAGCGTCAGCGTCCATTTTGCTGAATCGATAGGTAGGTCAAGGTAAAGGCTGATTTATACTTCAGCGTCAGCTCCGCGTTTACGTGCTGAACGCACGTGGGAGCCAATCAGGGAGTTCGCGACAGCTGCATCTGCCGCTGACGTGCACCTGCCGCACAAGGTGACTCCGCGACCAGTGCTGCAGAACGCAAGTGAGGTGATTGGTTGATCCTTTCGCAAAACAAGGAAACACACAACAAACTCCTTCAGTCTCCCTCTTTGAAGTTATTTTCATGAATATATTGTTCCTATAATTTAGTGCTTTTGTGTTTTCACTTTTTATGCTATTAAAAAAATGTTTAAAATATACATCACAACGTGAAGGCAGAGGAGCTACACGGAGGTTCGAACGATTCTGGCTTGCGTCAAGCAGACGGGGCTGCGGTGGGCGGGACCGGACGCTCGACTATAAATCAGCCTTCAGGGTGCAATGGAGTGGTGAGCACTGAAGAGACAATCGGATATGGTGTTTGAGACGGAATATAAGCTTTATTGAGTGTAGGTAGGTGACGTGGTGGCCCACATGGTCAACACAGCTGACGAGCCAGCTGTGCAACCAGATAAATCAGCACCAGACGATCTAAACACCGTAAGATGACACCCACAACCGAGATGATTGATGCCGTAAAATCACTGCTACAGAGTAAAGAACCTGACAATGATCACTAGAAGCCATGGAAAGGGACTTAAAGAAGTATCTGAACCCTCGGACAAGATCTATGGCTCAACGAAAACAACGTGAACAGGAGGTATTGTTATTTCTCTCGATTCATAAAGCTCCATGCGTCTCTCATAATTTCTTTGAGACTGTATCATGGTTTGATGGCAGATGGAAAAGACTAACAACTTGTTGTACAACTATGGAGACGAATAGAAACGCACACTCTAGATTATTTGACTTTGAAGATGATATAGACCCTGATGAGCATGTATTTAATTCTAGTCGGATTTCATGCAACTATTACAGCCAAGAAGATCTTGATTTAAAAATTGAGTTAGATAATAACTTCTCACTAATTCATTTTAATTGCAGAAGCCTTTATTCGAATTTAAATAAAATTACAGATTTTTTGAACTCATTGAAATCTCAGTTTAATGTTATTGCATTCTCAGAGACATGGTTAAATCCCGAAAAAGGTGTTTGCTTGGGAATAAATGGGTATAATATGTATCACGTTGATCGCCTAGAAAAAGAGGAGGAGGTGTGGCTTTGTGTGTAAAGGAAACCTGTACCTGCAAACTGTGGAGAGTATGTCTGTTACAATCGAGGGACTTATGGAATGTGTGGCGGTGGAACTAGAGCTGGAAACAAATCGGAATATAATTATAGTATGTGTGTATAGAGCGCAAGGTTCCAACGTAGACACATTTACAGCCAAACTCACAGAATTAATTGATAGCGCAACTCCAAACAAAACTATCTTATTATGCGGTGATTTTAACATAGATCTACTTCATTCACATGGGTCGAAGAAAACTCGCGATTTTCTTAATGAAATGTATAGTAGATGTTTGTTTCCAGCCATTTCCCAGCCCACTAGAGTGACAAGTACAAGTGCGACGTTAATTGATAACATTTTTTCGAATGATATGAATAATACTCTATACAACGGTTTACAACGGCTTGCGACATAACTGATCACTTGCCTGCATTTACTGTTATTAGAGCCAAACCTATCAATAATAGGAACATGCAGGAATTGAAATATATTCGAATTAGATCAGAGAAGGAGATTGACTTGTTTAGAAATGATTTGATTAAACAAGACTGGGAAGTCTTGTTTAATCATGATACTTAGATGTTTGGCTGGAAACAAACATCTAAGTATCATAGTGCTTATGATACTTTCATGGAAATTTTTAGTGTAGCATACAACAAACACTGTCCAATTCGGCAATTCAGTAAAAACAGTAAAACGACAAAATGTTAACCAAGGGTTTACAAAATGCTTGTAAGAAGAAAAACTCTCTATATAGACAATTCATTAGATTAAGAACAGATGAATCTGAAAGCAGATATAAAACAAATAAAAATAAACTGACCAATATATTAAGGAATAGTAAGAAACTATATTATACCAATCTATTATATAAAACAAGAACAACATGAAAGGGGTATGGGGAATACTAAACACTATAATCAAAGGTAATGCAAAAAATAATTCATATCCAAACTATTTCACTGATGGGAACAATGACAATCATAATATGAATGATATTGTGGAAAATTTTAATAGTGTTTTTGTAAATGTTGGACCGGATCTGGCAGCAGAGATTCCGGAGTGTAGTAACAACGAAATGGAGTCATTGATAGACATTAATTCAAAAACGATGTTCTTGTCTGCAGTAACTGAAACAGAAATAGATGTTGTTAACGGGTGTAAGAACAAATCGTCTACAGACTGTTTTGATATAGATATGACGCTAGTTAAACAAATTATATATAGTATCGTGAAACCATTAACCTACATATACAACCTATCGTTTCAAACAGGAACATTTCCAAATAAAATGAAAATTGCAAAAGTTATACCTATACATAAAAATGGGAACAAACACATCTTCACTAACTACAGACCTGTCTCTCTGCTCCCCCAGTTTTCCAAAATCTTAGAGAAACTTTACAACAGCAGAATGGATAATTTCATAGATAAGCATAAACTAATTAATGAAGGTCAGTATGGGTTTCGAGCAGCAAGGTCAACTTCAATGGCCATCATCGATGCAATAGAAGAGATTACTAATAGCTTAGAGGGAAAGAAACATGCAGCTGGAATATTCATTGACTTGAAAAAAACATTTGATACACTTAATCATTCTATATTATTAAAAAAATTAGACAATTCAAAGCTATTTAACTGGGAGACAACAGTATGTGAAGATGGGGAGTTTACATCCGGATATCTGGACATTGGTTGTGGGGTCCCACAAGGATCTGTCTTGGGACCAAAGTTGTTCAATTTATATATTAATGACATTTTTAATTTGTCTAAATTATTAAAATTAGTGATTTTCGCAGATGACACAAACATTTTCTATTCTAACGACAATTATAGTAATTTAGTAACTAACATAAATTGTGAACTAAGGAAATTAAAAACATGGATGGACATTAACAAATTGTCCCTCAACTTAAATAAAACTAAAGTAATGTTTTTCGGTAATTATAATGGAAAACCAGACCCAGTAAATATAGACAGTGTAGTCTTAGATACAGTATCTGAAATTAAATTCTTAGGAGTCACCATTGACAGTAAATTAAGCTGGAAACCACACATAAGACACATACAAGGTAAAGTCTCCAAAAGCATCTCAATCATTAATAAAGCAAAGTTTTTCTTAAATTACAATGCATTATTTTTGTTATATAGTTCATTAGTTTTGCCATATCTAAATTACTGTGTAGAAGTTTGGGGCAATAACTATAAAAGCTCATTACACCCCTTGTTATACTCCAAAACGGGCTGTAAGAATTATACATAAAGTAGGATATTATGATCACACTAATATATTATTTTTGCAGTCTAAACTGTTAAAAATGTCTGATTTAGTTGATTTCTCTACTGCCCAACTTCTGTTTAAAGCTAACAAAAATGTGCTACCTGCAAGGATACAAATGCTTTTTACACGACAGAAGGGGATATAACCTGAGGAGGTGTGATAACTTTAAGACTCAAGCAGTGTCTTCCACTAGGAAAAGTATGTGTGTGTCTGTATGTGGAGTTAAACTCTGGAACAAATTGGGGGCAGAATTTAAACAATGTCCAAATATTCATAATTTCAAATCAAGATATAAAATAATGGTATGGTCTAAGTACCAGAAGGAGGAAATGAGTACTTGATTGCTAATGGGTGTTACATAAAAATAATACCATTACTGGTATTATTATTGTTATTATTATTATTATTATTATTGTTATTATTGTAAGAGGTTATAATTTTTTAAATAAGAAATAACTAGGTGACTATATTGTATTAGTAATATCTTACATTAACTATACTGTATGTCTTGACTGTATTTTTGTTTTGCTGTTGTTTTCATTCTTTATTTTTTATTTTTTGTCTTCTTTATTCTTATTAATCATAGCTATTTAAAATGTATTGTGTCATATTAGCATAAGAATTGATTAGGAGGGGTAATTGTAATTGTTATTGCCATTGTTATTACTATTGCTGTTGTGTTATCAGCATTATTTTAACAGCCCAGGATAAATACCTAACAATTTATATATTATTCTTAGAATCAAATTTAATCGACAGACAGCGGTAATGCTATTGATGCTGATGGTAATATAAAGGAATTAAATTCTTACAAGTAAAACATGCACATATCCTCGTACTCTGCATTCAACATAACCCATAGTACAGGGCAGACATGTGGGGGCCGGCTGCTCGAGGAAAGCCTCTTCTGGCAGCAGACTCCTAAATCTTGTCTCTTTTAATGCACAGTATAGGACACCTCACGAATGATGGTCCTGTTGCTCGGGGGCTGCTCCCCTCTGGCAGCAGGTCCAGACACAGGAAAGAGAAAAAGAAAAGCCCCGAATCCTTTTTAACACACATTAATAAGAATACTCTTGTTATCATGAGCATCAATCAGTCTGCGATTATTGTACCTTTCATGAATAAATGTGGAGTATATTATGTATCATTCAATCACTTTGATCTTATATGGGCTGTAGTGATGATGGTGAATAACAGTAATACCAACGTGGCAATAAAATAGGTATAGGGAACACAATTATACACTTGTTATAAAGTGTAACATACTATGAATGTGACTTAATATAATACATTGTTGCGTCTGTAAATATGTAATTAACTTAATTGTTAATTGTTCTGTAGGATAATAAGTACTAAGCAATGTTATTGTTGCAACCACATTATTATTTAAGTTTATGAACAGGGGTGGGAGTCAATAAGCCTGTCTTCTTCCCACTCCTTTTCAGCTTGAATGTAATTATTTATTTATTTTGTTTGTTTTTTGTTTTTTTCTTTTGTTGTGTTTTTTTTCTGGCTTTGTGCCTATATTGTGTAGCTCGAAATAAATCAATCAATCAATCAAGAAGTGTATGTGGCAGAAGTAAATGTTGCCTATGAAAAATTCTTAAACACTTATGTAAACCTCTACAATGCAAATTGTCCTGTAAAAATATGTAAGAAGAACACGTTCCAGCCATGGATAATAAGTGGGCTACAGAAAGCATGCAAAAGAAAAACAAACTATATAGGGATTACATGAAATATCGAACAAAAAGGCACGAGACTAAATATAAAGAATATAAGAATAAGTTGACGATGATAATGAGGAAAGCAAAAAGAGATTATTTTCAAAATAAATTAAATGACAACAAAATAATATGAAGGAAACGTGGAAAACCCTAAATAAGGTAATCAAGCCAAATGCCCAGTGTAATAATCTACCCAAATTTTTTATGCATAATGGAAAAGTATTGAAAAATCAAACTGAAATAGCAGACTAGTTCAACTCCTTCTTTGTCAATGTGGGGCCAAACGCTAAACAAATTGTAAACCCAAACCACAAGGAAACAAGATGTAACGTGGCAGCAGCTGGTGGAAGTAAAACTCTTCAATCATTGTTTCTTAGCGAAATAACAGAATATGACATTCTAGACATTGTGCGGAAACTCAAAACCAAAACCTCAATAGACTGTGATGGAATAGATATGTTTATTGTAAAAAGACAGTTGATTGTATTCTCAAACCACTTTCCTACATTTTCAATCTCTCCTTTATCTCTGGTGTCTTTCCTCAAAAAATGAAAACAGCAAAGATAATACCAATATTTAAAAATGGGGACAAGCACATGTTTAACAATTATAGACCCATATCCATACTTTCACAGTTTTCAAAATTATTGAGAAATGGTTCACAATCAAATTGGATTCCTTTCTAGAAGAAAAAAACATATTATTTGAATATCAATATGGTTTAGATCCAACAGATCCACCTCTGCTGCACTGATACATTTTACTGAAGAAGTCCTCGCTGCTATTGACCACTCACAGTACATGGTGAGCGTCTTTCTGGATTTAAAGAAAGCATTCGACTCAGTGAACCATGAACTTCTGTCTAAGTTGTAGGATTATGGCATAAGAGGACATGTGTTTAAATGGCTGGAAAGCTACCTGCAAAACAGACAACAGTATGTTCAATTCGATCAACTAAACTCAAAACATGAAACTGTGGTATGTGGAATCCCACAGGGTTCCATAATCGGCCCCAAACTTTTTATTTTATTCATAAATGACATCTACGAAGCAACAAAGAGAATGGGCTTTCTATTGTTTGCAGATGACACAACCGTTTATAAATCAGGAAGTGACCTCGATACATTATTATCTTGTGTAAGCACTGAAATGGCAAATTTAAAAAATGGTTCGACCAAAACAAATTATTATTAAATTGGGAAAAAAACCAAATATATGATTTTTGGGACAAGGAAAATTGAGGGGAATGTTAACATCACTATTGACAATTCAAGGATTGAAAGAGTTACCAAGATTACATTTTTGGGAGTTATGTTGGATACTAAATTCAGCTGGAAGCCACATATTGAATATATTCGAACAAAAGTGAGTAAATGTATAGGTAATTTGCATAAAGTTAAATATGTTCTTGATAAGGCTTCCTTATTTCTTTTATATTCTTCATTAATTGTCCCTTACTTTACATATTGTATCGAGGTCTGGGGAAACGCATGCAAAAGTGTAATAGATCAAATGTTTTTGCTACAAAACGAAAAAAGTCATAAAGGCTCTAGAGAACATACTAACCACCTTTTTGTGAAGCTGAAACTATTAAAATTTAAAGATCTTGCCAATTTAAAAATTTTACAGACCATGTGGAAAATTAAGCACAAGTTGGTACCAGAACATATTTACAAGAAATTGACCTTGATCACAGACGACACAAGGCGAAGGGGAAACTTTTGTACCTTTCTCCCGAATCTCATTAAGACAGAGGGTTTCTTGGTTGCTGGGGTAAGATTATGGAATGCATTAAAGGACACATTAAAATGTTCTCAAACAATAGATACATTTAAAAATATGTTTAAGGAGATGCAGATGGAGAAATATAAAAAAACATAACTTGTATGTTGAAAATTGTTACAATGATTGATTTTTGTAATACATGAGTGTCACAAATTTGTTGAACGGATCACCCGCCGAATTGGTCATCGATTTTTTTGTTGTAATTATTACAAAGGGGCATGGACAATAAGACAATGTCTTCATCATGCTCCTGTTCACATGTACTGTTCATATTAATGTATGACCTTGTAAAGAAAAACATGAACATGGATGAATAAATAAATAAATGAAATGAAATGAAATTAATTCATGAAGTCATGATGAATTCATGCAAGTACCCTTATTATAAAGCGTTACCGAATAATCTGTAATAAGCTGTGTTTACCTTCCTCTGCACACGGAGCATCCTCCTCTTCATCTTTTCCATCTGTGAGTTCCTCTGGTTTCTCCTCTCTCTCCTCTTTCTCCTCCTGTTGTTCTTCCAGCTTGTCCACATCCACTTCCTTTCTCTCGTCATCCTCCAGCGGCTCCTCCAGCGGCTCCTCCAGCGGCTCCTCCAGCGGCTCCTCCGTGGGTTCATCCTCTAAGTCCACCTCTGGATGAGATAAGATGCTGTGGAGCTCTGAGGGCAGGGCAGATGTGGTCTGAGCTGTAAAAGGTTTCAATTGGACTGGTCATATAAACACTTAGTTGTTGTTAAGTTACTGATTATATGTTTGGGATATTAAAACCTAATGAGCTGATAAATGAGGAGCATAACTTTACAGGGGCTTTGGGGCGATTTAAAAAAAAAAGAAGTTCCCATATTTTCAGTATTTTAAGAGTTACTGTGTGTAGGAACATTTCTAATATTCTTGGGAGCCAAAGGGTACGTGCTGCTACAGGGCCGGATTTGGCCTCTGGGCCTGACTTTGCCTACCCCTGGTTTATGGGCTGATGTCAGACTCCTACCAATGATTTTATCTCTTTGCCTTTTCTGCCCCACTAATGTGAAAAAGGAAATGCATCTACAGCAGACGTAGAACCGACCAAAGAAAACAGGATTACTCTAATCTGCGTGAAAGGAGGCAAAGACTATTTCAGGGAAAACATTATAACATGGTTAAAAGCTTAAAAGGTTTTTGCGTATGTCCCCTTGAGAAACTTAATAGTTAGGACTTGCTCGCACTGGAGTGAACTTGTCAGTGAACTTGCCTGAACCTTCACCTGGAGTGTGGGGACTTGGAGTTGTTGTTGTTGTTGTAAGCGAGTCGGGAGGGGTCTGGTCAGGGTTCAGAGCAGCCACAGAGGTCAGTCCTGCAGGGGTCAGTACAAATGTCGGGCCCATGGATGATGGAGAGGGGGAGCCTGGATGCGTGATCATCGTTACTCCAAGTCCTGGGGCGTAAAACAGCAGAGACACAACGATGGGGTGAAGCTGCAGGCCTATAAGTTCAACTCGCATGGTTTACTCAATAAGACCGTATCTATCTCTGGTTTACAGGAGCTTTAGCTGCTGATGTGTGAGGCACTGACCAGGAGGGGGCGCAGCAGTCATCCCCACTGTAGTCTCTGCAGGGAAGTGTTTAGTGGGAGCTGAGGGAGACACGTTTAAAGGTCCTATATCATGCAAAATCGACTTTTTTAGTTTTTAGCCATGTTGTTTGCTATTTCCTTATCAAAAACACCCCAGAGCGGTTTTTGGCTTCATTCACGCAGTTCTAAGTAATCCTCCTGAATCCTGCTCTCTGAGCAGCTGCTCCGCCCTCTCCTGGTAAACCACTGAGCTGTTCAGTTGTGTCGTCACAGCGGAACGGAAGTGCTCTACGTCTGTAATGTAATGCCTTACGGCCTGATTTGTATTTATAAAACTTTTTTTTTTTTTTTTTAAAAAAAAAAAAAAAAACAGCAACTCTCCGACGCGTCTGTGCTGTCCCACGACGCTAATCAAGCGCACCCACGGCTGAGGAGCCATGGATCCAGCAAAGTGTTGTTTTTGAAGACTGAGCTCTTTCTAACCTACTCTGGACACGCCTGTTCTTTTTTCTTACCGATAATGCCACGGATGCGCGTTTGGCTACGAGAGGAACAGGCTATTCAACCTTCCTAAAGAAGAGTGCACTCGCCAGAAGTTGGAATTTCTTTCCGGGATTAAGCTAGCTACTATATCAACCAACCTGATGGATGCTTGGTAACTTTGGCCAGAATCAAAGTGGATTAACTTTTATAACCAACACGAGGGCCATAACGTAAACACCGACGATGGGGAGGCCATGCTGAGCGGTAAGTCAATCAAAACGCGTGTTAGCGTGTGTGTTAGCGTGTGTGTTAGCGTGTGTGTTAGCTATTTATGAAACTGTGTTGCACATGTCAACTCCTTATAACTGCATTATGTGAAGTAACTTCACTTTTTGCAGCAATATTTATATTTATATTTATAATACTGCAAATGTGGAATGAGCGGAGAGAGGGGCGGAGTTAACTGAATCGAAGCGTCTTGTCTTCCGGGTAGGGAAAATACCCCCCAAAAATACTTATATTTCTCTCAAAAATGAGTACTCCATAGTGATAGAGGTACAATATATCATATATATGCCTATACTTTACTTTGGAATGGCTAAAATAGCATGATACAGATCCTTTAACAACATCCAAAATTCAAATTAGTGAAAACTCTCTTATAAACAAAAAGAACTCTAAAGCCCTATTCAAACTGGATAAGAATTAAATGGGGACGTCGGTAAAAGTGAAATTACCCAAGGACATCATTTTCACGGGCATTAAGGGATAAGCAATGTCTGTAATTCACTCACTTTTACAGACCTTTTCCCCAGAAATGATGGATAGATAATGATGACAAGGCTTTTATTAATTTTATTCATTCGTGATGCGAGCGCTATCTAAGGTTTGTTAATGTGAGCTTAGCTTTAGCGAGAAAGGCTATTCCTTACCACATTTCGCACGCCACGATGAGCGACATCAGTCATCTATGGGATTTTGCTTGTCTCATAGAACATTTGCATCTAAACTTCATCCAAACTTTCCCTCAGAGCCTCCATGTCAAATGTTGCATGACAACAGGGCTGTACTTCCTCTTTTATACTTTTAAAACAAACAGCATTTAAGAGTAATGCTTTGATAGCAAATATGCAAATGTGGCTAAATGCGGATATAAATATACTGGTAAAATTAAGTTTTGAATCGACGTTGCTCTTATTAAAACTTCATTACGCTGGTTAAAAACACTGACATGTCGATTCGCACAGGACCTCAGAGTTTGCAGAATTAAAAATCAAAATGCAATATTTGCTTTTTACCTGAGGTCCCTAGTAGTGATGGGTTAATGATACCTCATGTGTGTGTCACACACTTTCAAAATAGCGTCACACTGTATCACACTGTGTTGGTAGGCTCATAGGCGCCATCTGGTGGTGAAAAAGCATTGCAGCACTGCAGTGTGCCTGAAAAAAGCGAACTCAGCTCATTTATTCTCGTTCAGAAATATGAACCAGGATTGAGCTGTTTAACAGCTGAGAGTGAGAATTTAGAAAGAGGAAAACTGCTCTGGATAATGAGAATAGAAACAAATGAATGAGAATTAATGAGACAGGAATCAGTGATACAACCATCTAAAAATGAAGTCACTGACCAAGATTTAATAAAGGATAGTGTTTGTGACAATGACAGGACACCAAACATATTCTTGGTTTTGTTTACCAGTGAATATCAAGTCAAACGACTAAACCATCATAGCCCATCATGTGACTTGAACTCACGACCCTCTGATTATTAACTGGACGCTCTCCTCACAGCGCTACGTGAACTGCATGACAACTTACGTATGTACTAGCCTATATCTATGTTTTTGCACTTCAGTATGGACGTGAAAGAGAAGAAATTAGATGGCTCTTGTGCTTTACACGTTTTCTATTGAACCATTTTGTTATCAGGGCAGATTCGCCTCGTGGCCAAAGTTTTGGGCGGCCCCCAGGGCGGCTGCTCGAGCCCAAGAGCATTCACGGATCAGCACTCGGTGCATCGGTGCAAGTCTCACATGACAAAATGAGCCAGGTGTTGCTCTCGTTCAACTGGCGCGCCCTGCTGCTCGCTGCTGCTCGCTGCACATTAAACTACATGATACAAAATGACACAGTGAAAGTGTTGGTCACGTGACTTCTCAAAACGATACACTCGTGATACAACTCGGCCGAGGTGTTGCTTTCTGTGTTTGATACGTGTATCAGTGCTTCGGCTCATTTAGCCCATCACTAGTCCCTATCATTCTAATCCTGTGAGAATAGGGCTTTACTCTATGAAATTGCTGAGACCATGTTCAGATCTGGTCCACTAGAAGTGAATCCTGGTGCAGTACAGCTCTGTTTGTGCAGCTGGTGAAGGTATTGAATATTCAAACCACGTTGGATTCAAGTTGAGGTTCATTGCTAATTCATTGCTCTTTTAGAGCGTGTAGAGCACGCCAGAGGAGGGTTTAGAATAAATCTAGTCTATTTGCTGTCTTCTCTCCACGCTGTAACTGCCCCTGCCCGCCACAATAACACAGCAAACAAAGTCTAACCCTCCAACACAGCACACATGTCAGACAAGTCTCCGCACGTCAGTATCGCAGCTAAACTTGCTGACATCATTTGAAGATCCACTGACACTGACAGACGTACTGGCTTGTGCGAGTGCATTTACAGTGAACCAGTGCACATGCCCTCAGACCATAGACATATTATTAATAGACCGTCATTCCTCACTCCTCCCCGTTTACCACAATGACCACGTTTGAGGGGGAAATCATGGCGGATTTACAGGCTCCTCCTCCCCAGCTCTGACGAAGCATGTTCCTAATAAGGGCATAAGGGGGGAGCTTCACTGTAGACTCGGCCCTTGCCTGACGTGTAGCTCGCGCAGCTCCAATGCTAACAGTCCGACCCCGTTAAGTAGGAGATTTCTAAAATTTATGCTACCATAACCAGCCCGGTGCCCCAGATTGTTTTTAACCCAGCGTAATCAGGAATATCTAACTCTAGCCACTTCTAAAACATTAGGCACCAGGCATTAAAGTTGTTTTTAACGTGTCTAAAGTCCAATGCATTCCAATGGGGGAATAGCGGCCATATGGAGGTACTACAGCAATAGCAGAGCAATGGCGGCCTCCAGTGTCGTTGTCACAAAGCAGAGCAGTCAGCGGCCATTGCCTCAGACTGGAAGTTAGACCAGTCACCAGATGCACATCCTGACACTAAAGAGGTAAAATGGGAAAAGTCACCTGGCACTGCTCCCTCTGTGGAGGTGTCTTTAGTGACCGTTGGAGATACCAGCGCTGGTGTCTCAGGGGTAGACCCTGTAAAAAAAAAAGAGCCGTGAATTAAACTGAATTTTACAAAAAAAACACACTGCTGACAGAAACTGAGATGTGCTCATTCATCGTTAAACAATATACTATTTGAGTCACCATTTCTACAGTCACTGTCTACAGTCTTCATGATCCAAGCCCGAGTCATTAACATTTCAAATCCAAGTGTGGCAGGGTGGTGTAGAGCTATGTAGCTTTAGCCATGTAAAACTAAAACTTCACATTACCACCGGGTGGTCAGCCCGGAAAATGACCATGGAACAGAACTACCAGCAAGATCACACAGGTTTGTTTTAAATTGAGACAGACACTTGTTCCGTTTAGAAAATATAATACATTAATTTATTTTACATTTGTTTTATAAAACAGTTTTAGTTACCAATTCATTTCGTTTAGGGTTCGGTTTCACCGTTAAGTCCCAGTAGGCACAGTTATTTTTGTTAACCAGCCAGCTTTGACACTAAAGCAGTCAGGGATCATCCAGTAACCAAACAAGTCCAAATTAAAAACAGGTGGAAACATAATTGAACAGCTATTGCAAAGCCTTGCTCAGAGTTACACAGAGGTCAACCATCAGAGCAACAGTTGGTTCGCAGTGTCTCTGGGCTCCAAGTAGCCGGGGAATACCACATGACCTGCCTCGGTGGTCCAGAGCTTAAGGCTTTTGAGTGACCGGAGGCCGTAAAGGCCTTAAACTTCAGGATTCCTGACTTTTTTGTTGCTTTTAAACTGGGCAGATTCAGAGGACCAGATCAGAGGGAAGATTGTGTGAAAAAGGTCGACACTGTGCCTGAACTGCGCGCTGTAACCCCACACTGTTTTATCGCCTTTTCTCTTCATTATTCTTCCTAAATGTATCTGTAAAACCGTAAATATAAGGCCGATTGTTGGGAAATAAAAAGTGAGCAAAAGCCTGGAAAGAGTAGAATCTGTTTATGGATTAGTTTATGTCTGTAGAGATCATGTTTTCATGATAAATGCTGTTATATTGAGGCTCAGTCCTGCTTCTTCCTTCAAAGTGTGCACGGGGAGTGGACTGAGCTGCTGCCGCTCTTATATACGATTATTCCTCCAGTCTTTCTTTGTAAAGTGAACTCCTGTCCAGCGCAGCTTCAACAAATAATAACCTCAGTGTGCGCTCCTCTTCTTTGTTTCTGTGGTGTTGGTGATTGTCAGACTCAATTATTTAAAATGTGTTATTTTTCTCACTCCCAAAGGTGGTGAAACTCAGCTAACCCCTGATGATACGTGATAAACTCCACTTCTTGGCAGAGCTAGCATTCATTGGCTAAGGGTGCGGAGCTTTTGCTGCAGCAGCTCAACAGTCCTGCTCTCCTCCCGGTGTCAGAAAAAAGGGCTTTCTAAAAAAGATTACAAGTTTTAAGAAACGACAAAGGCTTGTGGGTTTATTGCTAACTACAGATGATTTTACAAGAAAGAAAATACCAAATATTTGAAAATAAGGCAAAATGCTTTTATAACTTTTCGGTTTATAAAGTTTGAGAATTTAAAATGATGGCACTGTCATTCTATTCAACTCTCACTATTATTATTTTTTATCATATGACAATAGAACGTTAATGTTGAGCTAAAATGTTTAGCAAAACAAAGCCAGCTTTACTCTTAAACTGCTATGATGAGAATTCTCGTCATTTAGACTTTTTAATATAAAATAATAGTGCGGGGTGTGCTTTACCTGTGCACCCGCCCCATTTCCAGCTACATGCAAACAAACCTTATTTATTTTATTTTGTATTTACAATGGGAGGTGGGGCACTATGAGCTGGGGGAAGCCTGCAGTAGCACCCGCTTAGCGGCAAGGCACATGTTGCAGACGCCGAGAAAAACACTCCACGTGTGGGCCTCACTCCACTCTACACGGAGCAGGGGAAGATCTCCGAAAGAAATCCAGGAAAAATCAAAACATACACATCCCAACTAGTCCCAGAGCAGACCTCAAACGAAGTCAGAGTCAGATCAGATTGAGGACGTGGTGTGACCCGGACAATAATGCAGGAAACACTGGTATGTTTCAAAAGGGGTCGGCCCGTTAGTCAGACGTCTCATTATTCCCAAAATGTCCCATTGAGTAGGGTTGAAAAATAAACTTAGGTTCAGGCAAGAGTCCACTGACCTTAAGGTTAGGGCCAATGGTTGTATATGGCTGTCTAATCCACAACATAACTGGGTTAGAGATGTCGGCCAATGCCACCTCTGCTCAATGGTAAATTGTCGAAATAATGAGACGTCGGACTAATGGGGCGTTGGACCAATGGCATGGGACTGTTTCAAAAAGGGGCCTAAACAGACACACTGTGACTGTCAGCGATGTGTGTCCCATGACACACAGGGAAATGGAACAAAATGCATCACACCGACACAAAGTCAGCAAAATTGGGCAGATAAATGCCAAAATGAGAAAAACAAAAGGGTGTCTTTGTAGCTCTAGAATTGTTTTTCAGATGTTTTTACAGTTGTTAAATGTATTTCACAGTTACATTTATGAAGTGTGAAGTCCCAATTTGTTTTGGGATGTTTTAAATACTTCAAATCGTTATGAAATGTTGCCTAAAAGAACTGTTTTACAAAAGTGTGATTTTCTCCACGATTTGTCTAAAAAGGACTGTTTTTGATTAAAACTATCATTTGCCAATTAAAAAGCAACCGTGGGGGATTTTGAAAAAGGGCTGGCAGGTAAAAAGTTAATAGCAATAGCTGCTTAACTCTAAATCTGCAGGATTACTTCAACAACTTTACTCCAGGTCTGTGTTTTATAATTGTAGCATACAACAAGTCAATCTCTTCAAAGACCTTGTTCTGATTCCCCGGGGCTGCTGGGAGCGGTAGTCCAGAGCTGAGCCGGTGTTCCGGGAGGACAGCGGTGAGGGTGAGGTTTGTGTCTGTGTGCAGAGATTGAGATGGAGAAGAGACTTCAGACTCCACTTCATCATCAGCAGACCAAACCGAAGTGGAACAGGCACAGAGGGACACTGATCACACTGGTCACACGTCATGCAAACGTGTCAAACAGCCACTGTGTGCATGTGTCTGGTCATGAACTTGAAACATGAGCACACACATGAAGCCGCGTGTATGTTCCTGCTCATCTTAATTCAGAGATATCATAAACCATACAAAGAGCAGTATTAATCAGTTGCATTCACGTGACATCACAACATTCCAAAGGAGTTCAGGACTGTGATGTCATATCGCTAAGCATCATGGGATTGGCAGCAATAATAAACTCATGGAGATTATAAAAGGTAAAATGCTGGAGTTATGGTTCACATTAAAACACTTGTGTGGATTACCAGTAAGGCAAAGCAACTTTATTTATACCGCACATTTTGTACACAAGGCAACTCAATGCACCTGTAGTGACTCAACAGCTAACGGAGTTGTTCCACGACTGATGGATTTTCCCAAACTCTAGAGACGGCAAAATCCACTGGTAACACAGAGATCCGCCATGTTTGTGGCTGTTTGCAAACATTTTCCATAGACTAACATTAGCGATTACGTTTATTTGTTGTTGTTTCCATGATTGACAGGTACTACATTATTGGTTTCCACAAGCAGTTTAACCTCTTAACCCGCTTTACCCAAATCTAAAATGGTTACAGTCAGTGTAATGCCTCATTTGAAAGCTAAGACCTACAAAACTGATCTTTTTCCTTGCTTTTGTCACTTTGTTGCCACTTTTCTGTTACTCTTTTGTGGCATTTTTATCACTTTTTTGTTGCATTTTCATCCTCGTTTTCATCTAATTTTTGTCGCTATTATGTCGCAATTTCTTTCATGAAGCTTTTAGATTTGGGGATTTGCCAAGCTGGAGAAAATGTGAGTTCAGGTGGGGGTTAAGAGGTCATAAAAGCTACTTGAGGCTCAAAATGGTCTTTGAGGAAACTTAAGAGGTGAAATGACATGAATGTGCATGAAAACAAAAGCACTTTCAGCTCCCACGGACACGGCCTTAACATTTGTATGAAGACCATTATATTATATTTTTTCTGATTATAGTATACGTAGATAGTATCGTAAATATGCCCCAATAATCCGTTTAGCAGCATATGAGCCAGTTCCGATCTATGCCCTGACAGAAGTGTGTCTGAGAACGCGTCAGTCCCCGTGTGATTCAAAGCTGTCAGTTCAAAATACCCACTCCATCTGCCGTTTGTTGAGAGTGAGTGGTGAAGGCGTGTGACTGGCCCACCTCCAGTGCTGTGCACTGATGCATTGTGGGATATCTGCTGCAGCATAGGCATCTCCTCCATCTCCAGCTCCTCTTCTTCAATGGCGGGTCTGTTCGCACCTGAGAGGGACAGGAGGAAACTGAGTGTTAGGGACAACACGTTTTCCGTTGTCTGCAGACGGCTAAACCTCTTATGTCCCCATTGGGTCTGATTATGTGTAATGGCCAGTGTTGGGGGTAACGTATTACAAAAGTAACGAGTTAGAAAAATACATAATTTTTTTCAGAAACTAAGGAATATAACATATTACTGAAACAAAAATACGAGAATATATTAGTCATTACAATTCAAGTAACTCAAGTGCATTTAAATGTATCAACAAAAACATTTCAGACTCTCCCCAAATAAAATACAGCATGCCAGATCAAGTTGGACACTGGGGATTAAGATCTGCAGCTGCGTTTAGTCAATGTCCTCAAAACAAAACACAAGAGAATGGAGGAAATTGAAGGAAAAGGAAATCTCTGACTACACTTTTGCTCTGTGGCATTATTACTATTTTCAGTTTATATTTTGCCAAAAGTAACTCAAATGCAACTCAAAGTAGTGTAAATCAGCTACATTTTTGAAACAGTAATATGTAATACAAACATATCACAATTTTAGAGTTGTAATCACTAATATAGAATATATTACATTTTTTAAGTAACTTGCCCAACACTGGTAAAGGCTGCTAACCCTGTAGTTTAGAAGTGGATGGGATTCTAATATAAGTCTTCTCTCAAAATCAAAACAATGTTTTAAGTGTAGTGTAGACTCTAATGAGGCCAGGATGAATGATGTGTGTGTGTGTGTGTGTGTGTGTGTGTGTGTGTGTGTGTGTGTGTGTGTGTGTGTGTGTGTGTGTGTGTGTGTGTGTGTGTGTGGTGTGTGTGGTGTGTGTGTGTGTGTGTGTGTGTGTGTGTGTGTGTGTGTGTGTGTGCGTGCGTGCGTGCGTGCGTGCGTGTGTGTGTGAATGTATGGTGGTGGTCAGAGGAACCATTTGCGCAGATGTGTGCAGTCGTGACAGCGCTTCTGTCAGTCTCGCCCAGAGGAAACTGCAAACTAAGCTACAAACTTAGCTTACCACCACCGAGTGTGGAGTGGATGTAAAATGCTCTCATGTAAAAGTGCTTTGTGACCATGTCTGTGAAAGGCGCTATATAAATAAAGATCTTCTTCTTCTTCTTCTTCTAAATGTCATTGCTATTCAAATCCAAATACCTCAATGAAAACCCCCTTTAATCATCATTCTATGTACATTTTGTATACAGTATAATTCAGTTATTCAAGATTTTTATTTGTCAAATCATGTGAATGATTTGTGGAGCGGGGGGTGGGGGAAGAGGGTGGGAGGGAGGGCAGGGGGTTCAGCTTCCCAATGGCCTTGTGTATGAAACTGTTTTTACAGTAAGTCGACTGGACCTGGCCCGTAGATTCCGCAGTCTCCTCCCTGAAGGCATTACCTTGAAGAGACTGTGTGATGGGTGCGTAGGGTCCCTGGTGATTCTGGTGGGGAGAGGGGCTCCACAGATCTTCTCTGCTGCTCTCATGATGCGCTGGAGGCTCCTTCGGCAGGAGGCAGTGCTGGCACCGTGCCACACAGTGATGGAGCTGGTCAGGATGCTCTCTATAGTCCCTCTGTAGAAGAACCACACAGTGATGGAGCTGGTCAGGATGCTCTCTATAGTCCTCTGTATAAGAACCACACAGTGATGGAGCTGGTCAGGATGCTCTCTATAGTCCCTCTGTAGAAGTACCACACAGTGATGGAGCTGGTCAGGATGCTCTCTATAGTCCCTCTGTAGAAGAACCACACAGTGATGGAGCTGGTCAGGATGCTCTCTATAGTCCCTCTGTAGAAGAACCACACAGTGATGGAGCTGGTCAGGATGCTCTCTATAGTCCCTCTGTAGAAGAACCACACAGTGATGGAGCTGGTCAGGATGCTCTCTATAGTTCCTCTGTAGAAGTTGCACATAACGGAGGCTGGGACTCTGGCTCTTCTTAACTTGGTGAGAAAGTAGAGACGCTGATTACTTTTCTTGACCAGTGATGTAGTGTGCATGGTCCAGGAAAGGTTCTCTGTGATGTGCACACCCAGGAACTTAGTGCTGGTCACCCTCTCCACTGCAGCACCGTTGATTGTTAGAGGAGCATGCTGGACCCGCGCTCTTTGAAAGTCCACAACAATGTCTTTTGTCTTCTCCACATTTAGAGAGAGATTGTTCTGTGTGCACCACATGGCCAGACTGCTCACCTCACTCCTGTAGTTTGACTCGTCTCTGTTGTTGATGAGACCCACCACTGTTGTGTCGTCTGCAAACTTGATGAAGAGGTTTGAGTCGTACTTTGGAGCGCAGTCATGGGTCAGCAGAGTGAACAGGAGGGGGCTCAGCACACAGCCTTGGGGAGCCCCTGTGTTCAGTGTGATGGTTCTGGAGGACTTTCCGCCGACACGTACAGCCTGTGGTCTCCCCGTCAGAAAGTCCAGCAGCAGCCAGTTGCACAGTGATGTGTTGATCCCCAGGTGGAGCAGTTTGTGTATTAGCTGCTGTGGGATTATAGTGTTGAATGCTGAGCTAAAGTCTAAAAACAGCATTGTCTGTGTAAGTTCTCAGTCGTACAGGAGTTGTCCATCTTCAATGAAGGTACTTGAGTCATCTTCTGTACTCGGTAGTTGAAGTCTCCAAATGTTTCGCCTCTCATCCAAAAGGCTTCGTCAGCGGACTAAAGTCCCGCTCAGCCCGCAGCTTAGATAAAGACCATGGGGAGGAGTTGGGGTTTCCGGCTCCTCCCCTCTAATCACAGCTACTCTCACCTGTGGGTAAACACCTTTGAAGTAGAATGTCTCTAACGACCTGCTCACCCCCAGTATCGGGTCAGTCCTGTCCTATTCATTGATAATCACTGCCCATTATCTGTCCTATTCATGGCTGATCACTAATCACCTGCCTGTTGTTCTTTTGTTACCTGAGGTGCCGTCTCCTTGGACTGGGCGTGCCCTGTCGGTTTTCCCCGAAGGAGATTGGAGTATAGTGACGAGAGATTAAATCTGAGCCCACCATTCCGGTTCATGGAGGGATTTTCTTTCCTGACAAAAATAGCTTCTTTTACTCCTCTTTCAAACCACTGTTCTTCTTTAGCTAAAATGTTGACTTCCCCGTCCTCAAAGAGTGATTGGAGGCTTTGAGGTGGAGGTGCACCACCGACTGGGGGCCGCTTGTGCTTTCTCTTCCGTGTTGATAAAGTCTCTTCTGTAAAACTTGTTTTGTTTCTCCAATATAATGTTCTTTGCATTGTTCTTCTTTGCATCGAATAGAATAAACCAAATTGCTTTGTTTGTGGCTCGGAGTTTTGTCTTTGGGATGAACACATTTTTGTCTCAGTGTGTTCACCGGTTTGTGGTACAGTGGAATCCTGTGCTGCCTAAAAATTCTCGGAGGTTTCTCTGAGACCCCGGCTACATACGGCACTGCACCTCCCTTTCTTCTGGGCTCTGTAGTCTGTCTGTCTTGTTCTTTGGGTCTTCTTGCCCTTTGTGCTTTAGTGAAAGACCAGTTAGGATAGCCGCAGTCTGAGAGGGCTCTCTGGACATGTTGCTCCTCTTTGGTCTTTCCTTCTGCACTGGTAGGCACCTCTTTAGCTCTATGTCTGAGTGTCCTGATGACCCTAGTTTGTGCTGGAACGGATGGTTTGAGTCAAACATCAAATACTGGTCGTATGAGTTGACTTCCTGTAAACCTCTGTCTGAAGTTGTCCGTTTTCCCTATGATAACTTTACAATCTAAAAAGGCAAGTTGTTTCTCCTTAGCGTCCTCCCAAGTGAATTTAATGCTGGGGTCCACAGCATTGATGTGATCTGTAAAAGGTGCCACTTCCTTCTCTTTAATTTTGATCCATGTGTCATCTACAAATCTGAGCCAGTGGCTGGGTTTGTTTCATGGGTATGAGGCCAAGGCATTCCTCTCCATTTCCTCCATGTAGAGGTTAGCCACTATGGGTGAAACTGGAGAGCCCATTGCACAGCCATGGATCTGGCCATGGACTCATTCTAACGTAAGAGTCCTTTGTTTCAAGGTGAGTGAGGGCTGACTGAAGCGCAGTGGAGATGGCATCTTCAGTTGAGCGATTGGACCAATAAGCAAACTGGTATGGGTCCAGGGTGGGAGGGAGAACAGACTTGATGTGTTCCATGATGAGCTGCTCAAAGCACTTCATAAGAATTGGAGTGAGTGCTACTGGGCGGTAGTCATTAAAGCAGGAGGGTGGTGACTTCTTTGGCACTGGAATGATGTTGGTTGCTTTGAGGCATGTTGGGACCACAGCCTGCTGCAGAGATGTGTTAAAAATGTCTGTAAAGATTTCAGTGAGTTCATCAGCGCAATCTTTCAGTACATGACCTGGTATGTTGGCTGGATCCGGTGCTTTGCGTACGTTGATCCTGCTCAGAGATCTTCTCACACTCTCTGGAGATAGCTTCAGCACCTGGTCTTCAGGAGGGGGTGTTGCTTTTGTGCCGGGGTTCTGTTGAGTGCCTCGAAGTGAGCAAAGAATTCATTTATTGCGTTCAACAGAGAGATGTCACTGTCACAGGTTTTTTCGAGAAGGTTTATAGTCTGTGATGGTCTTTATCCCCTCCCACAGACTCTGAGTGTCTCTGCTGTCTCTGAAGTGATCAGTTATCTTTTTGGAGTACTGCTTCTTTGGTTTTTTGATGGGACAGGAACAGGTTGGCTCTAGCTGTCCGCAGTTTCTCCTAACCCTTTCTCCTCATGAGCCTGAGGACTTCACTTATAATCCAAGGTTTCTGGTTGGACCTGATAATGATGGTCTTAGAGTCTGTAACATCCTCAGTGCACTTGGTGATGTAGGCAGTGACAGGCTCTGTATACCTGGAGATCAGTGATATTGTTGTGAATGGTAGCCGGCTTGAACATATTCCAATCCGTTGTGTGAAAGCAGTCCTTGAGTTTGTCTAAAGAGTTTAGTGACTCTAATCAGTGGCCTGTATGCTGGCAGTAACAGAATAGTTATGTGGTCCGAGGCACCAAGATGGGGGAGGGTGTGTGCCTTGAACGCTCCTTTTTTGGTGGTGTAAACCAGATCCAGGATGTTGTTTCCCCTTGTTGGAAAGTCAATGTGTTGATAGACTTTGGGGAAAACCCTCTTTGGGTATGTGTGGTTAAAATCCCCAGCTAAGATGAGAAAGGCATCTGGGTGGGCTGTCTGTTGGTCACTGACACTCTGGAACAGTTCATTCAGCAACTCTTTCCTGTTTTTGATGTTGGAGGTGGGCGGTATGTAGACAGCCACAAGCAGTACAACAGTAAATTCCCTGGGCAGGTAGAAAGGTCGACACTTAATGATCATAAACTCCACGAGGGGTGAGCAGTGTCTGCAGACCACGGGGACGTCACGGCACCAGGTGTCATTGGTGTAGACACAGTCAGAGACCACCTCCGCGCGCCTTACCTCCCTCGGAGATCACTCTGTCTGCTCTGCAGCAGGAAAGCCCCTCAAGCTGGATTCCACTGTCCAGTATATTACCATTGAGCCAAGTCTCAGTGAATATAAAAACACAACTGTCTTTCACCATCTTCCGAGAGGAGCATAGCAGATAAATATAATCCAGCTTATTTTCCAGTGAATGTACATTAGCCAGAACAATAGAAGGCCTGTGTGGTTTAGCTGTGAGTCTTGCTCGGATACCTCCTCGTTTGCCCGTTTATTATTTCCTGTAGCGCCTCTTGTGAAGCCTCCACTGCACTGCAGGTGGGGGGGGGCCCTCGGTGACCTGTCAGCGCTTCAGAAGATGATATCTCTGGATTTGTAGGTCTCAAATGCTGCTTAAAAGCCTTTAGCTCGGATGCTAACTGTGTGTTTACTTTTAAAACACATCCTCTGTTCATTGCTAGCAACACCTCACACATCCTCTGTCATTGCTAGCAAACACTTCTTTTCAAACACATCCTCTGTTCATTGCTAGCAAAGAGCTTTGGTAGTAAAAAATCCGCTGAACATGGCAAAGATGTACAAAAACATCTTGTAAAACAATGTGAATCACAAAAACTGCAAATGTAATTCGCAGAAAAGGGTAGAAATGTCACCTTGTCAAGAGAGAAAGAAGCCGCAGCCTGTTCACGCGCCGCCATGGTAACATTTATGCAACCTTGACTGTAAATACTGTAAATACATTTTATAGATTTCTCGTTTAACAACTAAAACTTAAAATGACAGACATGTCAGTGCTATAATGTACAACATACAGTCTTTATATGATGATTATTTGGTTCACTCAAAGGAGCAGCTAGTCCTACAGCCTGACTCACCCTGAATCATTAGAGTGAAGTGTGTAGGCTGTTCCTCTGGCTCTCCTCCTGCTCCCTCCTCCAGCTCCTCCAGCTCATGTAGCTCCTGTGGCTTTTCTGGACACAAGCAAAGAAATATAAGGCATTACTTTCAAAGTCTGTTCATAGTCACAAAGAAGGAATGTGCAAACATTGACAGCATATTTTAAGATTTTATTTTTACTGTTACTGTTTTACTGCACCAAGGATGTGAGAGCAACGTAATTTCAAACTTGACAATACACTGACATTAAATGAACTTTCAATCGTGTCAAATGTCAAATTAACAAACGAAGTCCATAATTTAGCAAACGAGAGTTTCGCCTGAATCTTGGCCTCTTGTCGGCGTAATTGTTGTGACTTTACGCTCCTCTCCTTCCTTCGTTTGTTTGTGTTCACTACATTGATTTGATTATATTTAGTCATATTTAGCACGCTCTTTTGTCAAACGTTTACAGCTAATTTATTATGGAGTACGAAGGCCTGTGTGTCACTCATCAATGTGTGTATAGTTTAAATGGCACAAATTACATGGCGGTGACTATGGTAACTGTAAAAATGCAGATTTCTAGCCTTAGTTTACTGGTAATTTCTCTGTAATTCACACGAAAAAAAACAAAAAAAACTGCCACAAAGTCCAAAGTAATCTCTCCCAGCACATATGAACACATATGAAACATGTGTGTGATCTTGTAGAAATTACTTTCAGCCATAAGAATAATGAGGCAGGTTTGTGAATCCAATCAATACAGTATGAAATAATGATCAGGGAAAACATTTGGATATTTGCTTTTTGGGAACTTCTTTCAAAAACGTTTCTCTCCCATAGAGCTGTATTGACACTTGCTCCAACTGAGACTCTAGAACATGAACACAACCTATTGTAGCTTCCTGATTGCATGTTTTGAATCCTTTATTGTTGAAAATTGGAGGGAAAAAAAGTATTGTAGTTTGTGGGGTTAACCTGTGGAGCTGGGTGTGAACGGGAGCTCTGTTCCAGACACTGCTGTGCGGTTTCCCCACGGACTCAGCGTCTCATCCTCCACATCTGACAAAACAAAAACATTTGGATTCAATTGTGCTGATCATGTTGGAACAGAATTTAAATATGTGCAAGAGGAGGGTGGGTAGGGAGTGCTGCACTGGGTCAAAAAACAGTCTCAGCAAATGTTCTAAATTGTTTAAAAAGTTTAAAAATCAGGTGCTCTTGAAGAATCGCAAGCATTTCGCAATGTTTGCAGAGGTTAAAACATAAAAAAAAACATACCTAAATAATGAGAAGCATATTTCCAAATGATCTGATTCTCAAATTCAACTGAATGGAGCAAGTTTCACTTGCAGCTAATGTGATCACAATGCAGTCCCCCTAAAAAGTTTCACTATGACACCATGAAACTACTCAAAAAATTTCAGCTCATTTAAATAATATTTAGAGGTCCCCCAAGGTAGACCTCCAGCGAAGCAAAGCAACGAAATAGCAACAAAAAGTGACAAAGAAGCAACAGAAGAGGGACAAAAACGTGCTGGAAAAGCAACAATAACACAATAAAAAGCACAAAAACACACACACAAAAAAGCAATGAAGAAAGCAACAAAAAAAATTAGACAAAAACGCTAAAAAGTCACAATCAGTTTTGTACTTCTTGGCTTTCAAATGAGACCATGTACTCTGGTCTAGAGGCTGTAAGCTCCTGTCGAGAAGTTTTTAGATTTGGGTAAAACCCAACTGGAGGGTAAGAGGTTAACTATTGCTGGGTTTCAGGTTCTAGAATGTGATGATGTCACAGGACCCAGTGGGGGGAGGAGCCAGTTTTTCCTATTAACAGCATTACACTTTCACAAGTCGTATCTCAAAAGAAAATGTATGAATTACAAAAAATATCATTAATATCAGTCACTGGGTCCATGATCTCTCTGTACAAGACCACAAATGTCCTCAAAAACAAAACACTTTTCTTCTATATAATAGTATAGGTCTTTAGAACACTGTGATGCCACCTGACAATTAAGGCGAGAATGGGCGAGACACGGCAGGTGAAAGTATTGATTTTTCACGCAGTAGTCAAAGTGGAGATTTGTATCTAGTTTCCTCCCTTTACATCTTAGTTTTCATGTCGGAGTATAAAAATGACAAAACTTACCCCGTGTGATGTTTATTTTATGATGTTTTTGCTGCTAGTGCGGCGGAGATAACCCTGAAGTAGCAAGTCCACGGCAACGAAAAGCCGTCTTTCACACGGGTACTCATTCATAAATATTAATAGATTTTACATCCATGTGTGCTGCGAAGGGTCTCCGTGATGACGCTATAATCCAAATATTGTATTTTTCCTTCTGGGAGCCGCAAAATACGGAAGAGCGGCGGAAGAGGCCGTGCATGCGCACTCGGTACAAGACGTTCAGGGCTTGTTTTCTCTGAATGAGGATAAGCCCCACTCGGGCAGACCTGAGCCCTTATAGTCGCTCCTACAGACTTCAAACTTTCCAGTCTTGGACTTAACAATATTTTTGAATGTTTTTTCAGAAGGATCTTTTAATATCTAATTCCAATCCTGATTTATTCAGCTTTGAACCCCCAAAAAACAAGGCGGAATTTGAGTTTTTATAGATTTTTTCACTTATTATTAGTTTATTGAAAAACTAGACAGTTTATACAAAATCACCTCTGAAAAAAATCTTACTAACTAATATGTCAATAAAATAAAACCATACATTTTAATCTGGCTCAATCCATTATTTAGATTTTGTTGCCCAAAATATAGGCCATTTTGGCCATTTTGGCCAATGATTGTGAACTGCCCTATGGTAAAATTTGTATGACCTTGGGGGACCTCTAAATGTTGCCCAAATGAGCTGAAATTTGGTGTGTAGTATCATGGAGTCATAGTGAAACTTTATGGGGGGACTGCATTGCAATATTACAATTTTAAAAATTTCACTGTATAGCCTGGGACACCCTAATACGCATACACAATATATTTCTACTGAAACAATTGCATATTGAACAGTATGGAAAACATTTTGCTGTTCTCTAGACCAATTGTGTCTTGAAGTTGTTAAGCTGGATTCACACCTATACGCCCCACTACATGGCGTCCATTGCTCCGTCCTCAGTGAGTTGTGTGGTCCTCATGTGTGAAGTGCAGTAGCCGATAAGCCGAGGGGAGTTAGATGTGGGCATGCGATTTACCTTTCCTCATGGTTTAGCCCTCTTCTACTCAGTTTAATTTAGGTAAAGTATCAAACTGAAACCTAAAAGTACAACATAGAAATAAATGAAATGTGAAAGGAACATGCTGGGTAGAACCTGTGTGCCTTAATTCACATTTTCCAGTTATACTGGATGGCGTTGTCCTAGCTTTTAGTTTTTATTTTACAAAATACCACTCCTACTCGTAATGCCACATACGTATAAGTAATGTAGTGGACTGGGGCTTTATTTTGTATAGCCAGTCTAGTTTACTTTTACTGAGAGCTTAACCTTCTCTTCTCTACATTACTTCCTCATTGATTGCCCTCTGAACAATCACAAATCTTACAAATGTATTTTTTATGCAACTTGTGGATTTTGAAGAGGAAAGGTATATATTGTGATACTAATCAGACCTTTTTGAAAATCATAGCCGTTTTTGCAGCGTGACTTCCCCTTTATGCTCTATGGCAGGGGTCACCAACGTGGTGCCCGCGGGGTATGCCCAGTTGCCCTTGAGACTTTTTCTAAGGTGTCCATCCATTATATCCGGGGCCGGGTCGCGGAGGCAGCAGTCTGACCAGAGACGCCCAGACTTCCCGATCCACGCACACCTCCTCCACCCCGAGGCGACACCAGGCCAGCTCGGACACATAGACCCTCCAGCGTGTCCTGGGTCTTCCACGAGGCCTCTTCCCAATAGGACATGCCGGCGACCAGGAGGCATCCGAAGCAGATGTCCGAGCCACCTCAGCTGGCTCCTTTCGATGTGAAGGAGCAGCGACTCTAGTACGAATTTAAAATAAAGCTATTTTGATACAATATGGGGTCAATATCCTATAAGTAAACAGTGTACGTTTAAGTCTTTACGATTTGTTTTAACTGGTAGCTCTCGAAAAACGTAATGCTCTTGAAATAGCCCCTCGGTTGAAAAAAGGTTGGTGACCCCTGCTGTATGGGGTACATATTACTGCACCTAACTGCAGTACCATGAGGCAGGCCTAGTATGTTACCTAAGGGACTGTGGTGGAGGCTGTGGGTGGGGCAGGAGGACTGGGGAAATCGTCTGTGTTTCAGGTTGTAGGGTTGTAGGCTCAGACACTGGAGCGCTGCCTGGTCACACTCACACAGGCTCCGCTCGCACCCTGACCCAGAGTCTGCACAGAGAAAACACATATCCTTGTCATTTTCTAACAGAGACTGGGATTTTGTCGTCATATTGCTTTACGGTTTCAGTTTTGTTAAACCAGTGGCGATTTTAAAAAGTAAACATTCAAGTTAGCGTTCAAAGTAATTGTGGCTGACCAGTAGCGAGCCAGCTGTTGACAGTGTTTTAAGGTGACCACATGTCCCTCTTATGGTCACACTGCACAACCTTTCAGATGATGTTCCCCGTCTCGCCTATTTAGATAATGTCACTTTTTCAATAGTCAGATTTACATAGAAAATATCCATCACTTTTTCCAAGTTTTCTTGTTTTCTCATTAAAGGAATTGTGCCAAAATGAAGGCCTTAAATGTCTCTGAAAAGCATTATAGTTATTTCAAGTAGGCATTAAATTTACATTTCCTGATCTTGTATGCCATAAATTCATAAGAAATACAAAAAGTATGGGCTAAAGCACATTCAACTGCATGTTTTGATCAAATCTTCATTTATTTTGTCTGTTTAACACGATTATTATTAAGTTGTTTAATATCCAAATTTGACTCTATTCTTCCTCTTAATCTGATGTCTATATATTTTAATGATAAATGCATAGATTTGTTGCATATGATATCAAAATATGTTGTTACATAAAATGTAAAAATATACAAAAGCTCCCGCACACCGTCTCACTCTTTCAGACTGCTGCTGTAATGTTTCAGTCAAAGAATTTTTCACATCAAATTTCAACTGAATATCTTTATATTTGTGGTCCATAGCGTGACAAAATGTTAAAGAGGTACGGATACTTTTAAACCCACTGTACATGAGTCTCATGCATGTAAACAGGCCACACCAGATTGTAGCCATGGGCTTTCACTACTGTTTGAGGTGGTCACCCAAGAGTGTTTCTAATAATGGTTTGGCAATCATTACTCTGTGGACAATTGTGTCGACCAAACACAGCCAATTTTGTTCATAACATTTAATTTGAGCCCTTAGATTGCAAAACATGGAAATGTTTTGTTTATCGTCACTATGACAACAGCTACAATGGAAATAGATAGGAATCGAGCTTCATGCCTCCATCTAAGCCCGGAAAGTTTACAATCAATTAGAGGGTCTATATCTTTCAGCCCTAATACCAACCGATAGCCGATATTGTATTTTAGAATCTGCCGATATTTGTCTTTCACACGAGCTGCCTCTGAAGCATCTACCAAACATGAATGTCCTTATGCCGCTAATACATGGCATATAGGTCTATTCTCTAGACCAGGGATTTCCCAACTTTTCAGGTACTTTTCAAGAGTCATATCAATCATATTTATGTTATGTGTTAAACCCTTATTTGTGTAAATTAGATATGCTGATTAGAATGACAAAATACATAATACAATATCATTATTTAAATGTATTATTATGTCTTTAAATAACCTTGCGACCCCCAGTTCAGTGCTCTATACTCACCACAGCTCAGACTGATGTTGGCGGCAGAACAGGTGAAATTATCCGGCAGCAAAGGCACTTCTTGCCTACAGGGGGCAGCACTCTGGTAACACAGTCTGTGGCTCCCGCAGCACCTGAGCAGAAGAACATACAATGGTCTAAGGCTGATTCCGAAACCCTTAAATGATAGCCTCTAATACTAACACTAGCGAGTAATCCTTAACCTTTCATGGGCTCCGCTGTTAGATCTCTATGCAGTTAGTGAACTAGAGCTTCAGCAGCATTTGCCCAATTCCACCGTCCTTACCCAGGGGAAGGGGAAGTGACATCACCAACAGCTGTTTTTCTTCTTTAAGGATATTGGCAGGCAAACAAAAGCGCATACCGCCACCTACTGTAGTGCATATGCAACAACATAGTGTCCAAATAAAGATATTTAAGGAGAAAAAAAAAATCCAAATGATCCATCACATTTTCCTTTAGCCTTATTTTATCTCACCAGCTGTTTCAAAGCTACAGTATGCAAATTAGCCATGTGGCTTAAGTTTCTACTAAATGAAAACAAAAGCACAAACTGCCTTCATTTAGGTCATTTACTGAGGAGGCTCTTTAAAACAGTGACATGTGACTGTGTTGTGATGAGTCTAACATGTATTTCGTCACTTTTATAAAGTTTGGCTTGTGCAGAATCTCATTTTTTTTTAATGAATTGTGCACCTGTCAATCAAAGCATGAAGAATCACTCGAGGGTGGGGGCGAGGGGGGCGTGCATGCGACGCGGTGGCTTATGGGATGGCACATGGCTCCTAATCCCAGTGAGTAGTATCAGAGATCCCTATGCTAAAGTGGCTATGATAGTTAGCATTGAGGCTCCTTTCCCTAACTCCTTCCTAACTGACAGCCAATTCGGAGGCTACTTATCATGGTGGACGCTGACACACATCCGGTTTGGCGTTAGACCACTTACCAATTTCACGGTTTCGGAATCAGCCTAAGTAAGGTTTATGCCACAGCTGGCCTGAATGAACAGGAGTAATTACCAAGATCACCTTTTTCATGTTCCTACAATGGTTACTTCACTAATATGTAGAAGCTCTTAACCCAAATGATATTTTGAATGTGTCAATATGATAATTATTGTGGTCCATGCTCTGTAGTTGTTTCAGTTTGCTATTTGCAACAAAACGAAATAACATTTTATTTTGTTTTAAACAAGGTTTTGAAAGATTTCTAGTGCTTTATGGTGTAAAAAATGTGTTAAGCACTACATATTTGGGAAATACAACGTTTCCGTGCAATGACTATATTCCTGTGCATCTGTTTTGATTAAACTGTAACAGACATCACAAGAAACTGGAGAGGAACCAGTAGAACATTGTTTCACTTTCTTGCTTAGTCCAACTCGAGTAAAAATATAAAATATTTTTAACAATATCAGTCTTGGCGGCTCTAAGCAACAGCTGTACTCACGCGTCCAGCTCATCCACAGGTCCCCCCGTGGCCTCCCCAGTGACCCCTGTGTTGGCCCCTTTGGTGAAGCGGCAGTGGCAGCCATAGTCCTCCAGGTCACGGGGACACAGGCCAGAGGAACAGCGCATCCTCAGACCAAAGAGCAGCACAGAGGGGAAGGTCTCCAACAGAGAGTGCAGCCAAGTGAACCGCTCCCCAAACACTCTGCAACACATGGCAACCGGAACTAGTCTATGAACAAACCTCACAGACCACAAACAAACCCAAAAATCAAAAAAACAGCTATGAAAAAACCCAAAAAATCAGAAAAAAAACCAGCTATAACAAACCCACAACCTGCAAAAGAATCAGTCTATGACTAACCCACAAACTCAACAAGAACAGTCTAGAACTAACCCACAGACTCTGCAACAGAACTTAGTCTATGAACTAACCCTACAAACTCTACAAACGAAACCCCACAAACAATGCAACAAGAACTCAGTCTATGAACTAAACCCCACAAACTCTGCACAAGAACTCAGTATATGAACTAAACCCCACAGACTCTGCACAAGAACTTAGTCTATGAACTAAACCCTACAAACGAAACCCCACAAACAATGCAATAAGAACTCAGTCTATGAACTAAACCCCACAAACTCTGCAACAAGAACTCAGTCTATGAACTAAACCCCACAGACTCTGCAACAAGAACTTAGTCTATGAACTAAACCTTACAAAACTCTACAAACAAAACCCCACAAACAATGCAACAAGAACAGTCTATGAACTAAAACCTACCGACTCTGCAACAAGAACTCAGTCTATGAACGAAACCCACAAACTCTGCAACAAGAACTTAGTCTATGAACTAAACCCTACAAACCACAAACGAAACCCCAAACTGCAAACCAGTCTGAACTACCCCACAAACTCTGCAACAAGAACTAGTCTATGAACTATCTATGAACTAAACCACAACTCTACAAACAAACCCCACAAACAATGCAAAAAGAACTCAGTCTATGAACTAAACCCCACAAACTCTGCAACAAGAACTTAGTCTATGAACTAAACCCACAAACTCTACAAACGAAACCCCACAAACTCTGCAACAAGAACTTAGTCTATGAACTAAACCCTACAAACTCTACAAACAAAACCCCACAAACAATGCAACAAGAACTCAGTCTATGAACTAAACCCCACAAACTCTGCAACAAGAACTTAGTCTATGAACTAAACCTACAAACTCTCACAAACGAAACCCCACAAACTCGCAACAAGAACTCAGTCTATGAACTAAACCCCACAGACTCTGCAACAAGAACTCAGTCTATGAACTAAACCCCACAAACTCTCAACAAACCACAACAAGCAAAAGAACTAGTCTATGAACTAAAACCCCTAACACAAACTCTACAAACGAAACCCACAAACCAACAAGAACTTAGTCTATGAACTAAACCCCTACAAACAAACTGCAACAAGAACTCAGTCTATGAACTAAACCCCACAGACTCTGCAACAAGAACTTAGTCTATGAACTAAACCCCACAAACTCTGCAACAAGAACTAGTCAAACCCCACAACTCCAAAAGAACTGTCTATGAACTAAACCCCACAAACTCTGCAACAAGAACTTAGTCTATGAACTAAACCCACAAACTCTACAAACGAAACCCCACAAACAATGCAACAAGAACTCAGTCTATGAACTAAACCCCACAACTCTGCAACAAGAACTCAGTCTATGAACTAAACCCCACAAACTCTACAAGAACGTAAACCCCACAACTCTGCAACAAGAACTTAGTCTATGAACTAAACCTACAAACTCTACAAACGAAACCCCACAAACTACATGCAACAAGAACTCAGTCTATGAACTAAACCCCACAAACTCTGCAACAAGAACTTAGTCTATGAACTAAACCCTACAAACTCTAACAAACCGAAGACTGTCAATGAACAAACCCCACAAACTCTGCAACAAGAACTTAGTCTATGAACTAAACCTACAAACTCTACAAACGAAACCCCACAAACTCTGCAACAAGAACTCAGTCTATGAACTAAAACCTACCGACTCTGCAACAAGAACTCAGTCTATGAACGAAACCCCACAAACTCTGCAACAAGAACTTAGTCTATGAACTAAACCCTACAAACTCTACAAACGAAACCCCACAAACAATGCAAAAAGAACTCAGTCAATGAACTAAACCCCACAAACTCTGCAACAAGAACTTAGTCTATGAACTAAAACCTTACAAACTCTACAAACGAAAAACAACCATCAGCTAAAACAAACATGCAACAAGAACTTAGTCTATGAACTAAACCCACAAACTCTACAAACGAAACCCCACAAACTCTGCAACAAGAACTTAGTCTATGAACTAAACCCCACAAACTCTAACAAACGACAACTCGCCACAAACTCTGCAACAAGAACTTAGTCTATGAACTAAACCCTACAAATTCTACAAACGAAACCCCACAAACAATGCAACAAGAACTCAGTCTATGAACTAAACCCCACAGACTCTGCAACAAGAACTTAGTCTATGAACTAAACCCCACAAACTCTACAAATGAAACCCCACAAACTCTGCAACAAGAACTTAGTCTATGAACTAAACCCTACAAACTCTACAAACGAAACCCCACAAACAATGCAAAAAGAACTCAGTCAATGAACTAACCCCACAAACTCTGCAACAAGAATTAGTCTATGAACTAAACCCTACAAACTCTACAAACGAAACCCCACAAACAATGCAAAAAGAACTCAGTCAATGAACTAAACCCCACAGACTCTGCAACAAGAACTCAGTCTATGAACTAAACCCTACAGACTCTACAAACTAAACCCCACAAACTCTGCAACAAGAACTTAGTCTATGAACTAAACCTCACAGACTCTACAAACGAAACCCCACAGACTCTGCAACAAGAAACCCCACAAACAATGCAAAATGAACTCAGTCTATGAACTAAACCTACAGACTCTGCAACAAGAACTTAGTCTATGAACTAAACCTACAGACTCTACAAACGAAACCCCACAGAGTCTGCAACAAAAACTTAGTCTATGAACTAAACCCCACAGACTCTGCTGTGAAAACGTGACATTTCATGACACAAATTTAGGTCAGGGCCAGGGATATGGTTAACCTTAAGGTTAGGGTTATTTGTATTTTTAGACAAACTAACTCATAGATCTATACAAAATCAATCACAAAATCATGAACTAAACTCTCGCGGACTCTGCAACAAGAACTTAGTCTTTCAACAAACCCCAGAGACTCTGCAACAGTTTACTAATTAAAAGTGCATTATGCAACCTTTTATGTGGAAAAAAAGTTTAAAAAGTTTAAGATATTTGTGCGTATTTGACCTTGTAGTGACCCAGCGGCTGTAGGACTGGTTAGCATGGCGCCTTTGCTTTCGATCAAGGTGGTCTCTAGGGGGGTCAGCCCTATGTTCCCCGGTACCTATGTTCCCCGGTACCTATGTTCCCCCACTTCTATTGATTAAGATTAGGCAAAACCCCACAAAGGTTAGTGGCTAGGGCAGGGTCAGGGTTAAGCTGCTTGATATGTATGACATTTCACTCTCATGACTTGTGATTAGTTGAAGTACCAACTCACCTACGGGGGAAAAAATATCGCACCCGGGGAAACATAGGTATGCACCCGTCTCCAGGACACTCCAGGATCAGTTGTTTGGGAGGTTTCACTCACCGCTGTACCAGTGATTGAGTCTGGGTTGTTGCTATATCGTCAGCTCAGGAGGGATGGTCTGCTGTGAAAACGTGACACTTTTTACAAATTTAGGTCAGGGCCAGGGATATGGTTAACCTTAATGTTAGGGTTATTTGTATTTTTAGACAAACTAACTATAGACTAACTATAGATCTATACAAAATCACAGCAGACCGTCCCTCCCGAGCCGACGATCTAGCAGCAACCTTGAGTCTGGTGACACAGTGTTACATACGCAAGCAAACAGGAAGCTGAGTAAACCAAACAGTGAGGGCGGGCGTCTGCCATTAATGCGTGTTATTAGCGGTTCTGCGTTAATATTCACACATGATTATATATACAGAGGGGTATGATTATACCCCTCTGTATAAAACAATACAGCGGGGTATCATTCAGGTTTCGCCAGGCTAGGTTTTCACTGCACTTGGACCCTCTCACCAGAAAACCTACAAAACAAGTGATCCTGGGCGCCATGCTAACCACTCATACAGCCGCTGGGTCACTACAAGGTCAAATATGCACAAATATTAACTTTCCCCCCCCACAAAAACGTTGCATAATACACCTTTAATGATGAGTGTTACCATAAAATGGAGACATCATAGCTGTTGGGCCAAACTTTTTTTTACACTAGGGCAACAATACTTAAATTAAGTAATTTAAGTAATAGTAATAAATTCACTTTACTGCACGGATGTCGAAGTGCTCCAAGGGTTTTATTACGCCTTACAATATAGTACCACTTTTTATCCGCTTAGAAAATCCACATTTAATTTAGTGTGACTATACTTGGAACGTGTAAGTACTCACATAACCATATTTAAATAAGGGAAACGTGGAAGGGCTTGGTTGCTTCTAACTTCATCCCCATTTGGCCCAATAGGAATATGCTGGGAGAGGCCAAATGCTAACAACATCTTTGGTCTTTTTGCGTGACTGAGCGCACCCACAAAGATCAGACAGGTACGCATCAACTCGTCTAAGCTCAGGTAAGCACATATCTCAGTATGCAAAAAGAGTGGCCTATTCCTTTAAAGTTTGGTGTCAGTTTAGTGGTAATTGTCTTAGAGAACAAGATGTTGGTCTGACTTAAATGCTAGACCAGATTAAGAAGCTAAATGGGTTTTTGGTGGACCCTGGGCCTTAATATGGTCTGAAAACAACAGATATGGGACTAAAGAAGAAGCAGTAGTTTTAGAAGGCCGTAAACCACACAGCCTCTTGCTGGAAGGGAAAGGGCTAACCACTATGCCACTGTGCCACCACGCAGATTGGTCATATTATGGCAAACTTGAATAACTTATAGCATTATAAAAATGTAGAATGCTTCTAATAAAGGTAACTGAAGCTCTTCTTACCGATCATGTTGTCAGGGCTGTGGACTCCAGTTTCCGGATCAGAGCACAATAATGAGCTGGTCCCAAAAGCTGAAGAAGAAGTTATTACAAGTTACTAGGAGTGAAAGACTTTACTAGCATGGAATTAAAGGATTGAAAAAGTGGATTAAAAATACCTTTGTCCTGTTTGTTACTGTTAAATCATACATGTGTATCAAGTTATTAAAAATGATTGTTACCAATTGTGAACTAGCAGCTTGTTGAAGAATTGTGATGTTAATAAATGTTAATAAATGTTAATACAAGGCCCAGAAGGTATTATGAAATTACAGTTTAGCAGTGGAATGGCGGAAGTTCAATAATATGGTAGGAGAAATACAGAGGACTATGTGAGATAGGCGCATTTGGATAGCTCAGTCTTCAGTCAAGATTTGAATGCGGTGATGGAGAATTGTGTGGATGTCTTGTGAGAAATTATTCCAGAGTCTTGGGGCAGAGCGGCTGAAGGCCCTGAGGCCCATGGTGGACATTTTGGCTGGAGGGACAGAGAGGAGAGAAGCAGAGGAGGAGCGGAGTGAGCGTGAGGGTGTGTAGGTCTGAAGGAGATCTGACGGGTATGGAGGCGCGAGGTTGTGAAGTAAGGAGGAGAATCTTGTATTCTATACGGATGGAAACCGGTAACCAATGAAGCTGTTTGAGGATAGGAGTAATGTGCTGGGTAGAAGGAGTTTTGGTGACGATGCGAGCAGCTGCATTCTGAACCATTTGAAGTTTATGGAGGGACTTGTTTGGTAGGCCGTAAAGGAATGAATTACAGTAGTCAAGGCGGGATGTGACCAGGGCATGAACCAGTGTTGCTGTACTGTTTGGGGTGAGAGACGGACGTAGGCGGTTGATATTGCGGAGATGGAAGTAGGCGGACCGGGTGATGTTATTTATGTGCGCTGTGAAGGAGAGGGTGCTGTCGAAGATGACACTTAACCTTATCAACTGATGGAAAAATTATTGGATTTATTGTGTTTTTGGAGCCCACAAGGAGGAACAGTTGAGTTTGGGGAAATGGTGGGAAAGCCAGATTTTAATGTCATAAAAAATTGGAAAGGGCTGAAGGGAGTGAGTGTGGGCTTGGAGGAAAGGTAGAGCTGGGTGTCATCCGCGTAGCAGTGGAAGTTGATGTTGTATTTATGGAATATATTTCCAAGAGGGAAGAGATAGATGATAAAAAGCTATTGGATTGAGCATTAGGATTGACTTGGTCCCTCTTTCAAAAAGTAGTTACACTTATATATAAATAGGTAAAACCCATACAGTGTACCTATACTCTGATCTGGGATTCTTTAGAGTGTTCACCATGGGATTAACTTTTTCACCATAATTTTAGTTGTGTGTTGTGAGCGTATGGGACCCTGCTCGTAGCTCAATACATTTCTTTTTTATCCATCCCATGGCAAAGTAACCCTAACGCTACACTCAAATGCGCCATGTTTCTTTTGCATTGTTTCTTACCTTGTGACACTGACGACACGAGAAGGGTCCACACCAGGATCATCATGACTGCTCACCTGCCTTAGAAATCACAAAGAAAAAATAAATACAATAATACATTTTAATGATTGATAGATTCATGTGAAGATAAAGCAAACACATGGTGAAGAGTTAGTTTTGACTCCTCGTTTACTGGGATCAGTTCAGGTTTAATAGTCTCAGTTTGGTCATATTAGCTCCTGGAATCATCTGTTCCCTGTCTTTGTTTGATTCCTCAGAGAGTCGATAACCTCGTCAACTGTGCATTAATTTTCTCTGCAAATGTCGTGACCTCAGCAAAGTTAAATACAAATAAACAAACTGCGCTTGAACTTTTAATAAGGATGTAAGAGACGAGCTGTAGAGACAATTTAGTAAACTGGGACTCAAACCCACAACTCTGCAGCTCTAACCACTCGACCATTACCTATACACTGTGTTTCATGTTTTTGGAGTTTATTTCATGGACAAATGATTACATATTTTTATTAAAAAGGTTTTTTGTCTTTTTACTACATCTCTTAATCTTTGGAACATTCGTTTGGACTGTTTTCTTTATTTTCCTGGTTAGATTATACACAAGTGTGAAACATCAGAAAGAAATCAGAAACAATCTTTCTCAGATGAGAAAAATGTCTTATTTTTGACGCACACCACCTGTGAGACAGTCACTCCAATCAAAACAGAGTGTCTGGAACTACAAATCAAAGCGGTCCATGATTTTAGAGTTTTGAGATTGCAATTTTCAAATAATAATTATTACTCTGTTTTTATATTAATACGATTTTGCACCATAAAGTATAACGTTTGTAGACTCATCTCATGATTTGGATTACGTAGTGGTCTGATATTTCTCCTGGGTTAAAACTGACACAGAATACCCTGCACTGGCATGTTAAAGGAAGAAATAAGCAATAGTGCCATATTATTTTGAGCTTGTTCCACTGCTCTCCCTCAGTGTGCTGTAACTGTGCTCTGACTGTGGAGACACTGTGGGCAAAACTCACTCGGGTCAGTTCGCTCTCTTAACATACATTAGGACCCGATCTTCCGCCTGCTGCAACAACAGCGTTGGTTCGGGCGAGGCCGATATCTTGTCCATTTGCAGTGTCTTCTCATCTTTTCCTTTACATCACGCTGCCTCATGTACTTCATTCAGCATTTAGGCTACACCCTTTTTCAGCGCTCACAGGACAAACTGCAGATTTTACTGTCCACGTCCCAAGAGAAAGAGACATATACCGATGGACTCACTCTGGCACTGCGCTGTGGGCGTGGTCATCAAAAATATAGGCAGTGTTGGCTTTTTTTATACATAAAACATCTTATTGTTTTATATGAAAACATTTTATTCACATATTTTTGTGATTAAGCACTCATACAGCCGCTGGATCACTAAAAGGTCACATATGCAATAATACAAGCTTTTTTTTTCTCAATCATGCACCTTTAAGAATAAAAAGTTATAGTTTGAGCTACTGTCAGGGGTATAAATATCAGCTCTTACCTGCTGCTGTGGCGGCTGCTGTTTGATGGAGCTCGGTCTGACCTGGTCCTCTCAGCTCCTCTCAGCTCCTCTCAGCTCTGGTCAGTCCTCTGCTGGACGTCCCTCCTCCACCTCTGCTCTGCCCAGCTGAACCAGGGTTATCGGATGACACCAGGCTGCGCGGGCCGGGTGCCCGGTCTGAAGGCATGTCGTCGGGACAGAGGGGGCTTTGTTTGAACCCGGTGCAGGAGGGATGTTTGCCCCTGGGCATGACTTGTGTTTATCTGATGCTCTGGTTCATGTTAAAGGGAGACACTGCAGGGAAGACTAACCGTGAAGGCATTTACAAACTTAACTAATACAAAACTAATGAATCAATCAACCAGTGACTTAGTGACATACACTTGAAGTTGTATGTAATTTGTAAACCTTTATGTACCAATGAAGAGTTTTTTTAAGATTAGAAACTACACTCAGCAAAAATGTAAACGCAATCCTTTTGTCTTTGCTCTCAGTTTTCATGCGCTGAACTCTAAGACATAAAACCTTTTCTATTAACACATTTGACCCATTTCTCTCAAATATTGTTCACAAATATGTCTAAATCTGTGTTAGTGACCAAATCAGGATCATTTTAGATAGTAACAAATTAAAAGAATAAAACTAAAACTAAATAAAACTAACAAAAATAATCAGAAACAGCAATTTTGCAAAGGGGAAATTCTTGAAATCTTCTATAGTGCATATAAAGATGTTCCATATCTAATAGTGATATCAAACATATATTTTTGCATAAAAAATCTCAATGCTCATGATTCAATTCACATTAAAATAAGAAGCAGAAGGGCAACTTCATTTAAACTACAGAGGACTGGGAATGATTTGTAGGCAACAGTGGTTTGTTACAAGCTCTCCCTCATGGAGGGAGTTTTGCTGGAAAATATCATTAGATATTTCTGCACACCTGCTCAGAAATCTAAATATTCAGTCCAAGCAGATCTTCATCCAATACTCTTCATCTGTCACTAGAGGGAGCACAGGTTTCAAAAGTCGAGCTGTTGGGTATCAGATTAACCATATTGTCAGCATTATGGACAAAGATATAGCTATGGCAAATAAATGTTCTGCTTACTGCCCAACTCGTGTTCTGAAAACAGTTGCCCAAAGCATAGTGTCTCACCTACATTACTGCCCTTATAGTGTGGTCCAATGCTACACAAAAGCATCTACAGAAACTTCAAATTGCTCAGAACAGAGCAGCTAGAGTTGTCCTTGTGACCATTGTGCAGGAGGCGCACACGGTTAACATTACAAGCCAGTCTGCTCATGTTCATGCACAAAGTTCTGAGGGAGAGAGACCAGGTTTTGTTTAAAAAACTCATATTCAGTGGGTTTTGTCACAATTATGCCAACTGACATCAAATTCGTTGGTCATAAAGGGTCAGAAAACCAGTCAGTGTTTGGTTTGAGCACCATTTGCCTCACGTCTCATTGGTGTACGACACTGTATGTCCTCGATCTGCTGGGCATTCTGCTAAACTCATAATCCCATGGCCTTCCGAACATGTTTGTAGAGGTCAGCAGGGTTAGTGCCTTTTGTGCATATTACAAGTTTGGATATGTCGTTGTTAGCTGAAAATACGACCTACAGCACATGATGGCGTCCTAATCATAATCATAATCTGAGCTAAAACATTGACATTTCAAAACAATGGAGACATTATTGACCGTCTCCATGGAACTACACTCAGAGCAGGCCAGAGGAAGGACACAAGGACACGCTCTCTGGACCAAGGCCAGTCCAGACTCTCAGACTCATTTCAAAAGCATTCAGGCCTCACCACATTATGTAACTCTTCATGACTGTTGCTCCACAACCAGGGACACTTTACACTAAAACACAATTCTTTCTATTTGGAGCTTTAGTCCCACACGCTTTATTTATTTATCAGGGTCTTGCGGGGCATTGAAAAGCATTCAATGAATTGTGTCAAAAGGAAGGCTATTACACTGGTGTTAAAGTTTTGTGAGCTGTTTTGATGTGCTAGGGCTGGTGTAACATCCTTAGGGCTGGTTTTAACAGAACGACACGAGTGAAAAGCATGAGTCTAATGGAATACAGAGATCGACAGAAAAAAAAAGTATTAGTATTGTACAAGTATTTTTTTTATGACCCAATGTTAGGGCCTGACCAATATGGATTTTTGGGGTCCGATACCAATATGAAGGGGTTGGCATGGCCAATAACCCATATATACAGTCTCAACTTATATAGCGCTTTTCTACCTTCATTAGGCTCAAAGCGCTTCACAGCAAGGAACCAGCCACCCATTCATCTCATTCATACACCGATGTATGCAGACACTGGAGGCAAGGAGGGTGAAGTGTCTTGCCAAAGGACACAACAGCAGTGTGCACCTTCAGAAGCTGGGAGTCCTCCAGCTCTTTTTAGAGGACCTCCATGTGTTCACAGGCCAGAGGAGAGACACAGTCCTAGAGGTCTTCATCCATCCTTAACATATACAACCTCAGCTGAGGGAGCAGTGGCACTACTCCGAGCTCTTCAATGTTATTCAGGGTGCAATCAGCCGGCTTCAAAATCCATCCATCCATCTATTTTCTTCCGCTTTATCCAGGGCCGGGTCGCGGAGGCAGCAGTCTCAGCAGAGATGCCCAGACTTCCCGATCCACGCACACCTCCTCCAGCTGTTCTGGGGGGACCCCGAGGCGACACCAGGCCAGCTCGGAGACATAGTCCCACCAGCGTGTCCTGGGTCTTCCAGGAGGCATCCGGAACAGATGCCCTAGACACCTCAGCTGGCTCCTTTCGACATGAAGGAGCAGCGACTCTACTCCGAGCTCCTTCAAAAATAAACCTTAAAAAGCCAATTTCCCAGAAGCTTTTTTCTCTCGCGATCTCATTTTGAAAAACAAAAGTCAATATCTAATTCTTGTTGTATTATTTTGGACCACTTGCACAGAAGTGACTGTCAGATCGAGGCAGGCCTTCTGCTCTTGTTATTGTGCTTTAAGAATTAATGCATATTTGAAAATTCTAAGGTGACAGTAACTAGCAATGTCTAATGTAAATCATTCCATTTAGATGTAGAGACGTTGACAGGAGGATACCCCTTTGTTTGTTGAGGCAGGACTAAGCTAATGCCTTAGCTAATGTTTTTTGGGGGGTGTACAAACTTGTCACATAGCAAAGAGAGTCAGGGCGGACTGCCATAGAACTGAGTGGTGCTGGTGTGTTAGCAACCAATAATAGTGTGCTGTATTATGACGCAGAGAGTGCGGAGGCAAATGTATGACAACAGGCCGGGTATCCCAGCCCCTGGGAGAAGACGGGCACCTCCTTCTGACATCATCAGGTGGAACAAAGCACTTCCGGCTCATGGGAAGGAAAGAGACTGAATGTGCAGAATTACACAAACTTGCACCTATGAACATTATTGTTAAAACATGTTAAAGCAGTACTGAGTAACTTGTTTACCTTAATAAATCCTTTCCTAGTCCCTCTGGGGGTAATACAAGTGTTAATGGGATGATTGGGGGGTCTTTCATCTCCCCCTGGTGTCTCTGGCCAGAAAACCACAATTGCAGCTTGACTGCCACCGGTTAGGTGTCACCAATACACACTAATGAAATCACGAAGAAGAAGCTAACAGGCTAACGAGGAAAGCTAACTGCGGGCTAGTGCCACTTAAACAGTATTTACAGCCAAGTCTGAGTGAAAAAAATGATCTCCATTGTGTACAATATCCCTCTGTCCCTTTGTCTTTTCTGTCAGCGTAGTATTTACTCTCACGGACAATTGATGAGTAAAAAAACGCAACATGCTACGACACCTGCAGTGGCACTTATGGCCTCCAGGGGCAAGAGTTACTTAGTACTGCTTTAAACTCAAAAAGAATGGGGAAAAAGCAGATTTAATGTAAGGAGCCCTTTGTGGATTTGATTCTTTATTCATAAAAAAAGCCAAACTATAGCCGTCGAATACATCGAATGGTAGAAAAGTCCAAACTGGCCGTGTCACTGTGTTTCCACATCTCTGCTGTGCTCCTGCTCCGGGGCATGGGGGGCGGAGCCTGAGCCATGATGTAGGCGGGGCCTGAGGAATGTCGTGGGCGTGGCCTGGCGCTCGCTGACCCGCCGAAGCGCTCTCGGCGGTGGTCACAGTTTGTCGCACATCTTGGACAAACATCTTTGTTTGAGGTCTGCGGATGTAAACAGAAGGGCTCATTTAGGCACAATGGTCACAGTGGTTACCTGAGCAGGTGAGTCTAAGGCCCGCCCCCTGCACCGGAACAGCTCCACCTGTGTGTTAGGGGAGTCTGCTCAACAAAGGTCATGTGTGCTGTGGGCAGAGAAACAGCGGGAGACGCTTCGAGGGGCTTTCACGCGCTTTTTCCAACCACAAAAGGAGGAAACAGTCTTTCTTTTTAAAGCATCATCGCTGAACCCATACTGAGCACTTTGCTTCCTTCTCCTCCATGCCAGCAGAGATGGCTCCAGGCATTTTGTACATTGTTGACATTAGCGCTAATATATTTTAGTACATTATTTAGATCAGAGGTAAAGCATATTGCAGTGTATATGTAAATATGCTTCTATTAACAGACAATTACCTTATTCAGGATCAGCCCTGCCCTCATCAAAAATATATATTGTCATTTTTTGCAGACTAAAATTAGACTAAAACTGAATTAAAAGTTTGTAATATATTTCCGTCGACTTTGAAAGAGCCTCATATCATTCACATTTACTGCTAAAGGAACAGCTCTGAGCTTTGTTCATGTGGCAGAAGCTCCATGATGCAGAGGACCTGAGTTAATATCATTATAATAAATGTCAGAAATGTGAAGTTAACTAAATTACGCTTCGATTTAGTCACTAAAACTAGACTAAAATTGGAGAGAAGTATTTAACTTGACTAAAATGTAATGACATCAAAAGACAAAATTTGATGTAGGCTCAATACGGGTTTAAAGTAGTACATCTTTAGCAAATAAATGTATTTTTCCTTTTGAAAATCAATTGCTTTCATTGTGCAAGTTCAAAACCCACTTTGGGAACCACTGTGTTATTGAAATAATTGGTCCAACACGACAGGATCCCACATTTAGTTAACGATAAAAAAATACTAGGCCTGGCAATTCATCGAAATGTAATCAAAATAGCAATCTCTACCTTAGTCAATGTCAATAATCGATATGGACTTCATAATCGTCAGGTTTACAGCCAGTTCTTTGGCAGAAACAGCTCCTAGTTTTGGAGTTTTGATGATACAATGGAAGATTTTTATGTGCTGAATGAAAGTGGAGAAAAGCATTGGTTTTTTTTTGTAGAAGTTACTGTATGTCTACGTTCATGAATAAGATGCATTTATATATGATCAAAAATATAATCAAATCAAAAATCAAAATTGATCAGTATGAGGAAAAAAACACTGAGGTTTCCACCAGTGAAGTCGTTACATCTTATGTAACGTTTTAAACCTGCTCCAGTCACATCCTAACTTTTACTCGCTGTCCTTTACCAGATCTTAAGCCATCTTCATTTGTGTGGGACCCTGCTAATTGTGAATGTAAATGATAGGGGATAGGAAAGACAGCGCTGATCTTATTTTCCAGCCGGAAATCATGTGGGGTCAATTTGCATATAGCCCAAACTCTGCAGACATGGAAACACGTTTACTGAAAATGAGGGGTCACCTGGGGCCTTGGATTTAAATGATCATAAAACACAAGGCTAATGTGTTCCAAAGTAAGAATTAAAAAGCCTGAATTATGCATGATATGGGACCTTTCTATATGGAATTGACTTAAGTACAATCACAAAGTCCCACGACTCAGATCTCCACTCAAAATGAAATACACATTTAAATGTTTTTGCTAGATAAATGGTTATTCCATTTCACTGACACATAAGGATGACTCAGTCCGTGTAAAGCAGCTTTATAGAGAGTGTGTGGTCTGTGGTCACTCACTTCTTGAGAAGGAGAGTCTGCGCACACGTCGGCAAACCTCCAGTGTGTGCTTCTGGTACCACAGGTGGCTGTCTGAGCAGTATCTGCAACACAAGCGCCACCAGGAGACAGTCGATCACTGACATTTTTTCTGCCCATGTTGTTTCTAAATGCCCCTAAAAGGCATGTTTCTCTGTACAGATGCCGCTGAAGAACGGGCTTGTGAATGTGCGTACTGCTTTGGCTTCATACGACAACTTAAATGACTATACAACACCAGTTCCTGCTGTGTTCGATCTGTGTTACTTCAGCAAATACCCATAATGTTAACTCTTCTGCGCAGGCGGGTCTCTTTGGGGACACATTTATTCAAGCAGAAGATCAGATACAAGTTGTATTTGATTAGAAATGTGATCGTTACGAAAAAAGGTTTACTTCCCAAAAAAGTCAGACTTGAACATAGAGAGACTGAACATAGCCAAGTGCATTATTAGATTGAATTGAATTATTGCGTCCAGACTCTCAGAGAAGCATATAGGCTAAAGGAAGGAAACAAAGGAATAATTTTGTCTCTTTAGTCTGCAGTCTGAACTTCATCATCATGGATGCCAACTATCTGCTCCCTCATCAGGAAAGCCCAGCAGAGGATGTTCTTCCTGCGGCAGCTGCCGACCAAGATGCTGGTGCAGGTCTACACGGCCATCATCGAGTCCATCCTCACCTCCTCCATCACCGTGTGGTACCCCGGCGCTACAGAACAGGACAAGCATCGACTGCAGCGCATTGTGCAGAAGGTGATTGGCTGTGAGCTACCATCTCTCCAAGACCTGTTCACCTCCAGAACCCGGAGGCGTGTGGGTCGGATCACAGCTGACCCTTCTCACTCTGGACACGGACTATTCACCCCTCTCCCCTCAGGCAGGAGGCTACGGTCTATCCAGACCCATAAATCCTCCCCTCCGCCATCAGACTCATGAAAAAAAAAAAAACACCCATCTAAGTCAAAACTATCTAAGTTTTGTTATATATTTTATGTTTCATGCTGCACAATTGCTCTGAAAATAATTCCTTGTCTGTGATCCTGTTCACTGACGATGGCAATAAAACTAAATTCTGATTCTGATTAAATATCGGTACACTGTAAATATTGAACATAGTTACAGTAAGCAGAATCAATAATAATTTAATTAGATTTAAATGAATTTATTAACAATAAAAAAATCTCAAGTTCAAAGTTCAAAGACTTCTATGGACAATACAAAATCAAGGACCGTGACGTCGCCTGGTATGGCGCAGCCGGGGCCCCACCCTGGAGCCACGCCTGGGGTTGGGGCTCGAATGCGAGCGTCTGGTGGTCGGGCCTCTGCCCACGGGGCCCGGCCGGGCACAGCCCGAAGGGACGACGTGGGCCCGCCCTCCTGTGGACCCACCACCCGCAGAGGGATCCGTAGGGGTCGGGTGCAGAGAGGACTAGGTGGCAGTCAAAGGCGGGTGCCTCGACGACCTGGTCCGCGTGAGCAGCTTCTGGCGTTCGGGACATGGAACGTCACTTCGCTGGGGGGGAAGGAGCCTGAGCTTGTGCGGGAGGTTGAGAGATACCGGCTAGATATAGTCGGGCTCACCTCCACGCACAGCCTGGGTTCCGGATCCCAACTCCTGGAGAGAGGCTGGACTCTCCATTTTTCTGGAGTTGCCCGCGGGGAGAGACGGCGGGCTGGGGTGGGTTTGCTTATAGCCCCCCAGCTCAGCCGCCACGTGTTGGAGTTCACCCCGGTGAACGAGAGGGTCGCGTCCCTACGCCTTCGGGTTGGGGACAGGTTTCTCACCGTTGTCTCGGCCTACGGGCCCAACATCGGTGCAGAGTACCCGGCCTTCTTGGAGTCCCTGGGAGGGGTACTAGATAGTGCTCCGACTGGGGACTCCATTGTTCTACTGGGGGACTTCAACGCCCACGTGGGTAACGACAGTGAGACCTGGACGGGGGTGATGGGGAAGAACGGCCTCCCCGATCTGAACCCGAGTGGTGTTCTGTTATTGGACTTCTGTGCTAGTTACAGTTTGTCCATAACGAACACCATGTTCGAGCACAAGGCACGAGGCAGGAGGTCGATGATCGACTTTGTAGTTGTGTCATCTGATCTCCGGCCGCGTGTCTCGGACACTCGGGTGAAGAGAGGGGCTGAGCTGTCAACCGATCACCACCTGGTGGTGAGCTGGATCCGCTGGCAGGGTGGGAGGAAGCCGGTCAGACCTGGCAGGCCCAAACGTGTTGTGAGGGTCTGTTGGGAACGTTTGGTGGATCCCTCAGTCAGTAGGGTCTTCAACTCCCACCTCCGGAAGAGCTTCACCCAGATTCCGAGGGAGGTTGGAGACATGGAATCCGAGTGGACCATGTTCTCCTCCTCCATTGTCGATGCGGCTGCTCGCAGTTGTGGCCGTAAGGTCTCTGGTGCCTGTCGCGGCGGCAATCCCCGAACCCGGTGGTGGCGCCCGGAAGTAAGGGATGCCGTCAAGCTGAAGAAGGAGTCCTACCTGGCCTTGTTGGCTTGTGGGACTCTGGAGGCAGCTGAGAGGTACCGGCAGGCCAAGCGTGCTGCAGCTCGTGCAGTCACAGAGGCAAAAACTCGGGTCTGGGAGGAGTTATTTATTAATTAATTAATTAATTTATTTATTTATTGGTTTATTTGGTAGGGACAGTGCAAGTTAATGAACAAGCCACACCGGATTGTGGCTACACCGAAGAAGTTCTTCGGAGAAGCCATGGAGGAGGACTATCGGTCGGCCTCGAAGAGATTCTGGCAAACCATCCGGCGCCTCAGGAGGGGGAAGCAGTGCTTCACCAACACTGTTTACAGTGCGGGCGGGGAGCTGTTGACCTCGACTGGGGATGTGGTCGGGCGGTGGAAGGAGTACTTCGAGGATCTCCTCAATCCCACTGTCACGTCTTCCGATGAGGAGGCAGAGGCTGGGGACTCGGAGGGGGTTCGTCCATCACCCAGGCTGAAGTCACCGAGGTGGTTAGAAAGCTCCTTGGTGGCAAGGCCCTGGGGGTGGATGAGATTCGTCCCGAGTACCTTAAGTCTCTGGATGTTGTAGGGCTGTCTTGGCTGACACGTCTCTGCAACATCGCGTGGCGGTTGGGGACAGTGCCTCTGGATTGGCAGACCGGGGTGGTGGTCCCTCTCTTTAAGAAGGGGGATCGGAGGGTGTGCTCCAATTACAGAGGGATCACACTTCTCAGCCTCCCCGGTAAGGTCTACTCCAGGGTGCTGGAGAGGAGGATCCGGCCGATAGTCGAACCTCGGATTCAGGAGGAACAATGCGGTTTTCGTCCCGGTCGTGGCACACTGGACCAGCTCTATACCCTACATCGGGTGCTCGAGGGTTCGTGGGAGTTCGCCCAACCAGTCCACATGTGCTTTGTGGATTTGGAGAAAGCGTTCGACCGTGTCCCTCGTGGTGCCCTGTGGGGGGTGCTCCGGGAGTATGGGGTCCGGGGCCCTCTGCTAAGGGCTGTCCGTTCCCTGTATGACCGCAGCAGGAGCTTGGTTCGCATTGCCGGCAGTAAGTCAGACTTGTTTCCGGTGCGTGTTGGTCTCCGCCAGGGCTGCCCTATGTCACCGGTTCTGTTCATTACCTTTATGGACAGAATTTCTAGGCGCAGCCAGGGGCCGGAGGGTGTCCGGTTTGGGAACCTCAGGATCTCATCTCTGCTGTTTGCAGACGATGTTGTTCTGTTGGCTTCATCAAATCAGGACCTCCAGTGCGCACTGGGGCGGTTTGCAGCCGAGTGTGAAGCGGCCGGGATGAGGATCAGCACCTCCAAATCTGAGGCCATGGTTCTCCACCGGAAAAAGGTGGTTTCCCCGCTTCAGGTCGGTGGGGAGTCCTTACCTCAAGTGGAGGAGTTCAAGTATCTCGGGGTCTTGTTCACGAGTGAGGGACGGATGGAGCGTGAGATGGATAGACGGATCGGTGCGGCGTCAGCAGTGATGCGGTCGCTGTATCGGACTGTTGTGGTGAAGAGGGAGCTGAGTCAGGGGGCAAAGCTCTCGATTTACCGATCGATCTACGTTCCCACCCTCACCTATGGTCATGAGATCTGGGTAATGACCGAAAGGACAAGATCGCGGATACAAGCGGCCGAAATGAGTTTCCTTCGCAGGGTGGCTGGGCGCACCCTCCGAGATCGGGTGAGGAGCTCAGTTACCCGGGAGGAGCTCGGGGTAGAGTCGCTGCTCCTTCACGTCGAAAGGAGCCAGCTGAGGTGGCTAGGGCATCTGTTCCGGATGCCTCCTGGTCACCTCCCTCGGGAGGTGTTCCAGGCATGTCCTATTGGGAGGAGGCCTCTGGAAGGCCCAGGACACGCTGGTGGGACTATGTCTCCGAGCTGGCCTGGTGTCGCCTCGGGGTCCCCCAGAACAGCTGGAGGAGGTGTGCGTGGATCGGGAAGTCTGGGCATCTCTGCTGAGACTGCTGCCTCCGCGACCCGGCCCCGGATAAAGCGGAAGAAAATGGATAGATGGATGGAAAAAAATCTCAACATCATATTACTGAACAAAATTAAATACTTAATTGTCTCGTCCTGAGCAACATCCCCCCTGCGTTGAGCAGGCGAGTGACAGCGGCGCTGCTCAACACAGCAATGTCAACGCACACAGACTTTCTTTGCTTTTTTTCTCAGGACAAAGTGTTTAATCAAATACAATAATCTGATGTGTGGTATAAGCGCAGAAAGCATATAAACAATGGTTGAAAGTGCTGAACAACCTCAAGCGATGAGGAAAAGAGGCACTCAGACGGAGACGGTGCTTTGGACCGTGGTCTCGTTGGTTTCATGTTGGACGGTGCATATTTAATCTCCAACACTTTGGTCTCTGTCTGAATAAAGCTTCAAACACATTCCACACCGACCAAAGCTCTACAGGCTGCACTCACTCTTTGTCACACTGCCGAAGTCCTGCTCATGAAAATAGGAAACTTTATGGGTAATCAATAAACTACTACAGCACTACGACTTTTTAATTACATTAAAGCCCAAGGCGAACAAACACTCTTGAATACACAATCTCACTTTTGAATATGTATGAAATCGGTCGGTGGCTAGTAACCACTAGAAAACCAATGATCACTGCGGCCATTGACCAAAAAGTGTATGTCAAGCCTGGTCTACCGCTCATCATGATCAAATAAAACGTCCCTGTGGGTCCTCACCTCTTGGTGGGTCTCCTGGCTTTGAAGGACCTGCACAGGCATTGGGAGTAGAACTTGCAGAGCTCGAACACGCAGGGCTGCAGTTTGTGGCTGCTGATCTTCACCGCAGACACCTCCAGCTCCGCTCTCCTCCACGGACAACCTCTCGACACAAGAACAATAGTCAACACCTTTCAGAACAGTCCGCTTTCTTCAGAGGTCAGTGGGGCTCATTTGCAAGTTGTATTTGCAATGTAGCAGCAGTAGAGCAGGTCCATAATGTTTTTGAAAGGAGAAGAAAGCCCATGTTGTGAAAAATCTGCAAATTGTAACTATGCCTTGCAGCCAAACGCAAGCAGTTTATAGCAGGGGATTCCCATTCTGAGCCCTGTCATAATACAGCCCATCAATGTGTGAGAGACAGTTCTACCACAAAGATACAATGATACATATCTCATACACAGAATTGAATTTGTTATGTAGGTACAGTATATTATTTGATATTCTTGATTGTATATGATGCACTTTGACATGAGCTGCTCTGTCCCTTCTTTTCCTCCTCCTCCTCCTCTTTCCTTCCCTCCTTTCCTCTTCCTCTTCCCTTCCTCCTGCCCCCTTCCTTTCCTCCTCCACCTCGTCCTCTCTTCCTTTCCTTCTCCTCCACACTTACGTTTCTCCTCCTCCCTCCCTTCCCTCCTCCACCCTTCCTTTGCCCCTCCCCGCTGCTCTGATGCTTCCCCCCCTTTCCTCTATTCTTTCTTCCCATTCTCGGTGTCCCTTCCTTCATCCCTCACTTATTGTTCACCATCTTCTTCTTTCTATCTCTTCTTTTCTCTGTCTTCCTCACACTCTTCCTCCCCATCCTTCCTTCATTTCTTCACATCTCCCCTTCCTTAATTCCTCCCCCTTTTCCTCCCACTTCCTTCCTTCTCTAACTCTTTCTCCCTTGCTTTCATCTTTTCTCCCTCCCTTCCTCCCTTCATCAGTCCTGTCTGCCTCCCTCTCATCCCTCGAACCCCCCTTTATCTTCCTCGTTCACTTCCTTTTAATCTTTTTTCTTCCCCTCTGTCTTCCTTCTTTCTTCTCCACCCCTCACCCCTTTTTCTTTTTTGTGTAACTGAGGCAGATCGCATCTCCATTTGTTGCTAGGCAGATCGCTATGTTTAAGAGGTGGAGTCTACTGCCCCCAGTGACTGTGTTTGGTAACAACTAAAAACACTCATCGATGCACAAGTGGATCAAGTGCAGACTACACTCTCAGAGGAGCCTGAACATTTACTCAAGAAGTAAAATAAATAAGTACTTCTCAAGTCCTGTGGGTTTAGAAAGTCTGATTTCGTCTTTAGTTGGAGAAAAAAAACACATGGAAATTCTGATATTTCCAAAGAAGAATTTATTCATATCTGCCTTACAGATTTGTTTACGGTGGGAGGGTAAACCAAATGTTTCACTTCACTTCAAATATACAGCGGGAACCATATATTTACCTACACTTCATTAAAAAAACACATTTACATTTTTTTCTTACTGTCGGACATGAAACCAGAATTAACCTTTATTTTTTTTAGGTAAAGTAGAATTTAAAAAATATTTCTATTTGTCAAAGTCCAGAAAAATGAAATGTTTTTGTAACTTTTTACAAAACCAAAAGTTTACATACAACTGGATTGAGATCAGGACTTAGTGATGACCACTTCAAATCATTGACTTTGTTTTCCTTAAGCCACTTTGTAACCAGTTTGGCAGTTTGCTTTGGGTCATTGTCCATTTGGAAGACCCATCTGTGCCCAAGCTTTAACTTCCTGGCTGAGATGTTGCTCCAATATTTCCACATAATGTTCTTTCTTCATGATGTCATCTATTTTGTGAAGTGCACCAGCCCCTCCTGCAGCAAAACAACCCCACAGCATGATGCTGCCACCCTCGTATTTCACAGTTGGGATGGTCTTCTCAGCCTTGCAAGATTCCCCCTTTTTCCTAAATGCGATGATGGCCAAAAAAAAAAGGAAAAAAGAAAGAATTCTGTTGGACCTCCAAAAAATAATGGTCTCCGTGACCACTAAAACATGTACAATAGGTGAATCCTCCAGCCAGGTGACCCTCAGCCTGGCTCCACATCTGGAGATGGGACCCTACTGCGGCTGCCGGCTGCTTCTACAGGTCGCCCAGCGATTTGACCAGATGGGTCAAATGCAGAGAAGAATTTCCCGGATCAATAAAGTATACCTTACCTTAGTAGTAGTAGTAGTAGTAGTAGTAGTAGTAGTAGTAGTAGTAGTAGTAGTAGTAGTAGTAGTAGTAGTTCAATTACAAGTTTGTCCAATATTATTTAAAAAGGCAGATTTTAAAAGCACTTTCTTTGTGGTTCAAAGATGACAATATTAGTTGGACTGGTCATTTTTCTCGAGGCCTTTGTATACCAAGCATAAAGTAGTATTAGTAGTCATATTAGTAGCTATCTTTGATCTTTTATGAGTTTCAATAGTTAAACGATATAAACAAATGAGAGTTTAAGTTTGTCGTATAGTTCTAAGTAATTAATGATGGTACTACTAGTACAGTAATAGTGTACTATACTTTTTGAAGTACTGTTTTTTTCTTCATTTTGGACAGTGCATGTTAATGAACATACATGGGTCTCATGCATGTAAACAAGCCACACCGGATTGTAGCCATGGGCTAATTTCCATCCGTTGTCCCCATGTGCACTCTCAACATACTCATTCATCCTGGCCTATTGTACATGTTTTTAGTGGTAGGGGAAACCGGAGTACCCGGAGGAAACCTACGCAGACACGGGGAGAACATGCAAACTCCACACAGAAAGGCCCCGTATGCTTTTTATGCTGATAAATGTGTGTTGCACACAATATTTCTTTATCTCTTTGAATCCATCATCGTGTGCAGGAGGAGTGAGGGGAGGGAGGGGCAGAGCAGGGTTTACTGACACCTACTGACAAAAACAATTCAAAATGACATAGCTTTAACACCAAAACACCATTAAAAACTATAGGGACAACCAACCCCACTCACCAGGACGCAGTGAATTTTTTGTCGTCTTTGTCGGTTAATAACTGAATAAGGGAAAGAGACCGACTTAAGCCAAAGGTTTCATTGAATGTTTGTGGCTCTGTGTGATGTTGTGTTGATGTTGTGTCTCGCCAATGTTTTTCTTTAAATATATGACACTATTAGACAGCAAGATTCTCATTTTTTCTGTCCTGTTCTCCTGCAGTATCTGGCATCAGAAGGGCACTCACCTGGTCGCTCTGCACTGACGGCCTTGGTGGGAGTTGTAGTTCTCCTGGGTGCAGTTGTAGTCCTTTGTGGATGCTCGCTCGGTGTGTGGGCAGCAGCGGTGGACGGTTGTCTCTGTGTGCTGCCCTCTGCTGGTGGAGTGCGTGTGGTTAAAACCATCAGGACGTGTGTGGCCGGGACAGTGGGGCTCATCGGGGACACTCGGGGGGCCAGAGAGGGGGCCGGTCTGGACGCTGGCGCAGTAGCAGAGATGGGTAGGTGGAAGTGGTCCGCAGTATTGGTAGTACTGGAGTATTTGGGTGGTGTAGCTGGTATTGGAGTACGCGGGTGTGAGGTTACGGGGGGAATCACTGCCCCTCCTTCGCTGGACAGTTCAGCCAGGGATGAGGGAGAAGCTGTGGGCAGAGGGGGGATTACACTTATTTATGGAACTTTCTTTGTAATTGTAAACTCTGTCGTCTTATCCTACTTCCACAGTCCCAGTCAAGCAGTCAAGTCCTGATTAGTGCCAGTGCAGCCTCCAGTCATTAAAGCTCAGTCACTGAACATTAGAGGTTCTTAGCTTTCAAATGTTGACCAGCATGTTCACATTTAGCGAAAGCTTGTGTCCCCAAATGAAGTTTAAAGGCCCCTGACCTGACTTTTATGTTTATGCACGGTTATACAATGTTACTCCATAGAGTGGCCTATACTGTAAAAATATCTTTAAAAACATCTGTTTCATGATGTGATTTATTGGTGTTGTCATCCTAAATAGTCCGTATGTGACTAAAGGGGTGTTTATTCTTTCTAGGCAGATTATGACACGTGTTTGTTCGGTCAGTGCTGCTGCTGTGGAGACGGGCCAGGACATTCTGAGCATGTGCATGTTTGCACACGGTGTTAAGTGTGCAAAATAATTCTATTTCAGTTGGAGCAGGTGTCAATACAACTCTATGGGAAAGAAACAGTTTTTGAAAGAAATGTCCCTGATCATTATTTGATAGTCCTTGGATTCACAAACCTGCCACTTTATTCTTATTCTACTGACCAACGTCACGCTCATGTTTTGGATATTGTCACGCCTTGGATGCCTTTCAGAGCCGTGTTAATTTTGACAACATATTTTAATTTAGTTTTAGTCTTAGTCTTTTGATGTAAATGTGATTTAATTTTGGTTGCGTTTTAGTCAAATAATTCTCTTACATTTTAGTCTAGTTTTACATTTATTCGACTTTGCATTTATAATATGAATATGACATGAACAAAGCATAACGCTGATCCTTTGGCAGTAAATTGAAATGATATGAAGCTCTTTCAAACTGTCACTGGAAGTTTGGTAGCCTGGCACGAGCCAGACTGATCCTCCATGTTCAGAGATACATGGGGTTACAGTCTGGAATTGTGCGATTTGAATCTCGCTGACTCCAGCAAAACCAACACGAGCCAATTATAGCACGGGAGGCGGGAGTTAACAGGGCATCATCTTCCACACTAGGATTTCCCATCAAACACCTGTGCTCCTCCGGGCCGTAACCAAAACAGTGAAGATGACGGCCGCGACACAACGATCTTTTACCAGTGCCCTTTCTTCAGTTTTAAATGAGCTGGACTCGTCCTTAAAGAAGAAGCTGCTCTGAGGGCTTTCACCAGAACATTTACTCCACTGCACATGTGGACTACAAACAACATGGCAAAGTGTAGGTCGTTTTGTGTTTGATTGGTTCGCTCTTGTTCAAACTGCAATCGTTAGCCCCGCCTCCCGTCTCTTTGGAAATTGTGTCCTATTACCACAATTCCAGACTGTCTTTAAATGTATTTATATATACATAAATAAAGTCAGTCTGGCTTTATGCCAGGCTAGAATTTTGGATGATTTCAGTCTCTGCTTTACATTTTTATTTAGTCATATTTTAGTCGATATCTTGATATTTTAGTCATTGTTTTACTCTCATTTTAGTCAGCCAAAATATTACTTTGACTAAAATTATGACTAAATCTTTTAGTTAACTAAATCAACACTGTTTCAGAGGGAATAATTAGACCACAGTTCATATTTTTTATTTTGTTTTATGTGAATTGGCTCAGGAATTACAGAGAAATTAGCAATAAACTAACTAGAAATCTGCAGTTTGACAGTTACCATAGTTACCGCCATGGAATTTTCAGCTGCTCTTCAGGTTCTTTTCAATGTTGTGATGTCACGTGAATGCAACCTATTCCCAGCCCATGTGGGCCTTTCTGTTCTGTGTCTAAGTGGGTTTAAGTGGGTTCTCGCTACACTGGTTTCCGCCACCAACGTAAAACCTGCACAATAGGCTCACTTCAAGCTTCAGACCAAACCTGACTCAAGATCTTTAGGCCAGTTTGTTTCACGGGACTTAGTCTAAGTTACAGTGTATGAAGCTTATTCCTGACTAAAAAACACAACAAGAGAGAAGGGGACAAACAGGTTTTAAACCAGTATAATACATTCCAGACGCACTTTATGGCTGGTTATAAGTGTTTTTCAGATACTTTTGGGAGTTTAGCCACCTGGCAACCCTGGCTCTGGACGGCATTGAAGACTGGAACAAATGTAAAGAACAAATGTCCATTTGGAGAGAAAAAAAAAGTTTTTAGAGAAATCTAGGCCAGCTAATATTGAACTTTCTCTTTGTAATCGACAGTGGCGCAGATGGTAGAGCTCATGATCTCATGATCAGAAGGTTGTGGGTTCGAATCCCAGCTCCTGCAGGTGCACACTGTGGTGTCCTTGGGCAAGACACTTCACCCTCCAGTGTCTGCGTACACTGGTGTATGAATGGGTGACTGGTTCATTGGATAAAAGTGCTCTTTACATTTACCATGAGTTAGTGCTCTGGTGGACATGTGACTGCGATTGATGGATACAGGTATAAGTATTTTATGTCAGTGGTTCCCAACCTGGGGGGCCCAGAGCTTTGCCTTGTCAGAGGCTTAGGTCATAAATTATATTATTTGAGCAAAATAAATGGTCTAAAATCATCAAATATGACTGAGTAAGGACTACAGGTGCATTAAACACTCCAATTGCAGTTTATTTGTTTGAAATAAATACTTATTAGCAATTATTTTTATGTTTTGATACATTTGAGGGGGCCACAGTTTTGAACTGGGGGTCGCGACCTGACCACAGCACGCGCAGGGGGGACTTAAAGGAAAAAAGGTTCTATGTGAGTATGTGCGTGGGCACTGACCGTGAGCAGTGGAGTGGACGCGGCTCACAGGAGGGGACATGATGAGACTGCGGTTGACTGATCCTGAGGTCCACTCTGTCAGACACAAACACAAACTGCTCTGTGTTAAAGACTTACGGCACAAACAGCACATGCCATAAGGAGCAGACACCTCACCTACAGCGACAGGAGCTCTGCTGGCCGACGTGTTCTTCCCTGGGAGAGAGGAGAGAGGAGGTCATTAAACAGTTTGGGTTCTACAGTCACACATAACAGCAACATTAACAGGCCTTAGTTTCTCCAGGCTTAAACACACTTCTGGATACCACAGCCAGGGATTGAAAGTTGAAAACATTATCACCAGCAGAGAGTAAGAAGCAGTTTGGACATCAAAAACAAGAGCTCTTCCTCAAGGAGGAGGGAACCACCTGATGACATCAGCAGGTGCAACAGAGAGAGAAGGAGGATTCTTCAAACCTTAAACACAGCTCAGCTTCAGGTATGTCGTTGATGTCATGTAACATGGTTAACCTGTTACCTCCCTGATCAGGGGGATAGGGTTATGATTAGGGTTAGGAAGGTGATGCAAGTTGTGTTTTACTCACACAGATCTTACACATAGTTTTAGAAACTAGAAGATCTTGGCTCTCAAATAAGGTATCATACTGGCATATAGGCTGTAAGGTCTCAAGTCAACAACCTTAACTCTAACCCTAACCCTGGTGTAGCAGGGTGCACTTTGCTCCACAAGGCGGCGCCAGCGTGTAAGCACATAAAATCTCCACCTTCCCCTTGCGTGTCCTCAGACTTCCGCCTAGCGTGTTGTGGCGTTTGTGCCGTGGTGCCCCATGCTCTGCGATGCCAGGTAGAAGATGCAAGATTATTTCTGTCCTAAGTAATTGTTAGCAAATATCCTAATGTAGTTTCCTCTGTAGTACTGTTGTGAGCAGCGTATGGCGCTCTACTGTGGGTCATGGCGTGCGTCCTTGTCAGTGGTGTGGTGGCCGGTGTTGAGGGCGTCATTGCCTCCCGGGCCGAAATGAAGTCGCTGATGGAGCACGGCTGCGTACTTTAAGGCGGTATGTTATTTTCACAAACAGTGTGTAGATAAAGTTACAGGTGCACTTAGTTAAAACATCCAATCTACAGACAATGTGGCTCTTCGTGGTCAGTCTGCGTCCTGCTGTCTTGCCTTGCCTTGTCTGCACCTGTTTATTATTATTTCGAAGGAACAAGATGTAAAAGTGGACTTTAACCTATGGACTATGATGGATTATTATGGACATGATCTTATTTTTTTTAAATAATTGTATTGATCCTGAAACAATCGTGACACAAACAGAAGCTAATTCATTATCAACGAAATAAATACTGTTAACTTAAATATACACTCAACAAAAATATAAACGCAACACCTTTGTTTCTGCTCCCATTTTTCATGAGATGGACTTAAAGATCTAAAATTCATTCCAGATACACAATATTACCATTTCTCTCAAACATTGTTCACAAATCAGTCCAAATGTGTGATAGTGAGCACTTCTGCTTTGCTGAGATAATCCATCCCACCTCACAGGTGTGCCACATCAAGATGCTGATCTGACATCATGATTAGTGCACAGGTGTACCTTATACTGCCCACAATAAAAGGCCACCCTGAAATGTGCAGTTTTTTTGCTTTATTGGGGGTCTGGGGACTCAGAACCAGTCAGTATCTGGTGTGACCACCATTTGCCTCATGCAGTGCAACACATCTTCTTCGCATAGAGTTTATCAGATTGTCAATTGTGGCCTGTGGAATGTTGGTCCACTCCTCTTCAATGGCTGTGCGAAGTTGCTGGATATTAGTGGGAACTGGTACACGCTGTCGTATTCGCCGGTCAAGCACATCCCAAACATGCTCAATGGGTGACAGTTCTGACAGTTTGTGCAGAAATTGTTTGGTTATGCAAACCAATTGTTTCAGCAGCTGTCTGAGTGGCTGGTCTCAGACGATCTTGGAGGTGAACCTGCTGGATGTGGAGGTCCTGGGCTGGTGTGGTTACACGTGGTCTGCGGTTGTGAGGCCGGTTGGATGTACTGCCATATTCTCTGAAACGCCTTTGGAGACGGCTTATGGTGGAGAAATGAACATTCAATGCACGAGCAACAGATCTGGTTGACATTCCTGCTGTCAGCATGCCAAGTGCACGCTCCCTCAATGCTTGTGGCATCTGTGGCATTTTGCTGTGAGACAAAACTGCACATTTCAGGGTGGCCTTTTATTGTGGGCAGTATAAGGTACACCTGTGCACTAATCATGATGTCAGATCAGCATCTTGATGTGGCACACCTGTGAGGTGGGATGGATTATCTCAGCAAAGCAGAAGTGCTCACTATCACACATTTAGACTGATTTGTGAACAATGTTTGAGAGAAATGGTAATATTGTGTATCTGGAATGAATTTTAGATCTTTAAGTCCATCTCATGAAAAATGGGAGCAGAAACAAAGGTGTTGCGTTTATATTTTTGTTGAGTGTAATTTCTGCCTCTGCCTCAATCAGCGAACCTATGTGCTTTTGGTCCTAAGTCAAACTTAGGTGGTGTTGTCTGGCTTGAACTTGAATTAGATATCATTTATCAGACCCTCAATACCCCACTGGGTTACACTAAGATGGCAGGTAACAGGTCAAAAGCTTTAAAGGGACTAGACAGAGTTTAAAAATGTTAAAATGATGTCCCCCTGCATGCTCCAGCAATGTCCTAACGTGTAGAATGATCTTCCATCCTTTAAAAAAGTCAGATATACCAGAGTTCAGTAACAACTCAAGTAATTCACTGAAGAGATCCAAACATAGAACTTCTCACATAAAATGATTCAAGGACATCTATGGCGTAATTTCTTCATAAGAGTGAAATACCCCTACCAATATCTCGTAAAAAAAATCAATCAATAAATACAGTCATGGACAGAAGTGTTGGATCCCCTGACATTTTTCCATTAAATCTCAGTCAAATGTTGTTGGATAGTTTGCGCCGAAACCAATGTACTATAAGCAGGACGGCTTGGATTTCTTTAGAAGCTGTTTGAGGCTTACACACCAGAAAAAGAGGATTATCATCTTTAACCTCTTAACCCCCTACCTGAACGGAGCACATTTTCTCCAGTTTGGCATTGCACACATCTAAAAGCTTCTTGAAAAAAGCGCCAGAATAGCGGCGAAAGCAAGGGTGAAAATGCAAAAAAAAAAACGTGACAAAAATGTGACGGACAAGTGACAAAAATGTGTAGCAAAAGAAAACAAAAAAGCCAAAAAGAGCAACAGAAAAATGATGAAAAAGTGACAAAAAGCAATGAAAATGTGACCTACAAAACTGACTTTTTTTGTCGCTCTTTTGTGGCTTTTTCATCACTTTTTTTGTTGCGTTTTTCATCCTCGTTTTCGTTGCTATTTTGGGGCTTTTTTTCAAGAAGCTTTTAGATTTGGGTAAAGCCAAACTGGAGAAAATGTGTTTTTGGGGGTTAAGAGGTCATATACCAGGCCAAACCCATGACTGTAAATCAGATCAATAACACTTTCAGAAATATGCAGTCCTTCTTTCCCCTGCTGTACTCGGGTTACAGTGACGCTCGTGTGTGTGTGTGCGTGTGTGTGAGGGCGTATTCTCACCAGTGTGTGGCCCCTCCACGATGGTCTGGTTGAACAAAGGGGTGATGGAGTCTACGGCCCATAGCTCCGGGCGCTCTCTGCCTGGAAACACACACAATCTTCTCTTCATCTTCCTGCCCTGGGCTGTCAGTCAAACACTACTGTAGATAAACTAAGGTCTGAATAAGATGTTAGATCTTTTTAATTCTAGGACGGGGTCAGTGAAACCTACAAATACACTGCTGCAAAATGGAATGATTTTAAACTAAAATGTGGCCTCTCTGTGATTGATGTGATTGACTTTGTAATGTTTTATTTATTTGATCTTTATTTAACAATGAAGATTGTTAAGAGACCGTCTTTTCAAGCAAACCCTGCTTATGTGCCAAAGGGATCCTATTGTACATGTTTTCCCCAATGATCCCAATGATTTTACTCCCATTTAAGGCGAGACACGTCAGGAGGAAACATCGATATTTGATGCAGTTATTTTCAGATTAACATTGTAAGTACGCAGCCATACCGCCTTTGCTCTGCCCGATCCCGTCAGACCTCTGAAGCTAAGCAGGAAGGGCCTGGTCGGTACTTGGATGGGAGACCGTTTGGTAACACCAAGTCTGTGTGAATCTAGTGAGTGAGTGGTTGGTGGTGGTGGGAGGGGCCGATGGCACAGACTGGTTGCCTCGCTTCCGTCAGTCTACCCCAGGGCAGCTGTGGCTACAATTGTAGCTTACCACCACCGAGTATGGAGTGAATTAATAATGCAATGTAAAGCGTCTTTGAGTGTCCAGAAAAGTGCTGTGCTATATAAAACCAATGCATTATTAGGCCCGAGCGCCATCAGGGCTGGCGAAGGGGCTCTTGTAATCGTATAGAGTGCGCACTCCCCCAAAGTGCGCTCGCCTCCTCTCAAACATGCACTAACGCACTCCTCTCCTCGTTCACGTTCCGTGCACGTGCACATGTATCAGAAAACGAACATTGTAATTGGATGGTGCGCGGAGCGCACTCCCCCAAAGTGCGAACAAAACGCACAAAACGAGCGTGAAGCGCTCCCCTCCTCTCAAACACTCACTAACACACTCCTCTTGTCGTGCACGCGACTGAGAGCCCTGGGTCACTGACGGGCACTTCGTGCCACTTGCGGCTATTATTATTATTATTATTATTATTATTATTGTTTTAAGTAAAAAATAGACCAAATGTATTTATTTCATGGCCAAATGACAGCTTTGGGTTCGGTCCATTTATGGACTCGTGACTTGCCTGGCCTCGCCCTCCTTGACAACCCTCTGAAATCCAAATATGATCATTTCCTTTGTGGAAGACGCCAACCGTGAAAGTATTTATCCAGAGGATGAACACCCCGGGTGCCATACAGTGTGAGGGGCGCAGAATTGCGCTTGAATTTAACCCTATAAGGTCTGTGCCCAGCCATCCGCAACATCACAGATATTTGGACATAACTTTTGAACGGTGTGGGAGAGAGTGGGTCTTTTGTGATGATCCTTCTACGCCTCCAGGGAGCTGTGCAACATCGCAGTGAATTTTTCCATCAGAAGTGGAGGCTCCGTCCTCTAACAAAACTGTTGCACATCTTCCGAAAATAAAATAAAATAAAATAATATATAATATATCAATACAATCATATACAAGAAAACTAGGCTTTTACATAAAACAGTCACAAAATCAATGAAAAATATAGCCTACAATGTCGTTCAAGTCAATACATTTCAGAAAAAATGAAAAGAAAAAAGTGCACTATATATGACACCGGCCCTGTAATTAACTTTATTTGAACCTTATTTTTTATGACGGATTTTTCAATGTCTAATTCCTCAATTACTGAGCATTGACCCTAAAAAAACAAGTCAACATTTGAATTTTTACAGATTATTTCACATACTGAATAAAATAATACTAAAGATTATAGCATTACATTATTGTTATGTAGGACCCAGAGAGCATTCCTACAAAGTGAGCTTATTTTTGGGGGTTGCCTAATCTGCCCGGCGATGTGTCCACTGGCCTGTGCACTCACCCAGCTGTCCCGCCATCACGCAGATGTAGATGCAGTCCGAGTTGTTCTGCTGCGAAACTAGAATTAAAAAACACAAGTTATGAACAAAAACCTTGGACTCTGACCCACACAGAGGGGGTGGAGCCAGTTAAACACTGTAGCTGCCAGGCTGGAAGTACAGGATTATTTGAACTAGAATGGGTGAAACAAAAGGTTATGAGCTGACCGGAGAGGATGGAGGCCGACTTGAAGAGCTCGTGGAGGTAGCTGCTGGAGTTCCCCATGACGTCCAGCAGAATGGCCGTGAAGTCTGAAAACGTACAGTGAGAGTGAGTTATCAAAGTGACGGTGCCCCGTCTAGAGCCGGTCACGCATATTTTCGCTCTGGTCTTTGTTCTTCTGCCGGCGTCCTCCTGTGTTTGGAGCAACAGGCTAACAGGTAGAGCGGAGTGAAAGGGCCTGATCATCCGCCTGCCGGGTGAAGCTGAGTCTATGTTTGGTCTTGACTGAACTTTAAAGTTTTACAAGTTGTAGGGAATTAATGTGTGACCAAAATAAAACAACTCTTTGTTTTAGGTTCTGCTGTCATCATTGGGTTGACCAGCTCATGAGGGAAACTGCCGTCTTGTCTGCCCTCAGCCTTGTCTTGTAATATTTTGAAGTTATGTGTTAATTGCCTTCTGGGAACAATGGAAACCAATACATTTTGATATGTAAAGAATGGAACCTGCCTCTGTGGTCAATATTACTGATCTGTTTGCTTTTTGGTGATTCATGTAAACAGCAATCACTTCACCAGGAACCATTATTAGTAGAATGTGAAGAGAAATGGTCCTGATTTGTCCCTTGCAGATCCCCATCTTTATACGTCGCCCTCTCCCTTTTTAATTCTAGTTTGATTTCACTGCTCTTGACCCGCTTGTCGTCTGGCGGCTCGTGTGCAAGTTTTTGATGTTTCCTTTTCATTCTGTCCGACGTTCTTTCTTCCTAATGTGAAGCGCTCTGCCAGTTTCTCCTACATAGGATCTGCTGCACGACAAGCAGGAAGACGGAGCCAAAAAACGCTTTAAATCAGCTGAGACACGTCACAGCAACGTCACGTGACACCTCTGAGGAACTAGTAGGTCCGATATGAAACAAGAGGATATTGCCATCGTTACTAGAACACCCAATGAACCTAATTTGTTCAGTATGTGCATTTATGAAATGTTTTTCATTTTGCACCAAAAGCCTCTGGGACCACCACCAAACACACACAGGCCTGTTTGATATGATGATCCTGGACGTGCTCACCCGTGAGGTCGTTGGTCTGGTTGGTGACGCAGTAACAGAAGCGTCTCCTGAACATGCTGCTCTCGATGTTTTTGACACTGGAAACTGAAAGACACAGAACAGGCTGAACATTCAGGGCACTAGAGCGGTGACCATTACAGGTGATACATGTCAGCCTTGTTATTATTATCATGATGAATACGTGAAGCAGAACTCTGTAAAGACACACTGCATTTTGACTTTATGTTTTTATCTTAAATTGAAAGGGATCATGCCACTAAAGAAGAACTAAGTAACATGTTGACCTTAATAAATCCTTTCCTAGTCCCTCTGGGGTATACAAGTGTTGATGGGATGATTGGAGGGTCTTTCATCTCGCCCTGGTGTCTCTGGCCAGAAAACCACAATTGCAACTTTCCCTGCACCGGATCAGAGGCGCAATACACACTAATGGAATCACTAAGAAGAAGCTAACGGGCTAACGGGCAAAGCTAACTGCGGGCTAGCGCCACTTTAGCAGTATCTACAGCCAAGTTTGAGTGAAAAAAATGGTCTCCATTGTGTAATTGGGTTGTGGCACATTGTACAATATCCCTCTCTCCCTTTGTCTTTTCTGTCAGCGTAGTATTTACTCTCACGGACAATTAATGAGATAAATGCAACATGCTACAACATTAACAGTGGCACTTATGGCCTCTAGGGGCATGAGTTACTTAGTTCTGCTTTAAAGTGTCTTATGAAACTAAGTAAATACACTCAGAAATCACAAACTTTTCTATTTGTATTGTATTGTATCTTGAAATTGGGGTAGGCACTTATAAGCTTTCTTGCTTCGGCCTACTCCTTTTGAGTTATTATTTATTTTTCTTGTTTGTCTTTTTGTGGTAATGTAAACGAAATGATGTAGATATTGTAAATAATAATGCACTGTAAATAATAGCTCAAATAAATTAAATCAAATCAAATCAAGTGATAGTCTGGATGTCTAAGTGCCAGATCTTGTGCGCAGTCCTCTGGCGAACTGAGTGGCAGATAATGCACTATTCGGGCATCATTAGAGGAGGTGACTGCTCTGATGGGAGCACCGCTGACATTCATTTCCTCATTTACATGGCGCTGCCTTGTGTTCTTCCTTAAGCCTTAGACTCTCACAGGTCAAACTAAAACTTTATTAACCCATCATGAACTAAACAATGTTCATGTCTCAAGTGAGAAAGAGCTACAGTCCTCCGCTTTGGCATGGATCGGCCCTCGCTTGGCTGTAAAGGCGAAACAAAACAAATGCACATGTTCACACCCCACTCCCCACAATCCTCTCCCTCCCCTTCCCTGCCACGGAGTCGATCTGGTTGGAGGAAAAGGTGTGTCTCCACCCCAGTACTTTCCACTTGAATGCGCTAAGTCTGGAGTGTCAAGATCACAAAGTGCGCTCCTAAAATGTTACGCTATACACACAAGATCGGACCCTAAATGTTTTACAAATGTTATAAATGTGCAAAATCGACCACCTGGTCTTGCATTTTGATGGAAAGCATAGGTGAAACTTGGAAAATTAGAATATTGTGAAAAAGTTTATTTATTTCTGTAATACAACTTAAAATGTGAAACCAATATATGATGTAGACTCTGCATGCAAAGTGACATGCTATTACCTTTTGAGGCTTTCCCTCCGTATGGAGGGTGTCAATGATGGTTTTCTGCACAACTGTCAGGTCAGCAGTTTTCCCCATGATGGTGAATTCTACTGAACCACTGAGACCATTTAAAGTCTCAGGGACCCTTTGCAGGTGTTTTGGATTCATTGGCTGATGACAGAGTGACACTTTGAGCTAGTAGTTTTGTGTTGTTCAATGGGTTTACGCTCGAACGTGTGGGTGGGATATGTCTAACTACCTACTGTAATATACGGCTACGAACTAGAGCCAACGTTATTTCATTTGTTTGCTTGTTTGTTGGTCATTCACCCCTGCTGGTATACAGATCCGCCCGTTACCGTATGCGTAGTATAGCTTTATCGCCTTGGAAAAGACAGGTGAATCGTTACACAATATAGTCCCTTTTCACAATATTCTAATCTTCTGAGATTTTGAATTTGGGGTTTTTACAAGCCATGAGCCAAAATCATCCACATTAAAACAAACAAAGGCTTGACATTAGGGATGTAACGATTCACTCAAGCCCCGATTCGATTCGATTTCCAATTTTAAGTTCCCGATTTCGATTTTTTCCGATTTTTTTACCTTTAAACTTTTTTTTTAGAAAAGAGTATGACTCATTCATACCAAAGTTTCTTTTGTTTTAACATCTGCATTTTTGTCCTTGTAACAAACTGCAACTGTCTCAGTAAGAGAACTGTACATTACAAAAAATTACAAGACATGAAAATGAACTATAATCATTTTGACATGAGTGCTTGTACATTTACATGTTTTCATCATAAATAAGATGTGTAGCAAAGCAAATATTTGAGTTTATATTTATTTTACCAAACCTTTTTTTTTTTTTGCAGTTTGAACATAATACTACCATTTAGAACTAATTTACAGTGCAGTTTTTTTCACCCTCGAACGCCTCACAGCCTCCTGTGTAGCCTTTGTAATCATAAGGAAAAGACATGACAGCTCCCTGTAGGTATTGGATTAATTGACAAGCGGACATTTGATGAGGATTTCAGCAGAATCAGAGCAGGTTGGTCAGATGTTTGTCAGTTTACGATCTTTGGTAAACTTCTGTCAAAATGCTAAACTCTGCGTTAGCCGCTAATGCTAATCTCGTAGCTGCGTCTGCTGCTTCGATGCCTACACGTGTTTGTGTTTACATGGTGTGGCGTGTGTTGGGGGTGAGGCGGGTGGAGGTGTGGAGCTTGTCTTGAGAAAAAGTTAACGTCGTTAGAAACAACAAGCTACGTTCCGGTCTATTTCGGTAGCGCAAAATGGAGTAGCTGAGGGTGGCTTTAAAATCGATTCTTTAATTTTTTACATCGATTCACATTTTACGCATATTAAATCGATTTTAAATCGATTTTCGATGAATCATTACATCCCTACTTGACATATGTCACTTTGCATGCAATGAGTCTATATCATATATTAGTTTGACATTTTAAGTTTAAGTCTTGCTCACCCTCTGTGGGCGGTCTTTCTTTGTTACTCTGAGCTCGGGTCCTCTCCGTCGGCCTGGGAGCTTGAGGGTTCAGCGCAGTATCTTTGCACTTTTCTGATGTATTTCCTGGGATCTGCTGTTGCCTCTCCTCTAGTTTGGGGGTCACTGCCCCAAGTGCCTCGTGTAAGATGTATTAGATGTAATAGATGTATTTTGAGTTTTTTTTCTTCTTAATTCTTCATAATGATTTCTTTTTATATGTTTTTATGGTATTTCACATAATTTCATGTTTTGTCTCCCTACTGGACCATAAATCAGACTGTTATGCTCAAACAGTTACTCACACTACTCCGTTTTTTACTCTTACTTGAGTAAATATTTTGGCTACTCGACTCACCTGTTTATAATATGATAAAACAGGGTTAGTCAAGTTTCCTTTGTCAAATGCTGGAGGACCAAACCATGGTGGCCAAAGCTTCTAAAATTCTAGTATTGAACATCAAATAGACGTGAATGTGAACTGTATTTCAGTGTTTTAACAGGTGTTTGGGTGTACTTATTGTTCTCAAGCTCATCTTATAAAGATATATGCTTGAGCATAATATATTACAATATAAAATGTGAGAGTTGTGAGTTTATACATAGTTATAGGCTATTCTAATCTTCCTGAGCTGCTTTTGATAGATCCTCACGCTTTCATTTGATTAAATGATTCATGTTTTTCTAATGTGTTGATGTGAAGCTTCTTGATCTGGTTTGTGGTTTTGTAAAGACATTTTGACTGATCATTGAACACAAAAAAGACACTGAGCGGAGTTTTTTTCACCTAAAGGAAAGTGTTGAGATCTGTGAGTTTAAATGTCTTACAAATGTAATATTAAAGGTATAATGTATTTGTTTGTAAAGTCCCTTCCTTTACTCATCTCATTAACTAATCAGAATTCCCAAGCCTTTATACTCGTCTGGTTTGACCGAGATGAGTATAAATCTGCCTCCTCATGCTCGTAGTGTAGAAGGCCTTTTGTGGAGATACTTAAATGTGGTCGTCTGTTGAGAATGTGATTGTTAATCCACACGCAGTTCCTAAGGGACAGCATGAGATGGCGCTGTGGCACTGCGGTGTGGTGACTGGTGTTAGTGCACAGTGTGGACAGTAGGGGCGTACTGTTGTAGACCAGCAGCGTGAGCTTGTGCAGAGCCATGGAGCTGTAGGAGGTGACGCTGAGCAGAGAGAAGAGCTGAGGAGAGCCTAAGGAACACACAGACACACGAGAGGTCAGACAGGCCTGACTCTGGGGTTTCTGTTTGCTACTTTAAGAACAGAACAAAGAGGAGCACAGTGAGATTAGGAACGAAACAGTTTCAACCCATGCACATGTCCAATTAAAATAAAAATGATAACCACAAAACACACATTTAATCTGAATATGTATCTGACACTATATAAAACACAATGTTTTTATTTGCTGTATTATCAAGTATTTGGTGTAGAGCTCAACAGTCCCCGGTCACGTGTCAGAGTCCGGGCGTAAAAGATGCTGTTTATTTTTAGCATCAATCGTTCAAAATATTCAAATATTAAGAGTTTAAAAGCCCGACTCCAGAGAATCAGCTCGGTCCTAACTACCGACCATTGCACGGATATTTTAGAAGAAAGAAAACAATAGTTGAAATGGTGAAATGATTTTATAACTTTTCAGTTAATAACATTTTAGACAAATCTTCATTGTGTTTTATATCCATGAGTTAGCACAGAGCTGAGTAGCCGGTGTCGTACTTTTAAACTCTTCTATCAATGCTAAAAATAAATGGGATATTTTAGGTCCAGACTCCGACAGGTGACTTGACTATTGAGCTCAATTCTGTTATATTTAAATTGTGCTAAGGTCAGTCGTTTCCTCAGAGCTGGTTAGCCTCTGCCTTTAAATTCTTCTAAAAGTCTATGAGGAAAACACATTTTCCAAAACCTGCGTGGATTCTGAGGTAAGCAGTGAGCTGACTAGTCTGGGACCTGTTGTTTCCCTGATCTCAGTCGTTTTTTCATACAGAACTTTTGACTTCTACTCGATTAATATTATAATAAAGTATCCATACTCTTAAAATAGTAACTCGTGCCTCTGTGAGTAAATCTTTCAGGGACAAACGTATGTTTATGATATTTTCACATTATTTCATGGTTTGCAATGAAGATTGATATCAACACTTAAAAGTTAAATAATTTAAATTGGACATTTGTCATGCATAGTTGCCCGACGTCCAAGTTTTGCCTGGTGACAACAGCTGTGTGCTTGGAGTATGTCACCACCCTATCTACAATCTGATGAGACGTTACATCTTTGGCCCTTTGAAGAAGAGAAGTGGATGATGAAACGTCGGGCAACTATGCATGAAAAATGTCCAGTTGAAATGATTTAACTTTTAAGTATTTTATGTTTTGTTTTTCGCTACTGAAACATGAATCAGACTTTTGCGCTCAAACTGTTACTCCATTACTCACTCTCTCAGTACTTCAAGGACAATTTTCTCCAAGTACTTTTTTTACTCTTACTTGAGTAAATATTTGGGCCTCTACTTTATACTTCTACTTGAGTAAAATAATCTTAACAAAACGTTACTCTTACTTGAGTACATTTTACAAGCCATAAAGTTATAGAAGGATATTCTGTATTTGGTATTATCTTGTAACAGTATCTGCGCTATGGTCAGTAGCTCTTACAAAACTCTTAATATTACTTGGTTTTGGAACTGTTTGGGGTAAACGTCAGCTCTTTGATTGTAAAGGTTTGCAGACAGAGGGTTTAGTAGACCTGACTTGTGCCAGTTCGGCTTCAGCAGCAGATTGTACCTTCTGACCTGCCCTCCAGCTCAGTTTGAAGCTGTTGGCTGAGCATGTATCATGTCTATGTCATCATGAGAACATGGACTGAAAGTAAATAATGTTGATGGAGGTTAGCACCTGATTGGCTGGAGTTGATGAGAGTATTGACGAGTGAAGTCAGGTCGATGGCTGCAGGGTCAAAGTGCTCCCCCGGGAACTCTGGGAAACACAGTGCAGAGTTAGCTTTAATCTTCCACACATTCAAAATGATGAGGTGATTACGATAACAGGAACCGTGAGATATACGGCCTACACAGCAAATTCAGATGAGTTAAAGTGCGTATGTCAGATTAGACCACTCTTTTCAGTAAGCATAGAGAACGGTACTGTAATTGTGATTCCAGGTGAAAAATAAATTTAATCGCGCTAATTAAGAAGATAGACGTTTTTGTGAGAAAAATCTACTTCCGCATTCTAAAATGCGCCACAGGGTGGTGACGTAGCTATCGGGCTTGGAATCGCCAGAGAACGAATGGACGAAGGAACTGCACCTCAGGCTCGGACATGGAAGTAAGTACAGACTCAAAACTTAATCTAACAACTATTAACTGGCCAATTTTCATAAACTAATGGCTTAGCATATCTAAGAATGTAAAAAGGACGTTTGGTAAAGACTCGATGAGCCTAGAAGATGTATCTGTTTGGAGAGTACTGTCAAAGTAGCAAACAAGCTAACGCTATCGCTAACAGGGGAAATAAAACTTCGATCTTTACATTTGACTGACTGCAAGCAAATCCCCTTCATATATTTTTTACTTTTAGGAGGCAAGGAGCACATGGCTTCATTGATAAACGCTATGATGAGAAAATTGCCTGTTTTTGGAGTCTTTGGAGAGGGAGCATAATGCCTAAACCGACAAAAACAGAGGCGAAGCAACAGGCAGATTCGGCGGCGGAAGAGGACTATGTAAGCCTCAGTCGAGTCACGGAACTCATGGAGCAGCAGAGGGTCATGTTCAGGGAATTAATTCAACAACAACAGGAGAACTTCAAAGGATTCATTCAACTCATCATGGAATCAACAAACACCCGGTTGGATTTACAGTTAAAGGACATACAAGAACTAAAAACAAGCCTGCAGTATACGCAAGGTGAGGTGGACATTTTAAAAGAAGAGAAAAGAAAACTCACTGAGCGAACGGACACAATACACAACGATTTCTATAAAGTATGCGAAAATCTGCACATCATCACGGACAAACTGGAGTATCTGGAGGGACAGAGCCGCAGAAATAACCTGGTCTTTGAGGGAGTGTTGGAGTCGCCTGGGGAGACCTGGGCTGACGCAGAGGAAAAAATCAAACATCTACTAAAGGAGAAGCTACATCTACAACATCCGGTGGAGGTCGAAAGAGCCCACCGCGTAGGCAAACCAGACAGCGGGAGAGATTGGCCGAGGCCCATCATCGCCAAACTACTACGCTGGAAGGATCGGGAAGAAATACTGCAGCGAGCCAAACATCTTAAAGGGACCAAAATCTACATAAACCAGGACTACACGGACACCATCAAAAGGAAACGAAAAGAGCTCATGCCGGAGCTGAGAGCTGCCAGAGAACGAGGGGACATAGCCTTTTTGCGACATGACAAACTCATTGTACGTCCGCGCACCAGCACACCAAAGAAAGCTTAAACACCGGGAAAAACATATGGATTTTGGTATGTAAAAGCACATAATTTCACATGTCCTGTAATACATATACTCATACAATGACGTCCAATCATACTTCATGTGTTGCTGACGGCAGTGACCTGGGATTATTACAACATAGGATTTTGGACTGCGAGCTCTTGGAGCTGAAAGCTTCAGAGTACACCGAACATAATGCACTGGACTTGGAAGATCAGTTAGACCCAGATAACCTGTTCTTAACATCTAACGCAAGTAATTGCAAATATTACACTGAGAATGAATTTAACATCTCTGTTAAAACAGAAGGGAAATTCTCAATTATCCATTTCAATAGTAGAAGCATGTATGCAAATTTTGACGCAATCAAAGAATACCTAAAACAGTTTGAGAATCCATTTAGTATCATTGCAATATCAGAAACATGGTTTAATGAGGATAAAGGCATTGTTTTCGAGTTAAACAATTATACGTTAAACTATGTAAACAGAACCAATAAAGGGGGAGGAGGAGTTGCTATATACGTCCTCAAGAAATTTAAATTCAAAATATTAGAAAAAATGACCGCATCAATAAATAATTTGCTTGAATGCTTATCAATAGAAATTATCAATGAAAAAAAGAAAAACATAATAGTTAGTTGTTTATACAGGTCACCAGGCTCATGCGTGGAAATATTTTCAAATTGGGCGGAAAAAACATTCTCAGAATTGAGTAACAAGGTATTATTTATCTGTGGGGATTACAACATCGATTTGATAAATCCAAATAAACATAAGACAACATAAGACAACTGATGAGTATATTAATCGCATGTACAGTATGAGTTTATACCCAACTATCACAAGACCTAGCAGAATAACAAAGAGCAGTGCTACCCTCATTGATAACATCTTCACTAATAATATGCAGTTCACAAATGTCAGCGGTCTAATGGTTTGTGATATAACGGATCATCTGCCCGTATTCACGGTGTATGATGATAATGACTTAGATCAAAAATCACCTCAAAAATATTCTTATAAACGTGTAAAAACTGAGGACTCAATTTACTCACTTTATAGTGACTTAACAAAACAAGATTGGAATGAGGTATATAACAAGAACGATGTAGATAGTGCTTACGATACATTCATGGAATTCTTTAGTGTAGCATACAATAAACACTGTCCAATTCGGCAATTCAGTAAAAACAGCAAAATGACAAAATGTCCGTGGCTAACCAAGGGTTTACAAAATGCTTGTAAGAAGAAAAACACTTTATATAAACAGTTCATTAGACTAAGAACAGTTGAATCTGAAAGCAGATATAAAACATATAAAAATAAACTGACCAATATATTAAGGAATACTAAGAAACTATATTATACCAATCTATTATATAAAAACAAGAACAACATGAAAGGGGTATGGGAAATACTAAACACTATAATCAAGGGTAATGCAAAAAATAATTCATATCCAAACTATTTCACTGATGGGACCAATGACAATCATAGAATGAATGAAATTGTGGAAAATTTTAATACTTTTTTGTAAATGTTGGACCGGATCTGGCAGCAGAGATTCCGGAGTGTAGTAACAACGAAATGGAGTCATTGATAGACATTAACTCAAAAACAATGTTTTTGTCTGGAGTAACTGAAGCAGAAATAATAGATGTCGTTAACGGGTGTAAGAACAAATCGTCTACAGACTGTTTTGATATAGATATGACACTGGTTAAACAAATTATACATAGTATCGTGAAACCATTAACCTACATATGCAACTTATCGTTTCAAACAGGAACAGTTCCAAATAAAATGAAAATTGCAAAGTTATACCTATACATAAAAATGGGAACAAACACATCTTCACTAACTACAGACCTGTCTCTCTGCTCCCCAGTTTTCCAAAATCTTAGAGAAACTTTATAACAGTAGAATGGATAATTTCATAGATAAGCATAAACTAATTAATGAAGGTCAGTACGGGTTTCGAGCAGCAAGGTCAACTTCAATGGCCATCATTGATGCAATAGAAGAGATTACTAATAGCTTAGAGGGAAAGAAACATGCAGCTGGAATATTCATTGACTTGAAAAAGCATTTGATATACTAAATCATTCTATATTATTAAAAAATTAGACAGATATGGCATAAGGGGAGTGGCTTTGAACTGGATTCAAAGCTATTTAACTGGGAGACAACAGTATGTGAAGATGGGGGAGTTTACATCTGGATATTTGGACATTGGTTGTGGGGTCCCACAGGGATCTGTCTTAGGCCCAAAGCTGTTCAATTTATATATTAATGACATTTTTAACGTGTCTATACTATTAAAATTAGTGATTTTCGCAGATGACACAAACGTCTTTTATTCCAATGACAATTATAGTACTTTAGTAACTAACGTAAACTGTGAATTAAGGAAATTAAAAACATGGATGGACATTAACAAATTGTCTCTCAACCTAAATAAAACAAAAGTAATGTTTTTCGGTAATCATAATGGAAAACCAGACCCAGTAATTATAGACGGTGTAGTTTTAGATACAGTATCAGAAATTAAATTCTTAGGAGTCACCATTGACAGTAAATTAAGCTGGAAACCACACATAAGACACATACAAGGTAAAGTCTCCAAAAGTATCTCAATCATTAATAAAGCAAAGTTTTTCTTAAATTACAATGCATTATTTTTGTTATATAGTTCATTAGTTTTGCCATATCTAAATTACTGTGTAGAAGTTTGGGGCAATAACTATAAAAGCTCATTACACCCCCTTGTTATACTCCAAAAACGTGCGGTAAGAATTATTCACAAAGTAGGATATTATGATCACACTAATATATTATTTCTGCAGTCTAAACTGTTAAAATGCATGATTTAGTTGATTTATCTACTGCCCAACTGCTGTTTAAAGCCAACAAAAATGCGCTACCTGCAAGGATACAAATGCTTTTTACACGCACAGAAGGGGGATATAACCTGAGGGGGTGTGACAACTTTAAGGTTCAAGCAGTGTCTTCCACTAGGAAAAGTATGTGTGTGTCTGTATGTGGAGTTAAACTCTGGAACAAATTGGGGGCAGAATTTAAACAATGTCCTAATATTCATCATTTCAAATCAAGATATAAAAAATGGTATGGTCATTGTACCAGAAGGAGGAAATGGGTACTTGATTTACTAATGGGTGTCACAAAGTGCTGTATACTTTAAAGGTCAGATCTAACTAATAATGAAGTATATTGTGGTTGTTACTAATATACTATTGCAGTTGTTATTGCCATTGTTATTGTTGTTGCTGTTGTGTTGTTATCATCACTATTTAAACTTTAAACTTTAAATGTAACAGTCTAGGATTATTACCTAATAATCTGTAGATTATTCTTAGAATCAAACTTAATCGATTCAGACAGCAGTACGGCTATTGATGCTGATGGTAATATAAAGGAATTAAATTCTTAGAAGTAAATCATGCACATATCTATGTACTCCGCATTCAACATAACCCGTAGTACAGGGCAGACAGGTGGGGGTCGGCAGCTCGAGGAGACCCTCTTCTGGCAGCAGACTCCTAAACATTTGTCTCTTTTAATGCATAGTATAGGACACTCAACAAAGGATGGTCCGGTTGCTCGGGGGCTGCTCCCCTCTGGCAGCTGGTCCAGTCACAGAGAAAAAACAAACAAACAAAAAAAAACAAAAAAAAAAACGAATCCCTTGTAACACACATCATTAAGATCATTCTTGTTATTATGAGCATCAATCGGTCTGCGATTAATGTACCTTTCATGAATAAATGTGGAGTATGTTATGTATCAAACACTTTGATACAGAGTAATGTTATATGGGTTGTAATGGTGATGATGAATAACGATAATGCCAACACGGTAATGAATTCGGTATGGGAAACAGAAATAATACAATGGTTGTAGAGTGTGAGATACTGTGAGTGTTGACCTGGTATAATGCAGTATGGCATCTGTTGAAATGTAACCAACTCGGTTGATAGTTGTCTTGTAAGATGGTAAGAAATATGCAGTGTTGTTAGTTATTGTTATTTAAGTTTATGAACAGGGGTGGGAGTCAATAAGCTTGTCTTCTTCCCACTCCTTTTCGAGTTAGAATGTATATTATTATTTTTTCTTTTTTGTTTTTTTCTTTTATTGTGTATATATATTTTTCTGTTTTTTTCTTGGATTTTGTGCCTTAGCTCGAAATAAAAACTCAAACAAACAACAATAAACATGATGCAGCTGCTTGGAGGTAAGCTACATGCATTTACACATTTAAGGGCACAGTTAAAAAAGTAAATAATACTTTTAAATATTACTGTTAATGCAGACTGCACATTAACCTTTTCTAGATGTATAACGTGCAATTACTGACTAGTCACAAATCAGTGCTAACAATATCTGAAAACATACTGACTGAAAATATAATATGAATTTCTCTGTCTCTTCTGCAGAATAAAAGCTAAGGACAGACACACAGCAGTATCACCTGATGTTGCTGATAGACCTCCAGCCGACTTCTACAAAGACACACTTCGGATGCAAATGACTGGGAACAATAAGGTATGAAACATTTAGCATTCTCTATTGAGAAACCTTTGGACTCATTTTGTAAGATTGATCACCTCCATAATATACTCACCTTGAAAATGTTAAAGATTATTTTTTGTCTGTACACTTGTAATACTTGTGGGTAAAGGGATTTGTGACTTATTTCTCCCACCGTGAATTGGTGATAATTGATCTGCTTCAAATAACCTTTGAATGCTTATAAATGTAAGAGTAAAAACAATGTTGTGCAAAGCAACACATACAATGGGTCATGATTAAAACAAATATGTGCTGGCTTTATTGTAGACACCTCTGTGTTATTAACATAATGGCTCATGACAATACTGTGTTTGATATTAATGACTCTCGGTGAGCTCGGTGAGCTCGGTGATGGACAGCTAATGGGTGAACTGATTATGATGATCTGCACTGGCGTTGACCTGTCTCCAATGATACTGCTACAGAAACAAAACAAAAATGTTTCTTTCGTTCTCCGCAGTGACACACTTACAAGAGTACAGTGCAAAGAGAGTTTGCCCGCTGTTCTGTCGTGCACCCTTGTCGAGATGTGCATATCCTCACTCAAAACAACGGCTTTGAGACGTGTGAGAGAGAAATGCTCCCTTTTCTTTCACAAAATGCACTCCTTTTGTCATTATCATGTTTTACTTTATTTAATGTTAAAACTTGAAGAGTTTCTATAATTTGTACAGTGCTCCAGCTGTAAATGTAAGTCACATGAAGCTTATGATTTCTTGTTGTTCACGTTTACCCTATATTGCATTTAGCCGATGAATCAAAATATGATATTACCAATACAACATCATGTTATGGGCTCTTTTTGCCGCAGACATTTAGATCTAGAGCAGGGGTCTCGAACTCATTTGGACTGGGGGCCACACATGCAAATCCAGTGTTGGTCGGGGGCCGCAACAGACGAAGCCTTTTTTAATAAGTCAATTATGATTTAGCAACTTTTTATTGTTTGCTGTAATATACCTTAAAATAAACTGTACATTAACTATCTGCACATTTTTAAGCTTCCAGAGGTTTCCAATTGGCCAAACATTTGCTGAGCTTCTAAATTAGAAATTACAGACTTAGACAATTAGTGTTTTTGTAATTAATCTCATTTTGGTTCAGGTAAATTGGTTCAGGGCATCAGTGAATGATCTTTCAGGAGTCAGGTCCATTTTCCAAAATTCCATGGCCGTAACCATAGTAACGCTCAAAATGCAGATTTATGGTCTTAAATCATTGCTAATTTCTCTGTAATTACTGAGCCAATTCACATGAAACAAAAGCTGTCACAAAGTTCAAAGTCATATCTTCCAGAACATATGAACATATGTCTAATTATTTCCTCACAAAGGCGTCCAAAAGTGGAGACAATATTCAAAAACATGTGCTTGATGTTGGCCAGTAGAAAGGACTTTCAGCCATAAAATTCACATGTCAGGTTTGTGAATCCAATCACTGTCACATGATCAGAGAAAACATTTGGACATTTTCTTTTTGGACATTTCTTTCAAAAACTGTTTCTCTCCCATAGAGTTGTATTGGCACCTGCCCTCCAACTGAAATAGAATTCTATAACGTGAACGCAACCTATTTACCGGCGGGCCGCATGTAATATAAATAAGAAATCATTTCGTGGGCCGAAAAAAATTATCTCGCGGGCCGCATGTCTGAGACTCCTGATCTAGAGCATGCGTTACTCTTTCATAAATATTCCAAAATATTCTAGTTTTAACTTAAGTAAATAAGCAGGAACATATAACAATGAAGCTGCTGAAATAAATAACAGTTTGAGGGTTTTGTGAAAGACAAGGGAGCATTTTGCTCTTACATGTCCCAAAGCAGTTGTTTATGTGTGAGGAGATGCAAACCTTGATAACGATGCACGATTCGGCTGAACAACAGAACTTCCATTGTTGTAAGTCCAGGCCATCTCACCTTCTTACTTACGCTGGAGGTAATTGTTTGTGACTCATAATGAAGAGCTTTTGTATTTTACATTCCAGGTCATTGCTGCCTGTGCTGTCCTCCACAACAGAAGACCTGCAGACCTGCACACTGGGCCAATGCTGTTGTCACCGTCATATACTCTGAAGTCTGAAACAGTTTCCAATGGGATAAACCAGGCACAACAATGTCTTAATAAAGTGAATGCCCTTCATTCATTTATTGCTGGTGTAAATACAAAACAAGTTTAGTTTACAGCTGTGCCAAATATAGAAACTTCTACTCTGACTTTACACTTCCTTAGCACTGAGAAGAGCATTTAAAACAATGTCCCAGAGGAATATACATTTGACCCCATATACTGTAGAATATAACTTTCCCTTTGTGAGACTAAAATAAACCCTTATGGTATATACCAAGATAGGAATATTTGTGTATACTAACTAGTTCATACTAGTTAATATTTGTATTATGAAAAGATGCATGAAAATTTAAGAACAATAACCCTGAGGCCAGCTATAGTGCTATACTGCGTTTAAGCAGTAGGTGGCCGAACCTATCCAATTTTGCATTTAAAACGTGACTGTCTGTAAAAAGGTAACTTTGAGAGAAGCCACTATGGATTTCATCTAACGGATTTCTTTGAAGGGCTCCACACTATGTCTTATGTTATTTTTACAAAATCATTTGTGGAGCAGTGGTGTCTGACTGTTGGAGCAATGATATAAAAAACACTTCTGAAAATAAACATTGTCTTCTTAATGATGGATTGCTTTGATATCAGTGGAGTTTTTGGGGTATTTTTTATTCTCTTAACAAAAAAACAAGCATAGACAGCACCTTACTGTCATTGATACTGTGATAACTACAAGGCAAACTAGTTTGGATACTGGGATATTAACATGTCATTTATCATTTGAGACAAATAGTTCTAAGTGGTAAATAAGATGGAGATAGGTTTAGCTTAATAGTTTAAGTATTAATAAGGCTACATAGTCAACAATAGCCGTGTGTAGCAACATTAGCGTTAGCTGAGGGAGCAGCTGACAGTCAGGCAATTGCCTTTCTGCTCCCACTTTAGACAAACCATAAATGCATTAAATATCCAGAAGAACATTTTGTACAGCCCTCCAAACACACGATAATAATCATAAGGCAAACTTAAAAAAATATATATCTAAAAAGCGTAGAGATTAAGGAAAACACGATCAAAACAAACCACTGGGCACTCGGCTGCGTCTCACCTCATAGCCCTATAGTCACGTCATGTCACGTGATTTTATCAAACCGGAAGTGCTCTTGATTTTATCGCTTATTTCTTTATTAACACAGCAATGTGTTGTTTTAAAACTCATATATTGTTACTCGGGCGATGAGAAAACAGATTAAATACGAATTTCAAAAAACTATTAACCTGACATATGCACTTTAAATTCTGGGTGCTGAGCAGGTTTTAAAGAGTTTTACAGTGATATGAGTTATTTGACACTGATATGAGTTATTATTGACTGTTTTTCACTCCCATTTGTTCTGGAGTTGAGTTGAATTTGAGAGTCAAAGAGAAGGACGTTAAACACAACTCAGTGTGAGTTAAAGTCAGCCAGATTTAACTCTGTAAGCTAAGCTTTCACTCCAAACTCTATGAGCCCTGGTAACTGTTGGGGTTTGTTCTGTTTCCCCTCACCCTTGTTGTTGTTTCTCTGTAGTGCTGGTGGTTGACGGGGGTGTGGCTGGGACCTGCAGCCACGAGGCACACCTGGTCCTTGATGATGAGCCTGATACAAAAGCTCTCTCCAGTCCTCTCCACGCTGCCAGAACATTCCGTCTGTTTGGTTTAAAAATCTAAAGATTTGTTTTTGATACTTACCTGTTTCCTCCTGTGCTCAGGATATCCTTGGTACCTCACTGTGTCCTGGTTCCGTCTGCTCCCAGCCAGCCTCCATCACCTCTGCCTATTCATTTTTGTGAAAATAAATTCTTAAAGTTTTCCTGCCTCCGTTTCCACTTTGGGGTCTAACTTGAAAACTCTAACAGAATTTTCCGGCCACATGGGCCCCGCAGAGATGTAAAGATTCAGGCAGGCTTTGGCTTTGCAAGGGAGTCGTGTTGGTTAGCATGAAAAGACGCTAAATGAGATTGTGGATTCGCTCCGTCAACTCAATACCAATTTTTCTGAGTTGAGTAGATGTCTTGACCAAATTCCTACTCACATTGCTGCAGCCAACCCCCCACCGGCTCAAGTTGAAGCTCCATCTGCTCCTGCTCCTCCAGAAGGTCACCATTCCCTCCTCGCTCCTCGTGAACCTTTCATCCCCACTCCTGCCAGATATTCAGGTGAAATAGGGTCATGTGGTCAGTTTATACACCAGTGTATGCTTGTTTTTAACCAACAGCCATTAACTTATTCCACTGATAAAGCTAAGGTTGCTTTCATTATGAGTTTGCTCGTGGGTAAGGCTTCAGCATGGGCTGTAGCTCTAGTTAGTAGCCATTCTCCAGTTTGTTACTTTGGGTTCATTCACTAATGAGATGTGTAGAGTGTTTGACCACCTGCTTCAAGGAAAGGAAGCCAGTAGCCGGCTACTTTGATTACGTCAGGGTGCTGGTTCAGTTACCACCTACTCCATAGATTTCCGAATCCTAGCAGCCAAGACTGGGTGGGAGGAAAGGGCCTTGCAGGGAGTATTCTTCCGGGGTTTGAGTGAGGAAATTAAGGACCAGCTAGCTGCCCGTGATGAGACTACCACTCTTGAGGAACTAATTTCCCTAGCCATACGTTTAGACAACCGTTTAGCAGAGAGGCGTAGGGAGAGGGCAGCTAGGAGAAGCCAACCCCCTCCACTTCTCTACGCCAGTCAGCCAACATCTGCTGCTGGTCCACCTCCAAAATCATACTCCACTTCTGTTTCTGCTACTTCAACCCAGAGTACTGAAGAACCCATGCAGCTGGGCAGGATGACACTCAGTCCTCAAGAGTGTCAGTGCTGTTTTAGCCTCGGACTATGCATGTGCTGTGGACAGGCTGGACACAGTGTTGCTTACTATTCAGCTCAGCCAAAAGACCAGGCTCATCGGCCAGCTGAGGGGCGCTGGTGAGCCACACTCCCACGGATCCCCCCTCCAGTCGAATCCAGCTAGAAGGTACTGTGTCCAACTCTAAGGACTCTTTTTCCCTGCTAACCCTAGTGGATTCCGGAGCCGATAAGTTTATTGACTCTTTGTTTGCTTCCCAGTGTAACATTCCCTCTGAGCCTCTTCCTGAGCCTAAGAATGTCTATGCCCTAGATGGGGAAACTGCTGGCGACTGTAACTCACCGCACCGTTCCCATTTCGTTACGACTTTCTGGCAATCATCATGAGACCATATCCTTGTACATCTTGAGTTCACCTTCCTCTCATTAGTTTTAGACCTTCCCTGGCTTAAACGTCTCAACCCACATATAGACTGGTTAAAGCTGTCCATAGTAAATTGGAGTTTGTTTTGCCACAATCATTGTCTCCATTCGGCCATTCCTCCTAATGCAAGCACACCTGCAAGCCTCAAGCCCATAGATCTGACCTTGGTACCAGTTGAATATCATGACCTCCAGGAGGTTTTCTCTAAGGATCAGGCCTTATCACTGCCTCCTCAAAGACCATTATGACTGCAGCATTGACTTGATTCTCGGGTGCACCGTTGCCTACCAGTAAACTCTATAATCTGTCTAAGCCTGAGAGGGAGGCCATGGAGACGTACATTTCTGATTCCCTAGCTTCTGGCCTTATTCGCCCTTCCTCTTCCCCTGTTGGAGCTGGTTTCTTTTTTGTTGACAAAAAGGACCAGACACTACACCCTTGCATTGATTACAGGGGGCTAAATGACATGACAGTCAAGAACAAGTACCCTCTTCCCCTAATTGATTCCGCTTTTAGCTCTCTCCAGGAAGCCACCATTTTTACTAAGCTTGATCTCCGGAATGCTTATCACCTGGTCCGCATTAAGGAAGGTGATGAGTGGAAGACGGCATTCAACATTCCTCTTGGACATTTTGAGTACCTGGTTATGCCATTTGGTTTAACTAATGCCCCAGGCCCTCATTAATGATTATTTATGTGATATGTTGAATCGCTTTGTTTTTGTATACATAGATGACATTTTGAGTTTTTTTCTCACTCATTCGATGAACATCTCCAGCATGTACGACTGGTACTTCAATGTCTTCTAGACAGACGTTATGTTAAGGCGGAGTAATGTGAGTTTCATGTACTGTACATTCTGTTGGTTTCCTTGGTTTTGTTATCAAAGAGGGGCAGATTAAAGCTGATCCAGCAAAAATAATGGCTGTGGCTGATTGGCCTACTCCCACCAACAGAAAGCAACTCCAGAGCTTTTTGGGATTTGCAAACGTCTATAGGCGCTTTATCAGAGACTATAGTAAAGTGGCTGCACCTCTCAATAAACTTGAGTCTGTAAAGGTGCCTTTCAACTGGTCTGCTGAAACAGAAGCTTTTGTCAAGTTAAAGCCTCTGTTTTGTTCCTGCTCCAATCTTGTCTCACCCAGATCCTTCATCACAATTCATCATTGCAGTGGATGCTTCCGACTCTGGCATTGGAGCTGTGCTTTCTCAAAGCTCTGCTTCAGACCAGAAGCTACATCCATGTGCTTTCTACTCCTGACGACTGACCCCTGCGGAGAAATATTATGATGTTGGCAACAGAGAGCTGCTGGCAGTCGTGGAAGCACTGGCTGGAGGGCTCGGTACAACTGTTCATGGTATGGACAGATCATAAAAACTTATCTCCGCACGCAGGCTAAAGTCTTGCCAGGCTCGATGGGTGCTTTTCCTGGGTTGTTTCAACTTTAACTTACCGTCCGGTTCCAGAAATGACAAGCCAGATGCCTCGTCTCGCCAATTTGCACCTCCTGTGGGTACAATCCTGCCTTCCTCTTGTGTGGTTGGGGCAGCCCACTCTGAGGGTGAGAAGACCGTCCAGGAGGCTCTTGTTAACCATCCCTTACCTGATGATGTCCTCTGGGTCACCTGTTTGTGCCTCCTTCAGCCATCTGTGGTGCTTCAGTGGGGCCATTCGTCCAAGCTCTCATGCCATCCTGGATTTCATCGTACCCTCGCCTTTGTTCGGGAGCATTTCTGGTCGCCCACTATATCCGCTGACACTAAACATTTGTTGCTGCTTGCTCTGTCTGTGCCCGCAGTAAATCGTCTCATCGCGCTCCAGCTGGTTTACTCCGTCCACTGCCTATTCCACACCATCCCTGGTCACACATCGCAGTGGATTTCATTACCGGTGTGCCGCCATCTGACGGTAACATGGTCATTCTGTCCATTGTGGACCGCTTTTCTAAATCTGTACATTTTGTCTCTTTACCCAAGTTGCCCTCTGCCTATATGAGACTGCAAACCTGCTTGTTCAGCATGTTTTCAAACTGCATGGCATTCCTCAGGATATTGTCTCAGACAGAGGCCCACAGTTCTCTTCCCAGGTGTGGAGTATTTTGTCGTGCTGTGGGGGCTACAGCCAGTTTGTCTTCAGGATATTATTCACAGACTAACAGCCAGACAGAGCGGGCAAATCAGGACCTGGAGGCAGCCCTTCAATGTGTCGCCGCTAACAATCCAACTTCCTGGTCTATCCACCTCCATTGGATTGAATATTCCCACAACTCCATGGTTTCCTCCGCAACCAGTATGTCTTAGTTTTTGGCTGCTAATGGCTTCCAACCTCCTCTTTTCTCAAGCCAGGAGAGTCATGTTGCAGTTCCATCCAGCCAAAGGCATCTACAGCGAGCTCTGCAGATTTCGCATGAAGTTCCAGCAGCTCTGTCTCGCACCTCCGCAAGGAATCGGAGGCTTGCTGACCGCCACCGCACTCCTGCTCCGGACTACAAGCCTGGCCAAAGGGTTTGGCTATCATCTCATGATCTTCCCCTGCAGACTGTCTCCCTGGTATATTGGTCCATATGAGCTTGAAAGTCATTAATCCTATAAGCTCAAGTTGCCTCCTTCGAGAGTTCATCCTGCATTCCATGTATCTCTGCTAAAGCCAGTTACGAGTCCTCTCAGCCCTCCGGCCGAGCCCCATCGGTCCCCCCCGGGTGGTGGACGATTATCCTGCCTTTACGGTTCGGCGGCTGCTGGATGTTCGGAGGCGGGGTCGTGGCTTCCAGTACTTGGTGGATTGGGACGGTTACGGTCCAGAGGATCGCTCCTGGGTTTCCCGGTCCCTCATCTTGGACCCTGCTCTCCTCCGGGACTTTTCCGGGCTATTTGTTTCTCCCCTTCTATAGGGAACATGTCACAGCGATGCTTCAAGGAAAGAACTACCTGCGCTGCACATGTGGCCCCGAGAAGAAAATCTGCTGGTTCACTGTGATGGACGAGCCCTCATTGAGCTGCACAGACCACAGGCTGCAACTAAAGGTTTAAACTGCATTTAAAGACTGGACTTATGGACTAAGAATGTCCCATGACAATCACATAAAACTCTTTTTTTTTTTTAAGTAAAAAAAATGTACCTCAACATTTACAAAGATTGAACTGTATTTTGAACTTTTGATGAGGGCAAATAATGGTTTGTTTTAAATGTTTTTAAAATCTAATGAATAAAGGTTGAATGAAAGTGGCTTCATTTTTACAGTTACAGAATTTAACACTTTAATGAGTATAAGAGTTAATAGTTTAACTATTAGCTAGAGTTAAAATTCACTCTGCAAAAAGTAAAAATTTAACACCCATAAAATGTAAAACTAATGTCTGGGTGTTAATATCTAACTCTGGCAAATGAGTGACTTATAAACCCCAGAAAAGTGTTGATTTGACCAAGCTGAATTTGCTGTGCAGCAGGAGGAGCTGAGACTGAACCAGGACCGAAAAGTCTAAACCAAGTAGTAACAGGATTTAACCATGAACCCTTTCAAACCCAGTAAAATCGTCTCCATACGGTGAGACACTGCAGGTGAATAGGGAAAAAATAAATAAATGTAGAGATCTCTATTTGAAACTTTTGCTGAACATTATGATATACATATGAGGAAAAAAAATGCATTGCAATTCTGTCATTTTATGTTTTCATTGAAAATTGCCAACATTTCCTATATTTTGGGCAATGAAATCTAAATAATGGATTGAGTCAGATTAAAATGTATATTGACATATTAAGATTTTTTTAGAGGGGATTTTGAATATACTGTTTAGTTTTTCAATAAACTAAGTGGAAAAAAATCTAACTCAAATTCCGCCTTGTTTTTTTGGGTTCAAAGCTGAATAAATCAGGCTTGGATTGAGATATTAAAAAATCCCTCTGAAAATCCTTCAATATATTAAGTCCAAGACTGGAAAGTTTGAAGTCGGTATGAGCTATAAGGGCTCACCCGCTGCCCAAGTGGGGCCTTATCCTCATTCAGAGAAAACAAGCCCTGAACGTCTTGTACCAAGTGCGCACGCGGCCCCTTCCACCGCTCTTCCGTATTTTGCAACTCCCAGAAGGAAAAAATACCATTGCTCCATCCGAAACCAGTAAATTGGTAATTGGTCAGCCTCCGCCATGATAAGAAGCGTCCGGATTGGGCTGTCAGTTAGGTAGGAGTTAGGGAAAGTGGCCTGTATGCTAACTATCATAGCCACTTTAGCATAGGGACCTCTGATGCTAACTCACTGGCGATTAGGAGCTATGTGCCATCCCATAAGCCACTGCGCCAATCTCCCCACCCCCCTCGCCCCCACCCTCGAGTGATTCATGCGCAATCACTGTTGATTGACAGGTGCACATTTGATAATAAATATAATTAAAAATAAGATTCTGCACAAGCCAAACTTTATAAAAGTGACAAAATACATGTTGTCGTCACCACAGCTCAGTCACATGGTTTTAAAGAGCCTCCTCAGTAAATGGCTTAAATGAAGCAGTTTGTGCTTTTGTTTCATTTAGTGGAAACTTAAACCACATGGCTGATTTGCATACTGTAGCTTTATGAAACAGCTGTTGAGATAAAATAAAGGGAAATGTGAAGGATCATTTAGATGTTTCTTTTTTTTCCACTTTAAATGTCTTTATTTGGACACTATGTTGTTGTTGGACAATATACAGTAGGTGGCGGTATGCGCTTTAGTTTGGCCTGCACTGAACTTTAAAGAAGAAGAACAGCTGTGGGTGATGTCACTTCCCCTTCCCCTGGGTAAGGACGGTCGAATTGGGCAAATGCTGCTGAAGCTCTAGTTCATTAACTGCATAGAGATCTAACAGTTGAGCCCATGAAAGGTTAAGGATTAGTTGCTAGTGTTAGTACTTAGAGGCTACAATTTAATGGTTTCGGATGCAGCCCATATTTGGATTATAGCGTCATCACGGGGACCCTTCGCAACACACGTGGATGTACTTCCATGTTATCTCCGCCTCACTCGCAGCAAAAACATCAGAAAATGTTTGAGTTTTGTCATTTTTATACTCTGACATGAAAACTAAGATGTAAAGCGAGGAAACTAGATAAAAATCTTCACTTCGACCAATGCGTGAAAAATCAATACTTTCACCTGCCGTGTCTCGCCTTAAGGGTGAGTTATGGGTCCCTGCAGTGGAAACTCATATTAGGCCAATATCATCTCCGTGATCAATAATGTAAAGCTGTCTGTTCAGGTTTATTAGGACACAAGCTCCCAGGAGGGGTTTAAACAGCGGGCCATGAGTACAGAGAGGACGTGGTTAACGCACTGCGCTGTGATTAAAACATGGTGAAAAATGCAGTGCTACATCCAGGACTAAAGCACGACTAAACCAGGACTAAAACAGAACAAAGGGAGACAGAAGCAGGACTAAATCAGGGCTAAATCACGACTGGACCAGTACTAAAAGGGGACTGAACCAGGACTTAAGCAGCATTAGACCAAACATTATTGTGGAATGTCTTTAAGGCCAAATCAAACCCCAACAGTCATGTCTCCTGCAGTGGTGCACAATGGTCAGTGCTGCGGACCTCCTGCAGTAGTCCACACTGGTCATTGGTCAGTACTGCGGACCTCCTGCAGTAGTCCACACTGGTCATTGGTCCACACTGGTCATTGGTCGGTACTGTGGACCTCGTGCAGTGGTGCACACTGGTCAGTGATGTGGACCTCCTGCAGTAGTCCACACTGTAGTCCACACTGGTCATTGGTCCACACTGGTCAGTGCTCAGTACTGTGGACCTCGTGCAGTGGTGCATACTGGTCAGTACAGTGAACCTCCTGCAGTAGTCCACACCGGTCACTGGTCAGTACTATGGACCTTCTACAGTAGTCCATACTGGTCATTTTTGTGGACCTCCTGCAGTGGGGCACACTGGCCAGTAATGGGCCTCCTGCAGTGGAGCACACTGGTCAGTACCTGAGGACTCCTGCTCCTCGGTCGGTCTCTGAAGCTCCTCGCTCCTCAGTCCTGCTCAAACAAAACATCGCAGTTACCACGCGTAACTATGGTTCCCTTATTCTATATTGGTGGTCTACAATTCTTGTTGTTAACCTTGTGAGCCACAAGAAAAAGAAAACACACAGAGCTGCTTATACAGAAAATGTATTTAGCTTAATTTTATATTCTCCTAGTATGTTTTCAGTGTGTGTTAAACATTTTCATAATTCAGTCATTTGGTCACATTTATTGACCAAGCTTCTGTAGAAAAGGGGAGCTTAGTGACTGTAGGAGCTCCCAAGCTGCAGCTTGGAGACACCTGTTCTATTTGTACGGATTGACCAACGAGGACCAAGTGATGTGGAAATCATTGGAGACCCACCTGTGAGGAGCTGATATGACTGTGAAGGCACCTGTGTAATAAGCTCATTGATCAGTGTGGAGATTGTCAGTCACAAAAGCCATCGCCAACAACCCTCTTTCATTTAAAAAACTACAATCACATTTTAAACATGGCTTTTCCATGTCAGTCTGATTGCTGTGTTGGTACATTATCTTGTGATATGGTTGAGTTTCTCCTGCAATGAATGATGTAAACAACCTTGCTCCCTTTGTGGCTGGCTGTCAATCTGATGTTATTACAATGATCAGAAGTGAAAGGTACACAGGCGTGACTCATCAGCCCATGACAGGTGGTGACTGGTGAGTCAAAGAATGATCTTTGTCTTAATTTTGGATAAGGAACATTCAAGACCAGAATCTTGGATCAGAGAATCATAGCTGGACTTCCTTCAGTGGTGAAACTGTATCTGGCTAAGAAGTAGGAGTAATATGCCGACATACTACTGGAAGGGCATTCAGCTCATCATAAAAGTTAAAAACACATTTATCACATGTGTCAGAACAGAAATGCAGCTCTCTGTACCTGCTGTGTGCTCCTGTTCGTCCCGCCGCTGCCTCCACAACTGCACAGGTCCTGGTCCTAGAGCATCAGAGGGAGGATGAGATGCATCTGTGTTTTACTGTCCACCATACAGGAGGCAGACCCATATTCAGGTGATCGGTCTGAAAGCCCCAGCACTGGCTGAAGTGTTAGTTGGTAGATACTACCTTTGCATATATTTCTTAAATGTGGAGCTGATTTGAAAGTAACTGTGTTTGTGGTAATTTCACAACAATGTGGGGTGAATAATTAACGTCTATGAAATATAAGGCAAAGTAGAAGATACTTTACAGCAGTAGTTTTCATCTGGTATTGCATCAAGACTTGCCCTCGGCAACTGATCAACCAGAGGAGAACCACTGCATTTGAGTGACTTCATGGTTTTGTGCCATGTGACACTCTAACCAGTGTAACAGTGTGAAAGTTCACCTTTGGGTTGTACTGTATGTGGAAGAGGACATACCTGTTGGAGACCACAGCAGCAGGAACCCGGCTGATCCACAGAGCAGTAAACAAAGAGGGAAAGACTTCTGACCGCAAGCCATCCTCCTCCAGACCCTGCGACCGACAGACAGACAGACAGACAGACAGTTCATACTTTAACTGGGTTGAAAACTGTACCAAAACTAAGTAGTGGTCAAACACTTTTGGTCAAATCTATTGTACAACAACACCAAGGAAGACCAAAGTGCTTCACAGAAAGATAAACCCCCAAATTTCTACATACCTGACATAATCCTGTGAGTTCTAGATTGTAAAAGCCGAAGTTTGAAGAGATGAGTCTTTAACCTGGACTTAAAAGGGTCAGGTCGGTGAGAACTCGCAGACTGAGGGCAGCTGTTGCACTTTTGTCCCGCAATGGACTTGGATTGGATTAAAGACGTCATTAAACAGTGCATGGGTCTGTTATACAACAGGGTGAGACTAAAGCTCAAACAAATATATAAATATATACAGTATATGGGTTATATAAATCTAATGTACAGGTGTATGTGCAGGCTTACAAATTCAATGAATAATATCATCACTGCATTGACCAACCCCGGACTAAGCTCGGTGCGATATTCATCTCGTATGTGGACTCACTGGCGTTTGAGCCTATACAGGAGATAAATGTATTGTTGTTATGTGTGTCTTTTCTTTTAAATATAGACCATCATTCTAGTGTCCGGAATAAAGTCAAATAATAATAATAATACTCTTTAATGTATTATAAAATTATACTGGCGCGGCTACAGGCACAACATGTATCTGCTGGGTGAGGGCTGAATAGTGACTAATGACAGGGTTTATACACGTAACAGCAAGTCAAGTTTAATGCTTTTTAATGCCATTTGATTGCCCAAATCTTTAATGCCACAAATGCAAAAATAAAATCTATGCATTATCTAATTTATCATTCGCAAACATTCCATCAAAACAGAGGAATGAGGGAAATTTCAATATTTAAAAGCAACGGGAAACTTCTGCAGTAAAAAAGCAGTAAAAACAGTGAAGCAGTATTATTATTTTGCGAGAAATGTATATTTATTGCCAGATGGAATTCAATTTAATGCTTTTTAATGACATTCAAGGCTTTAATTTAGGCACAATCAATTGAATGACTTTTAATCCCCCACGGAAACCCTGTAATAATAAGAAATCAATTTCCTGCCTCCTGTTTCCATGAAATTGCCATGTTACTACTCCCCTCCTGGAACCGCCACCTTAACGTGGTGGAGGGGTTTGAGCCTGAATGATCCTGGAGCTCTGTTGTCGGGGGCTTGGTGCCCCTGGTAGGGTCTCCCATGGCAAACAGGTCCTATGGTAACGGGTCAGACAAAGAGCGGTTCAGAAGCCCCTTATGAGAGACCAACAGGCCCGGTTAGAACCATGAGGCCGTCCTTCTGTGGACCCACCACCTGCAGGAGGAGCCATAGGGGCTGGTGCAGCTCCAACAGCTGCCCCCACGACCCGGCAACGGACAAGTGGAAGAAAATGGATGGATGGATACTACTACTACTACTACTACTACTACTACTACTACTAGTACTTTCATACATAGAGAATGACAAATTATCCTCCAGTGTTTCCCAGTTTGATGAGTCCTTAAAGGAATAGTGCAGGCCTTAAATGTCTCTGAAAAGTCTTGATATTTTATGCCCCAAATTCATAAAAAAAAAAAGTTCCTCGGCTTGAAATGATAAAGGCATTCAAAAACCATAATTTTGCATAACATTCACAATCATGTGTGTCCTAATTTTTCGGATTAGAATATGTTGTGACCCTTGTGAGTGTGATGTTGTGCGAGGAAACGCTCCAGTGCTGATCTTCACTTAATCTAAGTTTTTATTTCTTATGTCAGGGGTTGAACAGAGAAACTCCACCAACTATTCAACTGTTACAATTAATTTAATTCAATTTTATGTGTGTGTAGTTTTTGAGAATGTGTTTAATGTTAATGAGCTTTATTTTTTTTACGATGGCTTGCAGCGGCCCTGGTCATACATGCATGCAATGATTTTCTCCCATCTGTCTTACTGCGTCACATCTCAGTTTCCCAAAATGGACTCAATCCAGTTTCTCCTTTAACCCATCCAGACTGTGGAACTCTCTGCCCACAGACGTCAAACTTCAGACTGACATGAACAGCTTTAAGAGAGGTCTGAACCAGAGCTGCACACATGGTACGCTCTAGGAAATGTACATTGTTTATCTTTTTATATTCTGTTTATGTGCTTGTTAAATGTGTCTAAAAGCCTCCTATGGACAAGTGTTGCAAAATACTGCTGCTGCTACTACTACGCCTACTACTACTACTACTACTACTACTACTACTACTCCTACTACTGCGTCTACTACTACTACTACTACTCCTATGCCTACTACTACTACTACTACTACTACTACTACTACTACTACTCCTACTACTGCTTCTACTACTACTACTACTACTACTCCTATGCCTACTACTACTACTACTACTACTACTACTACTACTACTACTACTCCTACTACTCTTCTACTACTACTACTCCTACTACTGCTTCTACTACTACTACTACTACTACTACTACTACTACTACTCCTACTACTGCTTCTACTACTACTACTCCTACTACTACTACTACTCCTACTACTGCTCTACTACTACTACTACTACTCCTATGCCTACTACTACTACTACTACTACTACTACTACTACTCCTACTACTGCTTCTACTACTACTACTACTACTACTACTACTACTACTACTACTCCTACTACTGCTTCTACTACTACTACTCCTACTACTGCTTCTACTACTACTACTACTCCTACGCCTACTACTACTACTACTACTACTACTACTACTCCTACTACTGCTTCTACTACTACTACTACTACTACTACTACTACTGTAGTAGTAGTAGTAAAACTAGTAGTAGTAGTAGTAAAACATTTTACTACTAAATTTTAGAACATTGCTAACTCAGCTAATCCTAATGTACTTGTTATAAGTTGCGTTCACATGACATTACAACATCCTAAAGATCCTATAGTTTAAATTTCAGGCGGTGGGCAACTGAACATTCCATGGTGGTAACTGTGGTAACTGTCGAGCTAAAAATGCTTTTGTCTTACTTACTCCATATTATAATATCTCTGCCGTTACTGGGAGAATCTACATGAAACAAAACCGCTCTGTCAGTGCGTATAAACTAAGGTCCAATTATTGGTGGCGACAGTGGTGACAATATTCAAAAACATGAGTGTGAAGTTGGTCAGTAGAAAGGACTCTCGGCTATAAAACATAATACAGCAGGTTTGTGACAATATTTCTCAACTTTTTTCTACAAAAACTGTTTTTTCTTCCATAGGGTTGTATTGGCCCCTGAACACCTGACATAATGACATCATCAAATTCTAGAACATAAACGCGACCTAGTATTGCTGTCAAACTAAAGGTCTAATGCTTTCAAACTATTGGAATAGCTTGAATGTTGCGTGTAGTTTCCTGAGTTCGCCTGGCCTCAGACCGAGCAGAGTGGACTCACCTGGTGTTGAGTTCGTAGCTGTTGCTGGACGCGCTCTGAGAGGCTGTAATCCTGTCGATCTGCCTGTCAGGGGGGGATTGTCCGCCCAGCCTCTGCTCGGCCTGCTGTGTGCCAGGCCCCTCGCTGTGCCAGGAGGGTCCCCGAGAGGCCGTGAGTGAGAGGGGACTCCAGTTACTGCTCCTCCTCCACAGCCCGACCTCGCCCGGCTTTCATTCACTCCACAGCAGATTAACACCGCTTTCTGGGCCAAGCTGTACACTTGGCACTTTGTGAGGCAAGATTTCAGAGACTAACGTTGGCGTAAACTTTGCCTGTAGGACTTTCAGAAAAGCCCATTATCCACCAAAAACGTTGAACATGACATCGCTCCAAGACATTTTATTTCTCCTCCTGCATCACAACATGATTATCTTTTAACAAATGTCACTCAAACCAGGATCATCTTTTCTGTTATTTACATCCAAAGTGCCAAGTGTTGTTAAAACTGTATTGTTAAGTTGTCCTAACAGGTCTTTTCTTCTACCTTTAGTTTTGGGTTCTTTAAATTGGCTGTTGTATGTGTAGACATTTCTTTAATGTTTGCCTGTTTGTAATAGGTCAAATTTCTGCCTCCATCGATGTGCTATAATAGGAATGTAGTCATTTTATTTGTTGTGTTGGCTCTGTGTGGTTCAGATTTTTCATGTTGAAAGAAATTGAAAATTAATGAAAATAAATTGTGAGTTTGAAAAAAAAAAAGTCTGGTACTTTGTAGAACATTTACAAACATCCAGTGTCTGCGTACACTGGTGTATGAATGAGAGTGTGAATGGGTGACTGGTTCCTTACTGTAAAGCGCTTTGGGCCTATATAAGTTGAGTCCATTTACCATTTACATACAGTATTGGTCAAAAGTTTGGAAACACTTTTTTTTTAATTTAGGCTTTTCTTTATTTATTTTTCAGCACTATTTCCATTGTGTGATTTTCATTGAAGACATTAAACTATGAATGAACACATGGGATTATGGAGGAAAGAAAAAAGGGTGAACTAATTCAAAATATGTTCCAAATTTGAATGTTTCCAAATTGCCACCCTTTTCTCCAGTGCAGGACACCACGCTCTGAAACAGAGACAAACGCAGGAGGCGGTGCACCGTTTCAGAGCAGATACTATACTTTTTACCACCACATGACCAATAGTGATACAATGAATGCTAACCTCTGAACCATGGAATTGAATGTTTTTTTTACCATAATTACCTGAGTTGTTGGAACCACTGATTTAACTCACTAAATGTAGCTCCCTCGCGCTAATTTTGTCATTCTGTTCTATCAACAAGCAGGTGAGACGGAGCAGACGAGAGGAAACCTGAGCAGACAAATAGTCGCCCTGCCCCCGAACAGCGACAGCTTTTGAAAGAGCTACTAAAGTGAGGCATTTGAAGTTACATTTTCCCATCTGAAACAAGGGAGAAACATTGTAAATATTGCAATATTTCAACAGCTCACTGTAACGATTCATTTATTTCCCATCCAGGTTTCAGGCAATAATGGCGCAGACACAGAGTCGACCGTTCCGTACTTTATTATAACAGGTGCAATTGAAAATATGTCAAATTATAAAATCAAGTAGGAATACATTTGCATATCAAATCATCCAAACAAATGCGACCCGGCGTGAGGAGTTTAGAAACGCGTTGGATGAGATGACCACAGCTCAGAAGGCCACTAGTGTAAGGTTCTCCATGATCGACAAGCTGCCTGTTAGCACACACGATACGCTTTAGTCCCAATGTGGGCAACAGGTCCCATACTATACATCTTTATGTGCCTGGGTTACAGCACTCTGTTCTGGGGTTTGCTGATCATTATACACTCGTCTCGATCACGTTCTTACATCTTATTGGTTTGAAAACCCTGTGTTGATTTCTTTTGACCTTTATTTGGTTGATTATGCTCTGCCCCATCTTTAAGACCCTCCTCCTCTGATGCCTGTCCAGCTCCGCAGATGAAGCTCTTGTCAAAGCCTCACAGGTCCGGGAAGATCGTTTCTGTGACTTCGATGGCACTGCGGCTCCTTGAATAGTTGCTACAGACTTTTACTATGTTGCAATGTTGCTCTCAGGTTAAAAACATACTCGGGAATCATGTTTCGAGTCTTATGTAACTTAACTTATGTATGTCTGAGTAATCTTTCAATCTTGAAGGAACTATGGAGTTCCAAGCTATGTCCGGGTCCAAACTGTTGAAAGATTTATAGACTAACACAGAAACAGCAACTTTAACTGAAATCTCCTGCTGAACTATCAACAAATACATAAACATTTTGACATGCCCTGACAAAGACCTGTTGCGGTCGAAACGCGTAGGCTGGTCCATTCTTAATAAAGGACTTTTAATTTTTCTACATGACTCGAGTGCCTCGGACTTTATTTTGCTTTTTTGATTGTTTTCGCTACTTTGCAGAAGCTATTCTACTAACCAATCTCGGCAAATTTAATCCATGTTTTCCATGAAGAGCACCGGTCAACCTTTTCACTTCTTTCCAGACCAGTGATGCACTCACCCCTTCCTATTTTTAAATACATAAACACTTCATGAGAATATTAAACACTATTTCCCACTCAAAATGAAATGATTTATATATTTGAAATGATTGTGTATGAATAAATAATCATTTGTGTCAGAAAAAGCTTCTCCAAAGAGAATCCAGAGTTCCACAATCCCATTAAAGTGAACAGGGCTTATGCTGCATTCAGTTATGTTAGAAGTCAGACAATCCGACCAGGATCAAATGTTTTGTAGCGTTCCAATTGTCCAGGTCGGAAACATCGGAGATGGACACTTCCACTAAAGGTACAGCTTTGTTGCTCATGTTCAAGCGCAGAAAGCAGATGCACATCAGTTTGCAGTGATGTTTCATAGTAATACTAAGTCAGAAATACATCACAGACTGTGGGTCTAGTTATTTTGTCTTTAAGTCAGACTTATTATAATGGTAGTAAAATGTATTTAATATAATTGACGTTAGCAACAGGGCAGTGAAGCTTATCCATTTCGCGTTGACATTTAACAAGTTTATTTGGGACAACATCTACCAAATAACATTATTTAATGTTATTTATTGAAGCTTCATTTGTTTTATTTACCTAGCCACAAGTCACGTAGAGCGCAGCCATCTTTAAATGATCCTTCTCGGGTGATTCTGTCCCCGAGTTTACGACTTGAAATTACGGGCTTAGTGCGCGTTCCAGTTGAAATTTCAGGTCAGAGCTCGGAAATTCTGACCTCTGAGATCAAGTGAAACGCAGCAATAGTTCACCTGGACCAGGCAGTAGGGTGATGACACAACAGACTGTCCAGTACAAGCAAATATATTTTTGAAGTATTTATGGGCTGTTGAACCACTTTGTTCCTCTCCATGTCTCTGTATTTTTATTTGGTAGAAAAATATATTTATAATTCAGCCTTTTGTTAAAGTAGTTTTGGAGAAATGGGATAGTTTAGTTGGTTTAGTTATTTCCCCTCTTTGCTGTCCCCTCTGACTGCTTCCAAACATACATGAGTTCATCCTAAACAGAACCTTTCGACATTACATTACTGAGTTCAGGTCTTTTGTGTTAACATTACTCCTCCAAAGTCCCCCAAGCTCCTCCCACTCCTCACCCCTCCTCCACAGAGCGTGAGAGGCAAAAACATCTGCAGAAGCTTCGCGGCTACGAAACAACTCGACGCAGCGCCTTCCAACAGCGGCGCCGATGTCCGACAGTCGCAATGACAGGGAGCGAGGGGAGGAGGGTCTTAAAGGCCATTTTGCAGCACACGTCGCACCAGAAGACGGGACATGGGACTCTTCGGGATTACAGCTCTTTGTTTTGTGTAATACAGTATGGGACCTCTGGGGGGAGCCTCCGATTCACACTACGTCTTTTCTATTCTGTCAGACAATATGAAACAGTTTATTGACAAAAAAAGACATAAACAACAGTGACATCTGTGTGAACTGACAACACAAGCATGACATGGCAAACTAAACAGTTACTGAAAGCACTGGTGTAAAAGGCCAAGGCACAAAGAATCCTCCAAAGCCAGGCCATGTCTCCGACCGTCAGGCGTTACTGCGAGAGAGTCTTTTCTGTAGCAATGGAACGATATCCGGGAACACCATGACCTGCCGCCTCAATAGGATCATGACATCATGGCTTTAACAGAGGGGACTGCACTTTAATTGCCCTGAATAGATGTTCAGGACCCTCTGTTATAGTCAGTCAAGATGAAAAAAGAACCAACCTGTTATTAAAGAGGACGTACTGTACATCTTTGAAAGCTGCTTTAGAGCGCCTTTCTGTTCATATTTTTACTTTTTATTAACTTAAAATAATGCATGGATATTAAAGATATCCGTGTTAAAGAATTAGCTTTTATTTTTAGCTGATGGCTCCTGACGTTACCCGATCTGGAAGGATAATCAATTTGGATACATTTTGAAATGGCACATGCCCAGAACATGGTGGTTTCTCTGTATGTTACATTTTAAGAAAGAGCATCATTACATAATACAGTCTTTCTACTGTACTTTGTAACCGGGATTATTATTACGCCCTTTGGGGCATGTAAACAGTCCATGAGTTTCATTTGTGTCATTTTCATTTATGTAGATGCCATTTACTTTGAACATAATGTGCATACAATCCTATTTATAATGTTGTACCTTGTGTTGAAATGTAAAAGTTTATTGTATTGACTACGGGGTAAGGGGGAACATGAACTTTCTTGCTTCAGTCGACTCCATCTGTCCGTGTATAAAGTGCCTTGTATAAAGATAAAGAACGTACAGTGCAGAGAAAAAGTAAGTACACCGTCTGGAATTTGGATGAAGATCAGACCACATTCAGCGACTAATTTAGGCAGAAATGTGAGAAATTCCAGACGGTGTACTTACTTTTTCTCGGCACTGTATAATAAACCAAAGTTAACTGTAAACTGCTTCTGTGTAAGGACTACTGAGGGAAATGCAATACATTTATTGTGCAATGTCCTTATAAAAAATAATAATAATAAAAAAACATTTTGCGCAAGCGCTGACGTTGCTTAGGCAATCGCAATCCATTTTGAGATCAATCTAATGTGAACTACAGTTCTTTTTTATTGTTGTTTTTTTAATTGTATTTTTTAATTGTAATCAGCCAGAAACAATCATTTATGTCTTTGTTTCTAAGTATAACTTTGTAAAATCATTCAGCGTGACATAATTACATTCAAATGTCTGACTATTTGAGGTTACAGCGAACAAAGAGTTTGAAATTTGATCCAAAGCAGGTAGTTTTCAGGACAACAGGGTCGTGCTCAGAATGAGTTCAGTGGTTTATGAATGTTTTTATCTGGTTTGTAACAACATGTTAAGCAGCTGCTGTGGAAGAAACGACCGATTTGAAGATGGCAAACGTTTAATGTAAGTAACTGCAAAAAAAGGTTAGCGTTAAGGTTTAGGACTGTGTCTGTCGAGGGAATAATGCTATGGTTGATTGCTTCAGTTTGGCTTGAGAAGTCCCTTTTATAACTTGAATGCTTTGGAACACAAATGATAACACATTTTCGAGAAAACAGTCACTCATGTTACTCGTGAGGGATTGGGATTGTTACATCATTATTTTGTTTAGAAAGGTAAACACCCTGGTTTTATTGCCATTGTAAATGAACATTGGTCCCAGGAATCTTGGAGGCTGATTTTCTCCGATGTAACCATGTGTCTTGGAAGACAGTTCTTGTAGAGATAGAAGATAACCATGTGGATAAAAGCAGGTCCATATCACGCTTTACTTTTCAAACGGCTTGTGTGGCCCTTATCCTAGATGTGTTTGGAACTTACATGATAATTCAGAAGTTGTAAAAAAAAAAAAAAAAAACACCAGCAGAGGGTGCACTAACCCGCTCTAACTCCTACTGTAAAAATAATAATGATTGGAGAAGAGGTGGACCTTGGACAGATCAGTCTGGATCAGTGTCACAGGCCTTTGCTGAAAATGGCTGTGGATACTTAGCCTGATGGGATTGTGAAGACTCCACTTTAATATTAAACCATAAAACTGTGCCAGGCTGAAAAGCAGGGTTTCTGCATGGCATTAGGAAGCATGCCATTAAATGAATCGTGCCAAAATCAAGGCCTTAAAGTAATTGAAAAACATTAAATTAGGTTCAAACTAACATTACATCTAAATTTGTTGGAAAGTTATGAAACTGCTCAATAAGTTGTACTGTAAGAGTTCATTAAAATTCCTAAAACAGATTCAGCTGCAGTTGTGCCTGAAATTGACCACTGCTTTTATTATCAAAATGAAATTACTGCTTTATATCTGTATTTGGATCCCAGAATCACTGGTCTAGACCTTAAAAGTCATAGAAGCTTCATGGATTCCTCTGTATGATGTTAACCGGAGTGTGGGCCAGTGTTCAAATTGTTGATTTTAGTTAAAGCAATGTTGTCGCTGACTAAAATTAGACTTATTACTTTTTGCCCAAACTAAATAAAAAGTCAAAGCAGGGATGTGAATGTGATGTGAATTGTTTGACTAAATCTTGACTAAAACGAAACAACATTATTATCAAACGGCGTGGGCTGGCGCTGTGAGTGCGAAAGAGAGCGATGGATTAAATGATGCAAAAGAATGTCACTTCAGGTCAGCTGTTTGATGAAAGAGCTACAAAAAACTACAAAAAGTCGATTTTGTGTGATATAGGCCCTTCGAAGGACAGAAGAACAGAAAGGCGTGTGCAGTCACTCCATGTGTTGTATAAACAGTTCAATACAGGTGTGTCTGTGAGCGCTGAGTGAGACGGTCATCCCTCCCGGCACAGCAGATCAATGCAGGGACAGAAGACAATATAAGCCTGCAGTAGATAATACTTCAGAATAATAGACTCGTGAACAGAGTAAAGATAATATAGGAGGTTAAATAGCTCCGAGGGTACACCGTCTGCGGGGTCCTCAGCACAGGCCTCATGACCAGCTGCTGAGATCACCAACGTCAGGCTGTCATCTGACATCTCATCTCTCAAATATCGTTCACAAATCTGTGTTAGTGAGCACTTCTCCAGCCCCCCTCACATCTGTGCCTTAGGCTGTCTACAATAAAAGGACACTCTGAAATGTTCAGTGCTGAGTTATCATTAGGTAAATGTTATCATTATTGTAACATTAGTTACACATTGACGTCCTGCATTTGACTGAAAATGTAATGAGCGTAATATTGTTCCTATTTTTCGTTAAGTTTTGGACCTGTTTGATGAGGACACAATGTGCTTTAGATCTCCATTGTTAGAGATTTGTATCAAAATGATGCAGTGCAGTGGTTCTCAAACTGTGGTCCATGCCCCATTAGTGGTACTTGGGCTACTTCAAGCACTCAGGGTCATTTGCAGTTTTAATGAGAGATATGACGCTTTAGTGATGCATTTAAGTTCAGTGTTTTATGGTTTAGACATCATTTATCCATTTCAGGTCCATCTTAAACCCCTTTTAGGCCCTGTTTAGTCCTTATTTGATTGATGTAGGTCTCATACAGTACATTTGCAGAGTAAAATACTGTGTGCGTTCTACCCTCTAACACTTTCTGTGGCACAGTGGAGTTCCCTCGAAGGGCAACAGTACTTGGGCGGTTCCTTGAACAGTGGGTGATTTCAGCAGCTCGTCCTAAAGCCGACGAGAGGCTCCTGCGGTGCTCATGCTTCAATATAAATAAGATCATATATCAAATAGGTCAGGTGTAACTAAAGCCGCGGCAGAGAAGCTCGGTGTTGTGCATGACCCCCTTTGGACCAGACAGGGGGGCCTTAAAGCCACACTGTGGAACATTTCCCCCAACGAATTAGGTTTAAATACATTAGGTCCTCTTCGAAACACTGTAGTTTCATATTCAGGTTTGGAATTGTTTGACAATTTTACAAATGTTTAGCTGCTGCTGTGATGTCACAACAAACAATGACCTGCAGTGTTCCACACCGTGGCTTTAAATAACCGGAGATAGTGCGGTGTGCGAGTCTACATAGAAACCTACAGTACGTACATAAATAGTGGTTACAGGTAGGAATATTAATCATAAAAATACTTGAAGCTAACTTTTGCCAACTAAAACGTTTATCCCTGAATTCATGTGGCCCAGGACACACTTTAGGCTGTAAATCCAGCTGCAGTTCATGGTTGGCGAATAGTGCAAGACAGAGGCCAGGTCTCAAGTGAAGTATCTGCTAAAACATCTCGGTGTAACCACTGCAACACAACGACAACCTAATGGTGACAGTACAGCCGTTCCAGAGCAAGTTTAACCAAGGTTTTGGGGTTTGTAAATGCAATTAGTCAACTTCGTAAGTCCATCCATTGTTTCTGTGAGATCTCGTTGGATAGAAACCGTAAACAGTGGCCGCTTTGACTTGTAGTCCCGCCCAAAACACGCATAACAGATAGAGACAGATGGACACGTGGACATAAAGATGGGGACATGATAGGACAACACGCAGAGACAATTTAAACAGTAGACTTTTGGTTCCAGTGCGCCCCGCCGCTCCTCCTCTCCTACAGTAGGGCGCGTCATGCAGACCATGCAAAGAAAATGATGGAAGTCGATTTATATAAAAAGAAAATAAGAGTTACAAAATGGCATAGCAGGTTTAAGTGTGTGTCTGTCGAGTCTTTTTTTGTTCCTGAATCCTGAACTTTGCAGTGTCTACACTAAAAATCGCATGCGTCACATGCAGTGCGTTGGCTTTGCAGCAATAAAGCTTTACGGTGAATATAGTTATGTGAATAAGCACGTTTTCTCCCACATAGTAATGGTCAAACTCAATCACCCAGGACAGCCCAGAATGTCCGTTTGAAAAGCATTTCACAAAGGCCTGCTACAGTGGAGCTGTAACAAAAAGGATCATTTGGCTTTTTACATAACTTTCTTTTTAACCGGCCAGTCACGTGTCATTTAAAGCTGCATCCTCCCTCAAAGCAGCAGTGGTATGGTTGGTGTTGGGCTTGATATATGGTGGTCTTCAACATTTCCCCATCTGCAGAGAACCCAAGATGGCTGTCTATTGATTGCAACAGTTGTGCTCTTTGGCGCATGAAAAACGACTGGGCAGACTCACTGAGGCCTTCAAGATAGAGAGATACTCGCCACAGTCTGTTCCTCCTGATCAGTTCTAACCAAACAGTGCAGCAGGGCCAGGCTAAAAAAATATTTTTAGGGGGATCCACGTTGTCAAAACAGATAACGATTGCCACAAAATCCAACCTTTTTAAAAGCTGTAGGTGCCCTGTCAGTTGAACAAAAGCGGCTAGTTTTCTCATTATACTTCATGTAAAAAAAATATTTTCTAATCAAATCGGCATCAGGTCTAATAATGGCCAAAGCTGTAAAAATCTGCTGCCAACACACGTCACTGTAATCATACTGAGGAAGGACACAAGCTTTTCTGACAGGTAGAAATAGAAAAAAGAAGACTTGTAGTATTTCATTGGTATTTTTGGTCCAGAAGCACTGATTGAACTAATCTTTGCTCATAAATGTACTCTTCTCTCTAAAGGACTGTGCAGTGGTGTTGAGTTTCCGCAGTACCATGTGGGAGAAAGCGCTTGTAGTGTCCTGGAGAAAAATGCGCTGTACAAAGTTCAACTTTACAAACAGACTCCCTTTTTCAGGGCTGAACTCCACACCTTAGGTCTGGGGGAGGAAGGCATCACTGCTCAGCCTGCACCCACTAACGCTGTGCCCTGGTGTGGCTGTGGACCCACTGCGACGCGTGGGTTTAGAGGCAGGGTATTCTGGAGTTGGCTATAGGCTCGTTTCAGGGTGGCGTGCTCCAAACGGCCTCGCCAAAGCCCTCTCCGGTGGATGACATCGGTAAAGGCCCACCGCTCGGAGTGAACGGGTCAGTGTCAGTATCTGTTTCGCCTTCTGCTATATAACTCGGTCTAGGTCTGGTCCAACTCAGGCCCGGCTCCGCAGATACTTCCCCGGCCCGCTCCTCCGCGCCCTCCCGCTCTGCCGAAATGCTAAACCCACTCGGTGATCGCTCCAACTCGTCATGGTTCACCGACAGCAACGACAGAGGAGAGTCATTCCCCTGCTGCTCCCCTGAGGTCCTCCCTGGCAGCGCAGACACATCCTGAAGTGAACAAATAGGCAGCACCGTGGGCCGCTCCGTGTAAGTGGGGATGGGAGCCATCAGCTGCCGCGAGGCCGGGCCGCCGTGACCGCGGCTCTGCTTGCGGTCTTTGCTGTAGCCGTGGCTGACCTTGCTGAGCGGTTCCTGATAGGCCAAGTGCGGGTAAGACTCTGAGTAGTTAAAAAGAGGCGCTGGATGTCCCCGCCCCCCTCCAGCGTCATGTGGGCAGTGCCAGCAGAGTCCACCTGTAGCTGCTCCGAGTGCTGGATGTGCATGTCCACCAGGAAGTCCAGCTTCTTCTCCATGTCCTCCACCTGAAAGACCACAGCACAGACACCATTCAAACACATTTATGGCCAACTATAGCTCTACCAATGATGTGTAAATCAATTATTTTCAGCTGCTCTTTAGAATTAACACTTCTAATATGTCAGGTGTGAAAAAAGGTAGTTTACATTGAATTATTTGTTGGGGAAAGTACACACACATACACATACACACACAAACACACATCACACACACACACACACACACACACACACACACACACACACACACACACACACACACACACACATCACACACACACACACACACACACACACTCAATTCAGTCTGTTGTCCTCGCATCCCAAAATACACTTTCATTCAACCTGACCCTGGCGGAGACCCTGGTGTATATGTTTTTGGACCATTGCCTGGACTAGCTTGTTTGAGGTTTTGCCTCACATCCAAGATTCACGCTCATCTGTTCTGTTTAAGGTAAAGTGCCAGTTCAGTTCCATCCTGTGATCATAATAATGTATGTATGTGCTGTTCATGCTTGCTTTCTATCAACAACATGACCTCACCTGTCTCTCCACTCGGACAAATCTACCCATCATGCTTTGGTCTTCAGAATCCGGCATGGAGGCAGCTTTAGCAAGGTCTGACTCATGCCTAAAACACGCAGACAAATATGACATGTCACCAAGATGTGACTATTACTGATATTTCACAAATAGCAAACAAAAACACTTAATACACTTGTTCTTTGAACTTTGGAGCTCCTTTTAATGCCCCTTCGTACATTCATCTTTTTACACTTCGGAGCAAAACTCAGCCCAGACTTCCCCATACGCAAACTTCCTCCAAATCCAGTGACTGACTGACTGACTGACTGACTGACTGACTGACTGACTGACTGACTGACTGACTGACTGACTGACTGACTGACTGACTAACCTGGGGGACTGGTTGGCTGGGTATGAGGACATTACCTGGGGGACTGGTTGGCTGGGTATGAAGACATTACCTGGGGGACTGGTTGGCTGGGTATGAAGACATTACCTGGGGACTGGTTGGCGGGGTATGAGGACATTACCTCGGGGACTGGTTGGCGGGGTATGAGGACATTACCTCGGGGACTGGTTGGCGGGGTATGAGGACATTACCTCGGGGACTGGTTGGCGGGTATGAGGACATTACCTCGGGGACTGGTTGGCGGGGTATGAGGACATTACCTGGGGGACTGGTTGGCGGGGTATGAGGACATTACCTCGGGGACTGGTTGGCGGGGTATGAGGACATTACCTGGGGGACTGGTTGGCGGGGTATGTGAAAGGCGTTTTCTGGGGTTTCTTGCTCTTAGGGGTGGAGGGGGGTCCAGGAGCCAGAATCATGTCGATCCTACAAGGAACACACAGCAAGTTTAATACCTCTATCTCTAAATCAAAGGTTCCCAACTCCCCCCCCCCGAGTCCAAAACCACGGCCCCCACAAATGTAACAAAACATAAATTAATTGGCAATTAGCATTTATTTCAAACGAAACTGGAATGTTTTCTGCCACAGCCAAGACTCCATTCTCAGTCATATCTTGGTTCCCGCCTGGGTTGAAAACCGCAGGTTCTGATATTTCTCGCTCTTTCCATCGCTGTTATTTTTCAAACTAGTGTTGAATACAGTTGGTGTGTAGGGCTGTGTAGGGCTGTCCAATCCAATCCACTTTATTTCTATAGCACATTTAAATAACAAAACATTTCCAAAGTGCTGCACATGAGATCATAAGAACTATAAAATCAAAACAATACAAATTAGCTCCACCACTAAATGAGTATAAAACAATAGATAGAAATAAAACACATTAAAAAACAATAAATAGGAATAAAACAAGTTAAAAGAATAAATAGTAATAACATGGATTTAAAAACATTAAAATAAATAAGAACAATATTTATGACAATGACTAAAAAGACACAGGGGACCAAACAACTTACGTGGTGCTAAAAGCCAGAGAATAAAAGTGTGTCTTAAGAAGAGATTTAAAACACTCCACGATGGGGGCTGTTCGGACGTGGAGGGGCAGAGCGTTCCACAGCTTAAGGCCGACAACGGAGAAATCTCTGTCCCCTCTGGTTTCACCGTTTGTCTTAGGAACCTTAAGTTGGAACTGGCCCTCAGAACGTGCGGGGGTCGCGATAATTACTCTTATTGTTCATTAAATAAAGGGTGTATTTAATTGTCTCTCATGTTTTAGTGGGATATTTTAAGATTACGTACTTTTCAAACAAAGCTTTGCTGTCATCTTTAAGCTTTAGAGTAGAGGTCTGCATTGGGATTGGGTCCCATTGGGTCCCACTTGTCTGAAACACAAGCGGGGAGAAGCCACTCTCTCCCCGCTGTGTGACGTCATGCGTGTGCAGAAAGTAGGTCAGCAGAATGAGTGCACTACGTCTGCTAAAAGTTCGCTAAACTCCGGGAAGAATGTGTTTCTGCAATAAAGACCAACTAAACTCAGAGACAGTGGAATATTTATGAATAAATATGAGTCATAAATGTTTTATTTCACATGGATCTTACATGAATGAAGAAAACGGCTTGGTTGGATTATTGTCTTCTTCTGTCCGAGAGAGGAAGCTATCGATCACTTAACAGCTCGAGCTAAAGTTCAGCAGCTAACATTAGCATCTCTTCACCGAAACCGTTTATTATCTTTTTAATGGTCAATGTAACAGTACAGAGACAACGACAGGTAACAATACAGAGTCACGTAACAATGTAGAGACAGACGTTACAATACAGAGATAAACAGGTAAGGACAGGTGGACACACATGAAGGGAATAACATATATATATATATATATATACATATATATATATATATATCTCTTTCCTCCAAGCTCGGGTCCTCTACCAGAGGCCTGGGAGCTTGAGGGTTCTGCGCAGTATCTTTGCAGTTCCTAGAACTGCACTTTTCTGGACCGAGATGTCTGATGTATTTCCTGGGATCTGCTGGAGCCACTCCTTCAGTTTGGGGGTCACTGCCCCAAGATCTCTACAAACTTAAACTAATCCATAAATGTAGTCAGCGGATCCCTGGCTTTCAGCCACTTCTTATTTGAGAGAGATCCGCTTCATATTTTTGGTTTTATGGTTGGATAAAGTTAGGCTGGGTTTGTGGAGTGAAACGTAAACAATGCGATCACACGCTGCGATATGTCGCAATGTCGGCCTTTTCCTCTCGTGTATGAGAGTGTATGTGCAATACTAAAGTAGTACAGGAGTCTTTTCTACAGTTATAACTTCAGTTATGTCTGCAGTCTGTAACTCTCTCAGCGTGAGGCTCCAGCAGCTCACGGAGGCGGAGCTGACACAGGCATAGAAGGACTGGGGAGAAGCTATGGGAGAAGCACGCAGGATTTTGACTGTAAGTAAATAAAAGAGTAGATTATTTGGTTTATTTGGGCTGCAAGGTTGTTATTAGTAACAACGATGTTCCCAAAGAGAGTAGGCAGAAGATAACTTATAAATGCCTACCCCCTCATACATTAACAAACATAGCTGTTGACATTCATTTCATCTCATTGATACAATTCCTTAGTTGATAATGACTACAATAATGTCCATATGCAAACGATCACATTGCTAAGATGATGAGATGATTTTCTCTGGAAGATTGGATCCTATATTTACAAAGGACTTACTATTAAATTGCTCGACAACTTCACTCATATCTTCTAATTTTTCATCATCATTATGGATAATGTAATCTATAGGGCAGTTTATGATCTTTTTTTAATTAGACTATTTAATACTTTCCATATTTCTGTAATCTTTTTTTATTGCTTTCAAGCAGATTTGTATAATCATCTTTGTTGCTAGTTCTTAATATAGTTACCAATTTGTTTTTGTATCTCTTATATTTCATTTCATTTTTAGATGATCTATTTCTTAAGAATTGTCTGTACAGTTGATTACACTATGTCCATTATCTACATCACTATGCCCCAACATACACAACAACATACACATAACATGACATGACAGTGGGGAGCTTTACGGGGGTGTGGCTTATCTAAATGAGATGTAAATGAGCCCTATTGTTATTCTCAACAGCAGAGAGAGGTGAGAACTGCCCAAAACTTCAGAGGGGTTTTTCTGCCCTTTGGGCTTTTTTGAGTTGTTAACTTCAAATCGCGGCTACGTCTACATCTAGCATCAAGGACGTTGGACAAACTGGCAGTTTCTGACCCGGCGCACGAGACAAGAAAAGGAGATTGTAATGAAGGGAATAATACACGGAATTTAATAATATGTTTGAATGTGTTTAACATGTTTGTGCTCTTATTTACAGTGAATAATGATAAGGGGAAGGTTCAGGACCTACATGCACACGCTGCTCAAAACCTCATTCTTTCTCTTTGCTCTTTTCCAAGTGTTAACCCAATCACAGGCATGTATGACTCTCGAGGATGGGGCACAGTGACACATGGTGTCTTATCAACGGACAGTGCAGCTGGGCCTTATCAATGAGGAGGCGCCACAACAAAACAACCTAACAAAACAACATCATACGTGGAGAAGAATACAACATTGGTCACGAATATTAATGATTGTGTTTTATGTGCTGGGTGCAGGGACATGGGTAGTGCAGACCACCTGACGTAAGCCCCACTTATATGTAGGCCGCCAGGGACAAAGGATAAGCACCCAGAGCTCTGTATTAGAATTGTAAACGACAGGGAATACATCTTTCTTGAATTTAACTGATTGAATCTTGGTTTTCCTTCCAACAAACGAACATGCCAACAACACACATATATATTTTTAAGTTATATTAAGTTGTGTGGAAGGCAACGACTTCAGGACTTAAAAAAGTAAAAAGCAGATTTAACTTATGGTTGTCAAGGGACCTTTCAGTGTATGGACGGGTACTTTGATCAAATAGCGAAGGTTTATCAAGGCTAACTTACCCAGTGATGGTTCTGGATGTGCCGAAAAAAAATTATTACATGTATAGATAAATAATTATTTCATTTCATCTGGAGGAAAAAATATCACCACCTAAAAAAAAAGTACTCTGTAACTCAATTACTGATGGGGGATTAAATATGATTGATATGATTTTGGTGCATTCAATACCATCTTAAAGGTTAAATGGCTTAAAATCTCTACAAAAAAAAAAAAAAAATTGTGGTATTATATCCCCAACATAATATTTGAAAAAGTTGGTGGAATTTAATTCTTGCTGAAATGTAACTTTGACCCTGCTAAGCTTTGACCCTGTCTACCTTCCACAAACAAACCTTGTTGGCATGGATAGACATATACAAACATAATTTCTCCCCTGGGCGTTCTTTTATATGGAAGTTTATTTAATCATAAGTGGGTTGGAAAAAAGATTTTTCTAATTGGACAACTCTTGAAGACAGATAAAAACCTTTATAGCTATCCTGATTTCAAGCAAAATATAATTTTTCAATAACTGAGAAAGAATAACTGCAGGTAAAAACTCGATTCCAGCAGAAATGCTAAGTCTGTATCAAGGAACTCATGATGAAATAAAAGTTGACCTTTGCTTAAAGATAAATGGAATTAATATTCTGGGAAAAAAAGTGCAATAACAAACTTTTGCGAAATGCATGCCAGACCAGAACCCATAGTATAGGCAAGTACACGGTACTGGCGGCACGGTAGTACAGCGGTTAGCGCTTGTGCTTCACAGCTAGAAGGTCCGGGTTCGATTCCCACCAAGGCTGGGACCTTTCTATGTGGAGTTTGCATGTTCTCCCCGTGTCTGCGTAGGTTTCCTCCGGGTACTCCGGTTTCCCCTACCACTAAAAACATGTACAATAGGTCAGGATGAATGAGAGTGTGTTTGAGAGTGCACATGGGGGACGACGGATGGAAATTAGCCCAAGGCTAAAATCCGGTTTGGCTTGTTCATTAACTTGCACTGTCCCTACCAAATAAATTAAAAAAAATAAATAAATTAAAAAAAAAAAAAGTACAAGAGGAACACAATGTTTCCAAATATTAATTGGTGAAATATTATAAACCAAACCAATAAATCCCCTCATGGAACCGCCACCTTAACGTGGTGGAGGGGTTTGAGCCTGAATGATCCTGGAGCTCTGTTGTTGGGGGCTTGGTGCCCCTGGTAGGGTCTCCCATGGCAAACAGGTCTTAGGTGACGGGTCAGACAAAGAGCGGTTCAGAAGCCCCTTATGAGAGACCAACAGGCCCGGTTAGAACCATGAGGCCGTGAGACCCACCACCTGCAGGGGGCGCTATAGGGGCTGGTGCAGCTCCAACAGCTGCCCCCACGACCCGGCAACGGACAAGTGGAAGAAGATGGATGGATGGATGTATGGACAAACCAATAAATACTGCGTGCCTAACAAAACTAAAGAGGTGTTGTTTAAAATAATGCATAACATTTATCCTACTAATACATACTTAAAAAGATTCTCGGACGAAATCAATGTTAATTGCACTTTTTGAGGAATACAGCCTAGTCTATACCGCATCTTTTCTATGAATGCCTCCCAGTGATGGTGTTTTGGGTCGAGTTGGAGGCCCATATTAACACTAATTGAAATGCACAAAACCATAAAATAAGATTAGGAAAAAGATATGTTCTGTTGTGCTACCTGCAAAATGATGTGGACAGCAACATAAAATATGTGGTAAACCTGTTCATATTGTTAGGTAAATATTACATCCATAAGTGCAAAGGGGCAAAGAAACTTCTACGAAGTCTTGAATTTATAATTGTTGTGAAAACATTAGATGCCCTTCCCAACTTTATCTGTATTGACCACAAGCATTAGAGTGAATACATATAGCATTACATCAGTGTGTTTTGATGCGAACAGTGGCTCCAGTTCTCTTGCCCTTTGAGACCTCCATTGATTCGTGGTTGCTGACTCTATGATGTGTGGCGTTGAGACATCACAGTCCTGAACACTATAGTCGTTGCCTTCCATACAACCGTAACCGTTTATATTCAAGTAGTTTATTCACGAGAAATGTGCAACAAGCGATTGAAAGAGCTGTTTTCACTCAGTCGTGTTGTTTAGTTTAAAGGGACTACGGATGAAAATTAGCCTATATGGCTAACTCCGGCAAATTTACATGTTGAAAAAACACATGTTGATTAATGTGCACTGTCCCAATTCAAATAAAGATTAAAAAAAAAAAAGAAAAAAAAAAGACCTGTTGCTGTCAGGCGTTCTCCGCCTACTCTCGCACTGTATTGCATATAGAGAATAGTGAGGACATTCGGACACATGGGCGGTCACGTTGCGCACACGTTGCGGTTGCGGGCGGTAATGGTCAGAAATTCAGCGGGAACGGGCAGAAGCGGGATGAAAAAAACAGTCCTGCGCAGTTTTCTACTTTAGAGTTAGTTTCTATGGCGTTAAAAGGTCTTCAATAATATAGTCTATCGCAACATTTTCGGGGCTCAATATATTAAACTTCAAATTCTGTTATCGTGATAGGCCTATTTGTGCATTGAAATTCTTTGATGTCTTCAATTGTCTTTTTCCCAATCAGTAGTTCTGAAGTGTGACTCCAAATTCAAGTGATTACTTCTATCATCTGTTCTGTTTTGAAATGTTTTAATTATTTACACTTCCTCCGTGTCACATGACCCATTATGTGATTCCTCTTGAACCTTTTCATTGAAACAGCTGGATGAGCATTCACATAATGGGCCTGATGAAGACACAGGGTCAGAGTTGTCAAAACACGTTGGCATGCATTGGGACAGCCTGTGTAATCTTGTCCAGGAAACTATAATATGTTCCTTACTATCCTAAGCTAACAACTTGTTTTTTAAACAGGTCTGACCTGGTCTGGAGGTACTTGATCCTGCACAGCATGTCCAGGTGTCCTGCTGAGTACTGCTCGATCACGTCTTTGACGTCATAAGGCCGCAGCGTTTCTTTAAAACGCTTCTTATTCAGAAGAAACTGCATGATCCTGAAATGGAAAACACAAATTCTGCTTTTTAAATACACTTTTTAAATATCCTCTAGATTTAATTTGGCTCATAGAAAATAAGAAAGAGGAGAGAAAAGTCAGTCAAATGCAAGTAAATAAATAGTATGTGTAAGGAATCTTTGATGAAGAAACAAGACAGAATGAAAACAGGCCAGATAGGAAGTCCGCCGATTGTGGAATATCTTCCACAATAAAAGCCTGTCTACACTCTCCCATTGCCATCACTGTGTATAAACGTCCTGGAATAGATTACAGCAAGACAGTGCTCACTGCAATCTGTCACTGGATCTCATGGACATTATCAGGTGAAACCACATGTTCTCAAACAGAGAAGTCCGTCACAGACCAATCCGCAAATTAATTGAACTTCTTTCTTCCGGCTGTTGACCCGCACTCAGGTGAAAAGGCTGATGAACCGTCCAACTCTTCAGGCCAGAGACTATAGGCAGGTTTAGTCATGGGCTCACGCTGAGTTACACCACCACATTGTACACATTGTACACATTGTGTACTTTCAAACGGCCGTGTCGAGGGTTTGTGAAATCCTATGTCTGCCTTCAACTTCTGCAAAACAAACAGATGGCAGTTCTGCCTGTGTAAGCACACAGGGTGTGACCACTTTGTGTTAACCATCTGTACAAACATGGTCATATCAGATGACCTGTGAAGAAGGTGTTAAACCTAGCATGCAGGTCTGTAGCCACAGTGACTATAAGAAGGTTATGGAGGTCTTTTGCACTGCTGGTGGAATATAACTATTTTAAGTACACTCACATAAAATAAATGCTAGAGCAGCATGTATGTTATTTTGGTGAGCTGTGTCAACAGAGACGCTCTTCTCCGTCGAAATGAGAAGATTGTTTTATGTCATACAGATTTGAAATGCGTTACAGATGCCGATAGTGAGACTGACCTGACGGCTCTGATGACCAGCTTCAGTGCAGGGATCATCTCTTCCAGCAGGATGTCTGGAGGAAAGCCCCTCTCCTCCAGGTTGGGCTCTGGCAGTGCCCCTGTATCTAAAACAGCACAGAGGAACGACAGCTACTCATCCTGGTGTCTTTACATCTCATTATCCCACACATGATTATTGAACTGAGATCTGACCTTCTGAGCTCTGTCGCAGCGTGTAGGCCTTCATTCGGAAGGCTGTTCGGAACCTCTCCCTGTTACTGAAGCCTCTGGGCTCTTTGGAGGGACTGTCCACCGTGTCCTCTGTCCCCGTCCTCCTGCTTGGCCCCACCGGACGAGTGTTGGGCAGACGCACTCGCTCCAGCAGACTCAGCTTCTGACTGTGGGAGAGCGAGCAGGTTTGAGAGAAGCTCTGAATAGAAGGGTCTCCAACAATGAAACACTACTGGATGTTAGTGCCACAGCTGCCCTGTTTTGAGGTTTCACTGTTTTTAGGTTTGGCACAGCCATGTGAGGAAACTACTGACAACAAAGAAAGGGTCTATGAGGTCTTTCTTTGCACCTTTGCATTCTCTACCAAGGTCTGCTTAGATTTCTGCTGGATGCTCTGACAGACACCTCCAGTCCGGCTGCACTTTATAAGTGTCTGCCTAAAGGGACCGGTCCTGAATTCCTTGGCACAGGGAGTCAGCTAAATTGAACTTGGTTATTGCGGTCAACACACATTGGTAACTTTCCCACTTTACTAACTAACTCAGACAAAACTGAAATCATTTAATCAAGTGTTATCAGTGACTTCGAGTCTCTCTCTTTAAAACCGAAAAATCCCTTTAGAAATCTAAGAGTAATCATGGACTCAGACCTGAACTTAAACCTTAAGCCACTTAATCCACATCAGAGCAACATCAGCAGTGTTTTACCATCTGAAAAACATTGCCAAGATCAGAGGAATAGTGTCAGACCCAGACTTAGAGAGACTTATCTATGCATGTGTCTCCAGCAGGTTAGACTACTGTAACGGCCTGCTCACTGTTAGAGCTGCAGAATATCTAGACCCAGGAAATACCACCATATTAGTCCAGTGCTCCGGTCTCTGCACTGGCTTCCTGTCACTCAGAGAATAGAATTTAAACTGAACTTAAAAACCGTCTCAGGCCCTGAGAACTTCAGCGAGGGGTCTCCTGGTGGTTCAAACTCAAGGCCTTAAACATCATTAAAAAGCATTACACTGAATTCAAACTGGCATTTAATCTAAATTTCTTGGAAATTATCCATATTATTATTATATTTCTTTTTACTGTAAGTTCATCCAAATACTAAAATGATGGTCTTCAGGTAAAGGTGCTTTATTTGTCATTATACGTCCACTGTATAACAAAAGGACAACTCCTGTACGACTGAGAGCTTACACAGACATGTATAACAAAAGGTGTCCTCTGCATTTGACCCATCCCTCGAAGCCACGGGACTAAAACATATTCACTTGCAGTTTTGGCTGAAAATGACTGCAATTTGCTTTCATACGAGCACTGGCCTTATCTAGTGCTCTAGTGCCTTGGCACGAAACGTCTTGCATAATACAGCAGAGAGATGCCAGGCACCAGTCTCTATTTGGCTGAAATGGATTTCAGTATGAATTGAAAAGTGTTTACAGTCCGGAGAAATTGCTTATCATTTGTCTGCTTTGCCGTTTTCAAAGCACACTTGCAGAGCGGTTGAGCCCTGTGAGCCTCTGTACCTGCGGCCCAGTGAGTAAAATAAGACTGTTGGTCTTGAAGGGAGAAACCGGAGCCGCTGAGACAGGCTGCGTTCTCAGCCACTTTTCTCCCACACTGACACAATATGAGCCTGTCTGTGCGGCCCGGGGCCCTGCTGAAAGACGCCCTGAGACTCCTGCGCCGCACAATCGCCAGCAAAATGACACAGGATTATCCCACTGCTGCGAGGGACCCAACAAAGCGCAGACTCATAAAGATGATGCGCTTATCTCCCACCCATTGGCAGTCTGGACAGTCAGGATTATGTAACGGCTATCTTCAGAATGGTTATCATTCAGGTACTCAGCCGCGACAAATGATGCAATCCGGTTATGTAACAAGTTCAAAATGACCAAAATTAAATAAATGAATATGAAATAGCACCCAAAAAATCCAAATGTTGCTCCTCTCACTGCCCTTTATCTCTGAGAATACTTTATTGTGTGCCATTTACCACAAGTAAGGTCATATAGCAAAATATGCAACTACTGAGGAGTTTGACTTTATTCTGTGGATGTGTTTTCTTTTTCTAACATCCTGCAGAGGGTCTGCAGATGGAAATGAGCCCAGACTGATGTTACACTGTGTAACATTTTACCCAATAAAAAATATTGAAATACAAGCATTTATTTTATGTCAAATATTTTCATCATTGAAAAATACCTCATAAATGTACAAACAAACAAGTGACTTTGCTGTGAGCGGCTCAGCTCTCCTCAGACATGACTGACTCGTTTCCATGGAGATGTGCCTAAAGTCAGCAGAATTTGAGATTTAAATAGGTTTGGTTTTCATCCAAATCAATTCTTTGATTACCCACTTCATTTTTTGTGTTGAGCTGGTTATTAGGAGCACTGATGGCAACAGTATAGTCCAAAAGTTACGCAGTGTACCTTTAAGTTTGGTTTAATACTCATGAATGTGCATCATTATTCTATCCTTTTCTTCCTAAATAATATATAAAAGTGCTAAGGCCTTGGACTCGCTGTCTGATGTGCAATTATGCAAATATCTGCCACTGGAGAAATGTAAATGAGAGCGAAGCACAGCAGTAAAACAGCCCAACAATAAAACACTAACTAAAAGTAGATAATATGGACCACAAAGGTCAGAAAACGGCAAAAACATGTGATTGTACAAATTTGGCCTGTTTGCACATCATGACACCAGCACCCAATCTAACATGCAACAACACTTAATGAAATAAGTAGTAAATGTCACATTTTGGCACATACAACTGTAAAGTGTGCCTTTATGAAAGTCATGAATCTGTCCTTTCATCATTTTGTGTGTCATGCACACACCCTCATCATGGATAACACACATATTGCGATATTGCACAGCAATATTATTGCGATATTTCACTAAACCCGATATGTTCCATTTTAATTAAACACAAATTGTAAGTCACTAGTTATTCAGCAAATTGTACCAAAATGAGACTTTAAAAAACACTATATTGTGGCTTCTCCGAATATTGCATCACCCACTATCACCTGACGATGTTTTTTTTGTGATATATTGTGTAGGCCTTGTCTAAACTAATGTCCACACAATATCCCTATATACTGTAGTCACTATATAATTCCTATATTGTCTACTATATAGTACTATGTATTACTATACTAGTACTATATAGTACAATACTATATAGTTGCATAATGTACCTTTAATATTACAAACCGCTCTATATGTGCTTCATGATACATGCGTGTGCATGTATCATGAAGCACATATAGAGCGGGAGGAAGAGGAGCGTAGTGTTTGACATGGCTCCACTCCGCCTCTCATTCCGACACTAGATAATGTTAATCTGTCAGGAGTTTGACTGATCTTCAAAGTTGGGTGAGTGCTGGAGCGGGACACCTGATCTGAGAGCCTGTTATTGCGGCTCGCTGGACCGTGGCAGAGGAGACTGTATCCTGTGGAATATGGCGAGCAGGCGTCGGAGCGAGGCCCGGGTTGAGGTCAGCGTCAGCGAGGGCGTGTGTGTGAGCGATGGTGGCACACTGCAGGTGTTGGGCCACCATTTACAATTATCATTACTCTCCACTGGATCAACTTTCCTACATAGATTTGGGACTCAGTGGAAACTCACAACTTCAAAGGTCATTTTTCCCCCATACATTTTTCTCACACCCTGGATACAACGTTTATTAGATCCAGCATAAACAAAAAAGTCACCGTTACCACACTATTTTGAGGGTTTTTCCCCCAGTGGCAATCTAATTCCTAACTTTTCCCCAGTAATACTAGACTAGTTTGTATCTGTCTTTGTATCTACTGGTGGACTTGCAAAGAAGGAGGAAAAGAAAAAGAGATCTGGCAATTAAAATAATGACTTAAGAAATAACGATAAGTATATTGTTTTCCTCCATTGGCATATATACTATATATATTACATATTTTCTCTTAAATATTTTAATTGTTACAATTTCAACGATACGTAGTGAGGCCCTAATCCTCACTTTAGTTCTGTTTCTGACATCATGGACTGTGGAAGGGCCCTCTGTGGCTCTGTGTCTGGTCACTAAGTGTCCAACACCAACGACACAGAACTAATTCCGGCGCTAAGTGCTTCTAAAAATACTCCTTAGATCTGCTGCGGGAATCAGTGCAATTAAAAGTGACTTCTTCATCAGCGAGGCATATTTACTTTGCGCATTAGTGAGGAGATTTATGTCCCGCAGGACCAGGGGACAGGGAGACGGGACGTACCTGGCCATGACCTCCAGGTGATCCTTCCTGTGGACAGAGCAGAGGACATAGTTAGACTTAAAGCTAGTGTCTGATGGTTCAGGGGTTTGTTGTTCCATGGTTGATAGAAGCGCAGAGATATAATAAGCGCAGCTAACACAGAGAATGAAGCGGCTCTGGGACTGACCTGAAACACGGGAGTGAGATGATGGTTTCGTAGAACCTCCACGTGGCGATGAGGTCCTCCCTGATTGGATTGGTGGAGTAGTATCTCCAGGCAGACTGCAGAAGGACAGGACAGGTTACACAGGGGAGAGGTTACTGTGTGTTTTTTTCTGACCCAACTCCATGGAAATCAAACCTGACTCTAAAAATATGGCTTCAGCTCTCCTTAATATCGTTGCAGCACATCCACATGTATTTCTGTCAAACATAATTTTTGCCAAAGAAGACCCAGGGTTTCTGTGGGGCTTTAAAAAGCATTAAAAGTCGTTAAAAGTGCAGGCAGGTGGCTCCGGTAAACCCATACCCCTCTGCCATCTGACTCATGAAAAAAGCACCCAATAACTCATGAACGTAAAACCTGTCCCAGCCATTTGCACTGCTCTATTGTGCTCTGTGGTATGTCCACACTCATATGGAAGCTAACACTTAATGCACCTGTATATAAATACATCCACGCTTGTCTGTGTTAAATTGTTATTTTTATCATATTTTATCTTAATCTATTTTTTTGCATGCCCTGTTTGTATAGTTCACTGTTTCTTTAGCACAAGTTTTACGTTTAATATTGCATGTTTGCACCGAGGAAAACAGGATAACAGGTGAGTTTCCCAGGATGACGGGCGTGTTTTCCGGGATGACAGGTAGTTTACATGCTGACCTGAATGAGTCCAGCGGCCGGGTGTCTGCGCTTCTCAAGTGCTTCTGTCTATGCTGCTCCTGCACCTTCAGAGCCAGGCCTGAGCCCAGGATGCCCTGCACACAAACACAAACACATAAGCACAGCCTAGCAGCACATGGCATTTGAATGAATGGCTCAAAGTCATTTATCCTTGGTCTACGAAACAAACACAGAACCTCCTCCACAGAGTTAAAGTGAACATACCATTGGTGACATTCTTTGGAAACGCACCAGTGCGTTTCAACTGCTTTGGTGTGAGGTAAAGGCTATATGGGAGGCACCATCTCATAATAATTTACAAGAGTGACCAAAACCAACCATAAAAATATGACACCACAGACAGTCACTCATCAGTGCAGCACAAATTGTATGTAGCCATATTGAATGATATGTAGGAATAGGCTACTGTCGAATTGTCTGCCTCTCTGCTTGTGTCTTCTTAAATAGCTTCTCAGCCAACCTCTGGGCTGGTGCACAGGTTGCTGAGGACTAAGCAGGAGAAAGACAGTCTTGACCCGGGAATATGGGACGCAGCCCATCGACTCTGCGGTCGGTGTTTTTATGTATACAAAGAAAATCGTTTAAAAGAAGGAAAATAGTCATCTAAAATATTGTAACTTATTGATGTGGCTATTAATGTGGAAGTGTGGCTTCTAGTGTTTAAAAAGTAAATGTTTGATATATGCACGATGTCCCCATGTGACCTCTTCCTGGACAGTAAGATCGGTACTTGCTGTCCCGTGTCTTTTACATTCAAAATGAGCAGGGTCCCAAATAAATGAAGAGATGGCTCAGGATTGAGAAAAGGAGTTACTGATGGACAGTCACAGCAGCGTGTTAAAAACATCATGTTCGCTGTGAATCCTGCCCCAAAGGAAACGCCAGTGCTCGTAAGGAGCTTTTATCTTGGAGCTAATGGCTAATGTTAGATAATGATTGATAATATAATAATAACAGGCCGATCCTTTTTTGCGTTCAAAACCTTGCACTAGTTTTAATTTGAGCCGTTAGCCATTAGCCTCAAGACAAACACCCCATCATTATGAACACAGAGGTTTCCTCCTGTGAAGTCGTTTCATCTCATGTAATGTTTTTAACCTCCTCAGTCACATCTGAACTTTTACTCGCTGTGCTTTATCTAATCCTGAGTTATGTCTTCATTTGTGAGGGACCCTGCTCATTTTGAATGTAAAAGATACGGGACAGGAAGGACAGCGCCATGCTACTGTCCAGGCGGTCACCACGTGGGGTCACTGTGGCCATTGCTCGGTTCTAAGGCAGAACCTGTGCTTTGAGGGCAGGGGTGTGACGGCCCCTAGCTTGGGGTCGTCTGGTTGTGTTGCCCGCTAACATGTGGTCTTGTTTTGTGAGGTGACTGGGAGAGCGCAAGGCCCCCGCCTCCTGCTGCCCTTAAAATGACTGCCCCTTCCACAGTACTGGGCTGCTTCTCTTTAGCTCCACTCCACCTGGCCATGGAGGTGCCATGCTGCGCCGGCCACTGCGCTTTGCATATTTATTGTTAATTTTGGAATAAATGCCCAGAACCCATCACTGAACTCACCGCAGGCAGAGCGAAGAAGGAGACTCCGATGAGTGCAAAGGTACCGGCCAGCAGCCTCCCGGCCCACGTCTTCGGGGTCTTATCTCCATACCCGATGGTGGTCAGTGTGATCTGAGGCACAAAGCACCAGTACTGAGTCACAAGACACACGGCGAGGTATTCTTTCCAGATATTTGATATTAATCTCCAACACATCTTGATCACTATCGCATATTTTGTTGGTAAGAAAATGCAACACTTGTCTCAATAAATAAGTTGTGCTACAAAGATGGACTCATGTTATAATGTTAATTATAGATTTTGGGGTAAAAAGAGGAGCATTGCATGAGCATAAAGATTACTCAAACATGTGTGAATGGCCCAAAACACAACTATAGGAATGTCTTTGATGAGGGAACAGGATTCCAATGTGGTAAAAAGCTCTAAAAAGTCAATGGTGCTGAATATCCACCCTTTAACACATGCTTTAATACATACTTCTGTGTTTTGTCTAATGGCTGCTCTTTTAATCGATACGGTATCGGTACTTTTGGGGTCCTTTTTTTTGCTATCGATACCGTATGGGTAAATGCATTGTATTTCTAAAAACTGGTGATTTATTAATATGTAAATCTAAATGATGTTACTTCAACTGGTTAATTAACAATGTCAATGTGAAATTAAATACATGAACAAAGTTTAAAATGAATACTTTCATGACAAACAGAACCTAAACAAGAATGATACAGACGGCTCAGTTCAATTCTCTGCTGCGGTGGAGTGTTGTTTCCATATTTTCCGGACTATAAGTCGCTCCGGGATATAAGACGCACCCCCTGCCAAACTATGAAAAAAGTGTGCCTTATAGTTAAATACGGTAGTATAGATACTTTTTACCCGGTATCAATATTTTAAAAAGAAGCCGTTTGGTAGTAATATATCGCCCATCCCTAATGGCTAACACTAAAAGTGAAATACCACCATGATTTGAAGGAGCCTGGATAATTGAAGTAATCTGCCTGTTTTTAAAGACCCCCCCAGCTACGTATACACCCTGGGCGGTAGTAGTTTTGGTTGTTCTTGAGAGCTGAATTTCTCCATTGTGAGATCAATCAAGTCCCATATTTTTTTGCTTTTAGACTGTCAAGGCTATCTTAAACTGTTGTTTGAAAAGTTTATGATATACTATGTATATGTAATTCTATTTTCGGATGATTTGGGAGGGGAGAGGGTTGTTAGAGCAAGATTGTCCTGTGTTTAGTGTTTTGTTTTGTGTTATATTGTTTGTTTGTGAAATTATGTGTTAAACATTGTTATGTTTTGTTTTGTGTTGTTGGGCCCCTTGCAAACAAGATGTTAGATTTCAAAGGGTTTTCCATGATGCAAATCATAATCAGCAAAGTAGAGTAGACACTGTATATTGATGTTTATTTTGGTAACAGAGGAGTGTCCAACGTATTACTTTCATAATAAAGTAGCACAGTAACATAATGGGTTACTATTCCAGAGGAGAAACAAGGAAACTCAACTAGTTAAATAAGGTGCACTGAAACCAGTCACATTTGTGACCCACCGTTGTTTCCAGGGACACAAGTCGGCAGACTCACTTTCTCGCAAATGGAGAAACAAGCTAATTTTTTGAAAATTGGTGATTTTCGCTTTTTTGCAGAATCGTTCAGTTGAAGCCACGAAGAAGCCTCTCCATGTTTAAGCCAGCAGTTATGGTATATTTAAAGTGTAAACTTTTAGGTTCAAACCGGCTTGATTTAGGAGATTTGGGAGTGTGCAGTAGGGGCGTGACTTTGTCTGTGTGTATTTACATACTGGGTAAACACGCGGAGGAAGTGGCACCGGCTTTGGTTTGCGTTGTTGACCCATGCTTTAGCAAACAAATGCCACACAAAAAGGCAGTTTTATACATACGCCTATTGTCCAGTTTTTCAGGTTGAAAAAGTCTTGTTTTGTCAGAGAAATAGCGCATGCCGTGTCAAGTGTGTGTGTGGCTCATTATTATGCAAGGCTTCCCCGTGTGTGGCTCTCAGAGGTCGCTGCTAACGCTGGAATACTATTGCAGAGGTTTGTTTTTCTGCGTGAAACCAGATAACTTTTCCAGGCTGACTTTCCCAGTGCGACTGATGATGCCCTGGCTGTAAGCATGCACAGCGCCCCCTGCTGACCATTACGTTTCCCGAGCCAACTCCTCCCCTTCAGAGCGTGATTTAAGACACAAGGATGTAGCGCAGATTTGCCAAACTCTACATTGAAAAGAACTGAGAGAGGAAAATGGTTTTACCACAAGTTTGCTGAGCATGCACGTAAAGGTTACTTCAGATGGGTGAGTGAAAGTTTGTTTATTTTCGCTGGTGGCCGCTGTGCCATCGTGTCTGTTTGCTTTTTGATGAGGCCATTGTTGTGCTGTAAGCTAACATAGTGTGTTCAGTGGATTGGATTTGTTTGTGTTTTGTTTTAAGGATAATATAACGTAGTCATTGTCCGTGGCACTAATGATCTCTCTGCATGGGAGACAGTCATGTAGTCCACGAGGAATGAACCTGCTATTTACACAAAATCACGATCTCTACAAACTTAAACTAATCCATAAATGTAGTCAGCACATCCCTAGCTTTCAGCCACTTCTTATTTGAGAGAGATCCGCTTCATATTTTTGGTTTTATGGTTGGATAATTAGGCTGGGTTTGTGGAGTGAAACGTAAACAATGCGATCACGCGCTGCGATATGTCGCAATGTCGGCCTTTTCCTCTCGTGTATGAGAGTGTATGTGCAATACTAAAGTAGTACAGGAATCTTTTCTACAGTTATAACTTCAGTTATGTCTGCAGTCTGTAACTCTCTCAGCGTGAGGCTCCAGCAGCTCACGGAGGCGGAGCTGACACAGGCATAGAAGGACTGGGGAGAAGCTATGGGAGAAGCACGCAGGATTTTGTCTGTAAATTAAAGAGTATACACTATGTCCATTACCTACATCACTATGGCCCAGCATACACATATAGCAACAACATACACATAACATGACATGACAGTGGGGAGCTTTACGGGGTGTGGCTTATCTAAATGAGATGTAAATGAGCCCTATTGTTATTCTCAACAGCAGAGAGGTGAGAACTGCCCAAATCTTTGGAGAGCTTCTTCTGCCCTTTGGCCATTTTGGAGTTGTTAACTTCTACGTCTCCAAATATGATCAGATTTCCATGTGTTACACATTGTTGGAAAGCTTGGAGACTACACTTTAATAATCTGTGAAAATCTCAAAATGCCTCAGAACCGACTTGTGTCCCTGGTTCAAGTCACATTAATATAGAAATGTTGGGAGTGTGCTCTTACCAGCCCCCACCAGAGGGCGTCGGCGTATGTGTCGAAGTCCTGTGGGTGGGGCTGCACCGTGGGCGTGTCATCGTCAGACATCTCCATGGAGACGTCGTCCTTCTCCACCAGGTAAACCAAGAAGGAGGCCAGGATCAGGGACAGGAAGCCGATGTACCAGGCCGTGATCAGCTCCTGCCCACACACGGGAGGTCACGTGAGCGGACAAAGGGGTCAGGTGGAGGTTTGTAAAGCTCACATACATGTACAAAATGGGCTCCAAAAGTGGAAGCGTGCCGCATGAGGGTAGTGATCTATAAACACACAATTATACTAAAGATTTTGCTAAAAAAAAAAAAGTACCCAGTTTTTGTTGGTTTGACATTTTTTTGTGATGTTTATTGTTTCACTTCCTTATTGGACACTGACAGGAAGTGACATAGGTAGAGGTAAACATTTTTAAACTGTTGCAGTGCCAACTGTGTTATGTCAATGAAAAATCAGTGTCAGCTGTTTTTTGGGTATTTTGAAGACTCTTCATTGGTCACTTGCACGCGGACTCTGTAAACTCTATGGGAAACGAGCAAATACCAGTGGATTATACAGATATTCTTTGTTTTTTGATGACTCTTTGATGGAAACACAAGGAAGCTAAGGAAGCTGCGTGTGTTTATGGAGTTTTAATGAGGCTAGACAGATGTTAGGGCGCGATGGTCCTCAATGCTACGGGTGAGTCCATGTTCACACCACGGTTCACACCTGTCCAGGTGTATTGTTAAGTAATTGTCTGCTGTTTAAATGATGTTATGTACAGTAGCTGTTTGCTGTTTATAGAGTAAACTTTTGCCTTGTTGTAGGTCGGTTGCTGTGGGAATAAGGGTTGTCTGTAATACTAGTTTGGTGGGCATTTGTTGATATGTGGTTACATACTTCTTTTTAGTCTGACAAGCTGCAGTAAATGCGTTTAAGTAGATCTGATCTTTTTTTTTTTTTTAGCCCACCTAGAGATTACATCAGCAGCTGCAACTGGAATGTATCAAATAGAATCATAATGTTTGTGAATCTATCAATTAGATTATCTTTACACTCTGAACTAGTTATTACAGTTTTACACTCAATCTTAACATCTTGTTTTGTTTAATTGTAAATAAAATCAACTTTAGATATGCAAAAAAAGCTGAAATGGCATGAATTGTTATGACTGTGTATCTTTATGAATATAAATGCATTTAAACCTTTGTTATTGATTTAATCCTTTATGTCTAATTGCTCCTTTGATTGTTTTGTTTGATGTATATTTCTTGTTAATGTACTTAAATGAATAAAATAAAAAACATCAAAAAATAAGTGAGTCAAATGACATCTATCTTTTAACTTAACTTAAAAATGGAAATAATTACTGTTGTTCGCAACTTTTCTGCATTACATTGCTGCTTCACTAAAATAAAACTATTAATTACAACAGATGTTATTCTTCTAAGTAGGTCATAATTACAAAAGGATTAAAACCTATGTCACTTTAAATGGCGACAGGAACCATCCTCCCGACAGCACTCACTTAGACACACCTCCTTTTTCAGGTCATTTAATAGAGACACACATGTCACACACGGCCCATGTGTGACCTCATGTTCATAACCCCATGAAACAAGAAGTGATGAATGATCAATATTCTGTGTTGAGTAGAATATTGCTCATTTAATTTCTCGGCTGAATAACAAATTGTTGTTAGAAGTTCCTTAGAAGTTCCTTAGATGAATTTGTTTTTGTTAATACCTTTATAAAACGAAATCAGTCCTGGTTTATCCCACTTTTATATCCGAGTACCCCTACCTCGAGAATTCTGCCAATATTTTCACAACGTGGTCAACGAAACTAGTATTGTTTTCAAAATGAAGCTAAACTACTCCCATATTAAAAAAATGTACTGAAAAAATAATTAAAACAAACGTTCCCTTTGAATTATTATGTTTGTTTGTTTGTTTGTTTGTTTTTTAGCTCAAAATCACTTGGCTAGAGGAGTAACCCATTGTGCATGTTTGGTCACCTTGCTGTGAGCATAGATGGCCGAGCCCAGTAGTTTCCAGGTGCCTCCCCGCCGGTCCATTCGGAGCATGCGCAGGATCTGGAGGAACCGTAGGCTCCGGAGGGACGTGGCCAGGACATTGCCCTGGTTCCGGACCACCACCACCGGCACGGACGCAATCAGCACAAAGATATCTGAGGGAGTGAGGGGACACCGGGTTAGTCCTGGTTCAGTCCTGGACCATACAACTTTACACCTAAACCCTGTTGCAACTTATTATGCAAATTGTATTTCAGTGCCATTAAGGTAAAACAAAAAACAAAAAACTTTTTCAATGAAACTCATGGATGGTATTGTGTCTCAGGGCTCTTTGAATCACTGATATCAACCTCAGACACCTGGGATGTTTAGTTGTCAGGTGAGTCCAGTTAAGGGAAAAACTACTGAAAAAGGAGTTCCACATTATTAAGCAGACCAACATTTTCAAGCAATAAGGAAAAGTAAAAGGATCGCTCTGCTGATGAAAAGCATGAAATAGTTGAATGACTTGGACTACTGTAGGTATGAAAACCTTTGATATTTCATGAAAGATTAAGCGTAATCATCGTACTGTTAAGAGATTTGTGGCTGATTCAGAGCACATACAGGGTTTGTGCAGATAAAGGCACAATGAGGACGGTTTCTGCCAGACAAATACATCAGATTAAGAGACAGCTGCTACAAAACAGCACACAGGTATATTTGAAGCTGCTGGTGCCTCTGGAGTCTCCCGAACATCAAGGTGTAGGACCCTCCAGAGGCTGCAGTTGTGCATAAACCTTCTATCCAGCCTCCCCTAAACTGTTCATTGAAGCTGTGAGCAGAAACGGCTGCAGTGGCTCAGAAATACATGAAGACTCATTTTCAAACAGTCTTGTTCACTGATGAGTGCCGTGTAACCCTGGATGGTCAGATGGATGAGTAGTGGATGGTTGGTGAATGGCCACCATGTCCCAACAAGGCTGTGACATCAGCAAGGAGGGGGCGGAGTCATGTTTTGGGCCAGAATCATGGGGAGAGAGCTGGTCGGCCCCTTTAGGCTCCCTGAAGTATGAAAATGACATCTGAAAAATATGTGGAGTTTCTGACTGACCACTTTCTTCCATGGTACAAAAAGAAGAGCCGTGCTTTTCAGACAAAATCATCTTCATGCATGACAACGCACCATGTCATGCTGTAAAGAATACCTCTGCATCATTGGCTGCTATGGGCATAAAAGCAGAGAAACTCATGACGTGGACCCCCTCCTCCCCTGACCTCAACCATGAGAAACTTTGGAGCCTCAAGCAAAACATCTATGAGGGTGGGAGGCAGTTTTCATCCAAACAGCAGCTCTGGGAGGCTATTCTGACATCCTGCAAAGAAATCCAAGCAGAAACTCTCCAAAAACTCACAAGTTCAACGGATGCAAGAGTTTGCAAGATTCAAGTATTTTGAAGCTGCTATCAAATAAGGGTCCTATGTTAAAATGTAACTTAACCTGTTAAGATGTTTCTGATTGAAATAGCTTTTGATTTCAGTAAATATGACCTCCTAATGCTGCAAATTCAATAAATAAAATGATCAGTTCTTTACAACCTATAAAATATATTGAAACACTGTTGTGCATAATCATTTGCAACAGTACATTTTAAGTTGTTTATTACATTTATTTTTAAAGAAAAAAAATCACTGGGAGGTTTTTTCAATCACATTCAAATGATCCTCTAAAAGTTAAAGACTTGAAAATTATGCTGACTGTCATTTGAGTTGACAATTTCGAAAATCAACGAAAAATGTTTGCATAATAATTTGCAACAGGGTTTTTATTCCTGGTCTTTGGTCTGCAGACCTGCTTTAGTTTCAGGTCATTCCTGGTGTTGCCTTATAGTTCAAACCACAGTACACACGGTTAGTCCAAGTTTAGTCCAGGTGCAGTCGTCTTATAGTCCTGGTTTGGTTTTCTGATTTTGATCCTGGTTCAACCTGCTTTAGTTCTCGTACAGTCCTAGTTTAGCACTTGTTCAGTCCTGCTTTAGTCGCGGTTTAGTCTGAGGATTACCCAGTATGCAGAGTGGTTTCCTGGCGAACTTGAGTCTTCCTCTCCATCCTTTGTAGCGACAGCAGCAGCCCGCGGCCCAGATCCTCAGTGCAAACTCCGCCCCGAAAATGAAGATGGCAAACGTTTCCTGGAACATGAGGAAAAACAGAAACCGTGTCTTTTTATATTTACATGAGAGGTGAGCCGCAGGAGAATTGATCTATGCACAGGCCGCTCTGCAAGTATGAACTATTGCCTTCGGGGAGGAGACAGAGTAAATCATACACAGCTGGTCTGCCATTTCCAGACTTACTGTAAGTGGCCAATGTTTCAAAAGAAATATCCAATTTGCTTCTTCACATGGCCAGGTTAAACAGTAAAATGGAATAAAAACTACACTTTTTATATATCAGCTTTTCTTTCATTTCAAGACTTACACTGTAGATTCTCACACATTCATTTATGAATTTACACATATGGAATTATGTTTTAAACTAAATAATTAAATAAATACATCATTCAAAATCTTCGTCTTTTGCTTTGATTACAGCTTTGCACACATTTGACATTTTCTCAACGAGCTTCACTATGTGGCCACCAAAAATGGTTTTGATTTCACAAACCCACATTTCAGGGACTAGGGCTGGGTACAGTATGGTATCGAAAAAAGTTTAGGCACTAAAATAAAAGTATCTAAAGCAGGTACTGAAAAAAATATGATATCTCTAGAGACCAAGTTTTGATGCCTCCCTCAGGAACATTGTTATAATTCAGATGTGATTTCCTGTATTCTGGTGCATTTAGATCATAAATAACACTTTCACCTGGTCTATTTAATGATGTTAAATAAAAAAAATTTGGGGCCCCCTTCAAAATAAGGCCTCTCAGCAAATGCCCAGTTAGCCCCTTCATTGTTACGGCCCTGCCACAAGGTACAATGAAACAAAGCTTTGTGCATATTTGAAGGAAGTCAGTCACATTCAGGTCAGGAACACGTTTACAACATCCTCTGTACTGAAGTCAATGTTAATGTTCGACTCATTTTAGCCTATTACCATTTATTCATTTTATATGAAGCTCAATGAGTTTACCGGCCAATATTCAAATACTTTTTACATTATTGGCCTGTTATTACATTATTGGAGATGAAAATCATTCACAAATGTATAAATTCATCCAATAATGTAATAATACATTATTCTGACTTTATTTAAATAACTAACACATTAAACATAGTTGCTGTGCCGTTTTCTCTAAATTCTTAGATGGCTTTAGATTCTGTGGGTTTTTATCAGCTTTTGTATTTTACTGTTTTTTACAGTTTTATTTTTTCATTCCCAGTAACTTATCGCGTCTCATATGCCTTTTCCTACGATGGTAAAGTAAAGCGGGTTCTTATGACGGAAAGGTCGCCGGTTCGAGTCCTTCCTCTGACAAGTGCATGACGTCGCAGTGTCCTTGGGCAAGACACTTCACGCACATTGCACATGTATGAATGTGGCAGCCTACCCAGGGCAGCTGTGGCTATGATAGTAGCCTGTAGCAGAAAGGCATCATCATATAGTTTTTTATCATTATTCTCTTATCATTGAACCAAACTGTGTTTTAGTCGGCGGTGGAAGAAGTCCTCAGACACAGGATACAGTTTCAGATACAGTAGCTTACTATTAGTCCGATTAGCCACTTGGACCAACCACCAACCACTCAACTCTCACATGCACGACATTCATACACAGGTGAGGGGTGAAGTGCCTTGCCCAAGGACACAGTGACCTCATGTACTTGTGGGAGCATGGATTGGAACTGGTGACCTTTCTGTCATAAAATGACCCGCTTCACTTTCAGGGCTACCTTCGTGGTCAGATGCATGTGAGTGCAACAAGTTACTTTAAGTGAAACAAAGATTGTGATGAAAACAGTAAAATACAAAAGCTGATGAAAAACAGCTTTTGTATGGTTTTTCATACCATGTCCTTTGTCTGTTCATTGTCAGTGTCAGCCCTGGTTCCTTTGAGTTTTGTTTCATCGTTTTCTCTCTGGATTTTGTTATTTTGGATTTCTTCAGTTATTAAACATCACCCGTTTGTATTTATTTTTATTTTTCTGCAGTCATGTGTTTTGGGTTTATTTTCCTCGTTCTACCACTCCAACCATGACTATTACATTATTGACACAACAGTATTGGCACAACATTTTGAAACTGGCCAAATTCATTACATCTATGTTATGGGCTGTTATTACGTTATCGGTTCCTACAGGGCCGCACCATTTTGCACCATCTGAAGGTGCTTGGGGATTGACAGGGAAAGATTTTGGGTTTGGTGCGATTTAACCTAGGAGATAAAAACTCTTTAAACGTAGGAGATAAAAACGTAGGAGATAAAAACTCTTTCAATCTGCTTTTTAAATATCAAAAATAACCTCTTCATGGTACATCTGTAAACGTTCCTATATTTCTATGGTATTTATTTTTTGCGAGTATGTGTTGTAATCTCACCACGACCACGAGCAAGTGCGCAGACGTCCTCTCATGTTCTTTAAAGGTGGTGAGGACGGCCAGGATGAGGCAGCCCAGGACAATCAGGAATCTGCGGGACAGATCGAGCAAATTTGTTACAGGTACTTTTAAAAACAATGTTCAGTTCATGTGCAGGTCCAGGAGCAGTAACATTTCAGAAAAGACTTCAATATGAGCCACATTTGTAAAAGCCTGGGCCCTCGACCCCATGGAGACGCATGACATTTACTTCTCTAAATGTCTCCGAATGTCCCTAAATGTCTCTCTAAATTTAGAACAGGCATTGCTCAAATATATGCAGTGATCTGCTGATTGTTAAAATGCACTTTAACAGGTTAGAGCGGTTCTCTTTAGATATTATTTGATTTCAGCCAAACGATTTGAATTCACGCTGGAAAAAATGCTAATCTAATCTTACAAAAATGACTTAAACAGTGCTTGAATTAAGACATTTTATGTTGATTTTCAGATAGTTTGGAATCTTGAAATAAAATAAAAGCAAGTGTTATTTCGGTCATAATAAGAGAAATTAATTTGTACATTAAAATAAGGCAAAAAATACATGCAATGAGACCAAAAGTCAACGGTAAGAAACATCACTGTTGTTCTATTGGCAGTAAGACAGTCCAAACCTACTCAAAATCTGCACAAATCCAAACATTTCAGGCCCTTTTTTTTTTCAGTGCGGACCCTCAACTCTAAACTCTAAATCAATGCAATGTCTATATCTGATCACTAGAGGGAGCACTAAATCCACTTTCATTCTTTACACTGCTGCAGACTCTCAGCCATACAGAAGTTACTTTAATCTCAGAACACTGAATATTAACTTCGATCAATAATGAATTATATTGAAAACAGTGGTTCTCATGGGGAACATTTCTTTCCATATGTATCGACTGAAAAAGAAAGAAAACACAACCTGAGTGTGTCACGGTTAATTCAGCGAGCATGCTGACCATGATTCCAGCTTCATTGATTATTCAATGATCAATTCAACAGGAATCTGTGGGAAAAACCCTATTTCGCATTAGGTGTAACAGATTCAAGCTGCAGTTGTTTATGAGTTGGAATCAAAGTTGTTATGTGGGATGCGTCGGATGATGGGTCCTCATGTCATAGTCATGCTGCCTGCATGTGCTCTGGTAAAGATGAACCTTTGTGGAAAAGTGCATTGTGTGCAAGTGCTTTTGTGTCAAAGCAAAGTAAACTACACACATAACAATACACTATGAACAAATACATTCACATGAGAAAGTCGTCTACAAACCACTTAACTATTGCTACTTTGAATCTGCTTTGATCGAAAACACACGTAATGTTTTGCTTTTTAAGTGGAATACGAGATGACATTAACTGTAGGCTTCATAGCAACCAGCTAAAGGCATACAAAATTATTATCGCTGCTCTCCATCATGTTCAGAAGCCAAAGGTTATCTCGTCTTGGGAACGCAGGCTTCAAAATTATTTCCTAGTTTTCCAGTAGAACAAGCAATTTTCCACTCGGCAAGTGGTAATGACCATAATTACAACAGCACATGAAGGCAGCATTTGTCCAGAACCACTTACAGCAGCCACTTTCGAAGTCCAGAGCCTTCCAATCTTTAGACCCTCAGGTAACTACTTTAAACGTCGTTAACTTGAGTAATAGAGTCTGATCGAGTATTTTAGATTTATATTTGTATTTAAGCATTAGTCCGACTCAAAGGCTGCTATTTATCCATTTGAAAAGTATAGAATACAAAACAAACCCTGCTTGTCATTCACAATGCCCATTGGTGTTGGATTCCCTATATGGAAGAATTTAGTTTATTAGGCCCGAACGCCATCAGGGCTGGCGAACGGGCTCTTGTAATCGTATAGTGCGCACAAAACGAGCGCGAAGCGCTCACCTCCTCTCAAACATGCACTAACGCACTCCTCTCGTCGTGCACGTTCCGTGCACGTGCACATGTATCAGAAACGAACATTGTAATTGACAGTGCGCGGAGCGCACTCCCCAAAGTGCACGGAGCGCACAAACGAGCGCGAAGCGCTCCCCTCCTCTCAACACTCACTAACGCACTCTCTTGTCGTGCACGTCCCGTGCACATACATATATAATGCAAAAATCAACATTGTAATTGTACAGAGCCCATAAAAGTCAATGGACTGAGAGCCCTGGGTCACTGACGAGCGTTTATCAGAACAAGCTAATTTGGGTGGAAATAATCTTGAGAAGTAGAACTTTAAAAGTTATCCAAATTACTTTTCTAAGTTTTAGTTTTTTATGCGGCGAAGCCGCAAACTGTACGAAGTATTTTGAGATTTTTCGCAAACAAAACATGGCTCCCATTCGCACATATGAAGCCCGATTTCGCTCATTTTGTTATCAGTTGTTAAAGTCACAGTCCTAAACACTCTCATTTGGCAAAATTCAAATTGGGTGCGATAGCGCCCCCTATAGGAATTATATGGAGAGTACACATTTTTGTTTTACGGAAATTAAAAAGTTCCGATCAGAAAAGTCAATTACACCCATGCCATATTTTTTACGGTGTTGCCGTAGCGATGACCAGAACGTCCCATTTTATTCTGATGGATAAATGTTAAACCCTATAATTCAGCGAGAAGTGAGGATTTTCTGCGGCGCAGCCGCAACCCAAAGTAAAATTTAAAAATATGCTTCACTTCGCAGATATAGTGTGATACAAATCCATACTAATTTTTCTCTGTATAATGTCAAAATTGAGCGCGGAGTGCGCGTTAGCTCATTCCAAAAATCCTAAAACTAGGGGAAAAAGTTCAAAACAAACATAAAGGCAGTAGTAGCAATACCGTAATTTTAGATTGAGGGAGACAAAAGGGCGCGAAGCGCCCCCTTGCTTTGGGCAGGGCGGTCGGCGAAGGCCGATAATCGCCGCTTTGCGGCTATATTTTCTCTTTGTTTCCCTTCCCTTGTTGGGACCGCAGACTGTTAGTCTGTGGCGGGGGTATTAGAGTGTGAGCTTGCTGTTTGACCCATCCTCCGGAACAGTAGGTGGCGGTAGAGCTCTAACATTTGGTTGCAAGCCGCCGGAATAATCCCTAAAAAGAAAAAGGTGTTGGATTCCACGAAGAAGAAACATAGCTTGTGCTCAGTCTACTCTTAGCCTAGTTCGGACCAGGCTAAGGCGCTGCCACCCAAGGGTCACCACACGAGTGTGAAATGATTGACAGTCTTGCTGCATGACATTGCAGTCAATAAAAATATGAGCTATGTCCTGTACAAAAGTATAAAGCAGGTAATGAGGCATTAGAGCCACAGCAGCATCTGAAAGTTTTATATATTAAATCTGAATGTATGGCAACATTACGCACTTTTGTTTACATTTTACGAGAACAAAACTTAACCTCCACTGCGTAAAAACAGACGCTTAGCAGCTGTCTTTCATGAACTAAAGGTTGGGATTTGTTGAATATTTGACCAGAGCATGTTATATCTGATACTGAGCTGTAGCAGCATGTTTGAAACTTTCAGAGTCAGTTGTAATTGAACAGTGCAGTTTATAAAGAGTTGTTTATTTAGCACATTCTGATTCTGATTGGGATGCAAAGTCAAGGCAAACCCATACTAGACAATGCCAGCACAAAGCAAAGACCTTCAGATCCTCCTCCTCCTCCTCCTCACCTTCTCTTTGATGGATAATATTGCCTCTAAATCCACTGAAATCTCCCTTAGGCCCCAGCAGGGTCCTGGGCCCCTGCTGATCGGCCCCCTGGAGGCCAAAAACACCCCCGTCCCGGAGCCAACTCTCAGACTGCTAACACTGCACCATCTACTGCATCTAAGGACGGCGCAAGGACACGAGTGTGCGGTGCAGATCCAGGACTAAAGTAGGACTGAAAAGGGACTCTGCCTTTGCACTGGGAGGAGCGTCGCCATAGTAATGTCATAGATCCAGAGGAAATGTGCTCCCATTAGACACTATTGATTTTCAGCACATTCCAATACCACAACGCAGAGCCATACGGACAACGATTACACATTAGGAGTTTGTAATCATTCAACATGAAAATCTGGAAAATGCTTCAAATGCTTCAAATCGTCATCTTTTACATATCCTTTAACACAGTGTTTTCCAACCTGAGGTACTTGAGCACTTAACAGGGGCTACTTGGAATCATTTCAGATTAAAAGAGAAAGTGAAACCAGCTAAAACATGTGGTCTGGGAGCAGCCTGAGCTGCAGTCTGGAGTGCAGTAGGAGTGATGTGAAGGCGCTGACTTCGGGCCGAACTACTCTCACTTTCACACCAGGAACAGGCAAATGAATCAACTTTATATCATCAGGTACGTCTCTCTCTTCTGCCTCTCATTCTCTTTCCTTTCCATGAGCCGATTAAAGTCATTTCTCCTCGCTTCGCGTATATCAGCCTCACTGTATTTAACCACGATGGAGAGGAGTGAGCACCGAACAACATCAGGGGAGTGTGTACATTTACGTGTGTGGTCCGTGACTGATGGTGCGACGTTTGGTGCGGGCACATGAGAACACAGACTGAACTAACTTTGAAGTAAATGCAGTTGGAACTAGGCCGGTCTCGGGCTGACCCATAAGGCGCTACAACATGTGTGAAAACACCCTCAGTTTAGTTGGTAACATTGTAATAATATTATAATAATAATAATAATGGCTTACACTTGTATTGCGCTTCACAAGCCTGTGTTACCAAGTTTCTCAAAGCGATACACTATTGTGATTATTCAGTCACTCCATACTCTGTGGTGGTAGACTGACGGAGGCGAGGCAACCAGTCTGTGCCATCAGCCCCTCTGACCTCAGACCAACCACTCTCTCACTCACTACATTCATTCTGGCCTATTGTACATGTTTTTAGTGGTAGGGGAAACCACAGGAAACCTACACAGACACAGGGAGAACATGCACACTCTACATTCCCTGTCCATGTGGGAATTGAACCTGAAACCTTCTGGCTGGTAGCACTAGCGCTAACCACTGTGCCACCGTGCTACCCATATTGGCAAGATCCTCGAGGTAGGGGGTACTCGGAGTATAAACAATTCAAGGGGTACGCGAGACAAGAGGTTGGAAACCACTGCTTTAACAAACAGATAAAGGAGGAGCGGACCGCAGCAGCCCGGGCGTGACGACCTCTACCCGGGAGCCGCAGATCAGAGAGGGAGGAAACCCGGAAACCCCACCGGCCACCTGGGATCTCCGGTCATCCACCCCTTCACAAGTTCAGCAGGGGGCTGTTACAAGTCAGACAAAAAAAAGACCGTTTTGATTTGCTGACATCAAAATCCCCATTTTCCTACATAAAAAGCACATCCACATACCAACTGGCGACAACAGTGTTGGTATGTGGACGAGCTCCCCAGTTCACATTAGCAGCATTAGACCTGGTCCTGGTCAAAAACGATCCACTATCGACAAAAACAGGCATACACTTTACATATCTTCTGTCAGCACTAATTGACTTAAGTTATTTTCTCAGACAAGGAAAGTGTGGTGGCAATGGCATTAAACACCCACACAGGCACAATTGTCGTCAGCTGACAGGACATTTAGGCATAAACTTAAGTGTCGCTGACAAAGCATTTTGGATGAGACGAAATGTTCTGCACTTCAACTACAGAGTACAGAAGATAACTCAAGAACCTTCGTTGAAAAAGGACAACTCCTGTATGACTGAGAGCCTACACAGACATTTAGGCATAAGATTAATGCGGCACATTAGTGAACCAATCCCAAACAAATAACAATCAGGCCCTATGCCCTCCATATCCACATCTCCACATCAAACTCTAGAACCTGAGTGAACATTTAAAAGAACATTCGCAGGTCATTATTTACGTATGTCACAACAGCAACTGTTGTCATAAAACTCCAAACATAAACCAACATATCTCAATTACAATTTTTCTTTTTTTTAAATCATATTTTTTTGCAAAGTCGTTCCTATTCCTCTCAAATGTGACCTGCATGTGATCTCCGTCTGAACGGAATGCAGCCTGAATGTATCACACAGTTGGGGGCACAGCGTGCTGCTGTTTGAGGAAGTAAACATGATGGCGGTTTCACACCAAAAGAGTCCAAAGCGTCAGGTTTACATTGACCATATATGGTCACGCTCCAATACGCTAGAGTTGGAATTGTTGAACTTTTTGCAGAAATTCGCGCGCGTCGACCAATTGGAGCTGAGCCACTGGCGGGCGATGGCGCAGATCCTTATGCTGCGGATATAAACAATAGAGGATTAGCTTCATTGTGAACCGGAGCTACAGCAGCTCTGGGTCTTTTACAAAGACACACATCAGTGTTTCTTTGACCAAAACACCCAGGATTAAAAGCGGCGACAAGAAAACGTATTTCAGTGGCTGAATCTGCGCTGGAAATGTGTTTGGGCCTTGATAATACCTGTAGCATTCCCACAAGAGAAAGCTAATGCTACAACCTAAAACTCTGACTGATCAAGTCAAAACGAGAAATATGCACAAATAAAGTCAATAAAACAACCATCTACATAAAGCAACTGTTTAACAATGATCACACACTGACCGGCTTGTTGATTTTGAAGTTTATTGCTCACATTTCATCTGCAATGGATTGTAGCCGAGTGGTTTTCTCCCAAAGTTAACAAGCTATTAGCAGCTAACAGCTAACTCGCATTGACCCCGTGAAAACAAATTATGCTAATAACGTCAATAAAGCCAACAACTACATAAAGCAGCCTTAATGATGATAACACACTGAGTCAGGCTTGATGCATTTGTGGTTTATTGCAGACTTTTAATCAACAATGAGCTGTAAGCGATTGTAACAAGCTAACCTAGCCTAGCCACTTGTTACCGGCACAAATAATGCCCCTCTATTGAAGCGTATAGGCTGGATATAGGCTTAAATACTGGGGAGATCCTGGTGTAGCCCATATAGTTAGGAACACACTCTGAGCTGACGCGCTGCTAGCCAGAGTGTCTTGATGTTCGGTGACACTGTGACAAGTGTTTGACTTCAATAAGCACAAGTGTCCATCTAGGGGCTTTGGGCACAATTTTGAAGCCTGAGAAGCGTGCAGTCTGAATGCGGCATGAAACAGCGCCGCGGATCTGGCAATGTTAAAATCCTTGGGCCCGCTCTATTTGAGTGATCTCTTGCGACTTTATACTCCATCCAGAGCTTTGAGGTCGGCTGACCAGCTCCTATTGGATGCTCCTAAAACTAGGAAACAAACAAGAGGTGATAGAGCCTTCTCTGTGGCAGCGCCCCGACTATGGAACAATCTTCCTTTGTCTGTCAGGTCCTCTCAGTCTGTGGAACAGTTCAAATCCAGACTGGAAACACAGCTCTTCTCCCTGGCCTTCAATACCAGCTAGTTGAGTGTATCTTGGCATGTTATCTTTTACTTGTATTTTATTTCTATGCGACCTGCTATTACTGTGAAGCACTTTGGTCAACTGCAGTTGTTTTAAATGTGCTATACAAATAAACTTGAATTGAAATTGTGGGAAGCTAAAGCTATGGTCACAACCGGCCGTACGACTTTTTGGTCGTGTGATTTCTGGTGTTCCCAAATGGCTGTGTTATTTTTTGTTGGTGGAGAACGTAGTTGTGGTGTTCAGATCACCGTGCACTAACGTGCGTCACACACAGGCTGCTCAGACGTGCGGCTGTCGCTTCATTCATACAAACACACGACCAACCTGCAATAAGCGTACTGACCGTGGGTTCATGCGGCTTCGTATGAAGTTTGTAAGAACTACACACGATCTGTGCGCCGTGCGTTTATCTCAGAGATTACTGGGCAATTTGGAGGGGAATAGCCTATATATAGCCTATATATTTCGCCCTTAACTTAATCGTTTTAAGAAGGAAGAGAGACACTTTTTTGGACTATGGACTTTTGTGGAACAAAGACAGCGAGAAACATGCCGCTGTGGAGTTCAGCCGTGGAGAGGGAGGTGAGCGGTGTCACTCGCGTTAACTTCATTCAGAACAAGTGTACGTGTTGTTTTCCTTTCCGCTCGCGTCTACATTAATGCAGAATGAAAGGGTCACATTTGAAAAGATCAGATCTGTGTCCTTCAGACTGTCATGAAAAGATCAGATACAGGAGCATGGGGCAAAAAACATCAGAATTGGGTCGTTTCAGTCTGCAGTCTGAACGTAGCCAGTGAGTTGTTACCAGGTTAAATAAAGGTTAAATAAATAAAAACTCTAAAATAATCAATAGACCGAGGTTTACATGTAGGGTTTTATTTTTGTTGACATATTAGTCACAAAAAGAAAATTGAGGGAATTGTCTTGTTTATTTTGTGAAAAAGCTAGTTGTTAGTGAAAAATAGTTTTATACTTTGACATTACCTGCTGCGCTAGTATTACGCACCAGTGTATGTTGGGAGAACCATGTGTAAATTGAAACAACATATAAGCAAACAGAAAAGCGCAATAGGACGGCCCGTTGGTATCCACTTCAATCAATTGGGGCACGATGTTTCATCCCTGTGCTTCTGCGGATCGAACAGCTGCCGCCCCGCCCCGAGGAGGAGACCACAAACATCGAGAAGCGTTTGGAATTTTTAACTTAGAGTCTTTGGGATCCGTTTATTTCAAAGAGCCGTTCAAAAGACTGCCTCTTTTTAATATAAATGTTTAATAACGCCAGCCAGATAACTCACAATATCTAAGACGCGATCGTTAACAGGCACTTTTAAATTCATTTAAATCATCTAAATGGGACTGATATTTACGCTTTGAAAAACGTGTTTGGGAATATAATCCTGCGTCACAACTAATAAAAAGAGGCTGCAGCTGTGACAGATCATTTTTAGGGCATGCAGCTTTGACTTTAGTGCAGAAAGCTTTCACTTGTGTGGCTGCTCCGTTGTCAGGCTCATTCTTGTGCTCTTTCAGGGGAGTTCTGGGTCAGATTGACTGAAAATAAGATCCAGCTCTTTTCACAGTTGAGATCCAGTTCAAAGTGTTCACCTTCATGCTGTAAATAATCAGGTTGTAATGAGTAGTTTCCTTCCCCTTTGAGGCATAGGGGGAAAATGCTCTGACGTGTTTCTGTGATTTTAGTGCAAAATTAACTAAATGTGTGTTTTTAAAATAATTTTGTAATAATAATGAATAGATTTCGATCATTGGTATATGCTGTAATTGTATATTACATGTTGGCGCTGCTTTTATGGGTCACTTGTGAAGATGACGCTTGAACGTACCTGCTGTACCTGAGGTTATAAAACATCTGACAGTAGGGGCTGTCAGTTTGACCGAATAAAGTTTACAAGAGTGAGACAGTGTGCGGCTGCTTTTTTCTCTTTTATACTTTGACATTAACTAAGCGGCTAAGGGAGAAAACTCCCCAAAAATATCAATATGGTCAATGTTGATATTTTAACATTATCTATCTTTCCCTTAATAATACCTAACAAATAAAAGCTTGTATTTTATTCTTTGTATGGGGTGAAATACTCCACTGTGGGCCTTTAATCAGTGCGTGTTATATTTTGTTTCAAATAGTAGCACATTATTCTCCAAACCGTCCAATCCCTGCGCTCCTAAACGATGGACCGGCTCACCACTGTTGCCACGGAAACACATGCATCCCGGCAGTACCAGGCGGGCACCGGTCGTCATAGTGACGGCCAGACGGCAGAGTGAGCAGCAGTTTCCATAGCGACGCACAAAGCATGTCAGACATGGCTCGTGTGGGAAACAAACACGAGGAGGATGATGCAGCAGCTCTGCTCACGTGACACAAGGCCTTTCAATCTGAGACACTGCAGAGACAGAAACATATTCTTTATATGTTTTCATATAACCATAAGACAGCTGGGGCCTAATTTACTAAGCCAGGTGCTACAGCAGCAATGAAACTGAAGTCATAGAGCCAGGTTCTGTGTGTGAAAAAGTGAATGGCCCTCTTTAGCAACAAGTGATGTTTCTTAACATGTGTGATCAATAAAGTCTCGTCTTTTCTTTCAAATGAGATGTTACAGATCAAGAGGTTGTCTATTAAGGCGAGACGCTGCACGTGATAGGGAAACGTTTGAAATTTAGAGATATCAATTTGAAACTTCTGCTGTAGATTACTGACATAAATATGAGGAAAACATTTATTGCAATTTTCCTGTCATTTTATGTTTTCATATAATGAATAATGGAATTGTATGTTTTATTCTGTTGACATATTAGTTACAAAGACTGTCAGATGGGATTTTGGATATGTTTTAAAATAAACTGTTGAAGGGATTAGGGATTAGATATTACAAAATCCTTCTGAAAAAAATGTTCAAAATATTGTTAGGTCCAAGGCTGGAGAAACTTGCCCTTGATTTTACAATTTCCCAAATAAATCTTTGAAGAAACATTGAATCAGTGCAATAATTAAACATGTCATTATGAAGATTAGGTATTGTTTTCTTTCCAGGTGAAAGTTTATACATGAACCTCTTAACCCCCGTCTTGACCAAGCGCATTTTCACCAGTTCAGTTTTACCCAAATCTAAAAGCTTCTCAACTGGCGCTTTCAGACATGGTAATGCCTCATTTGAAAGCTAAGACCTACAAAACTGAGCATGACTTTTCTCTTGCGTTGCCACTGCGTTTTTGTCACATTTTTGAAGCATCCTTGTCGAGTTTCCGTGTTTTTTTGTGTGTGTCGTTTTTGTTGCTTTCTTCATCACTTGTTTCCTTGCTTGTTTGTGGCTCTTTTTTTCTGCTTTTTCATCACTTTGTAATTGTGTTTTTGGTGCTATTTTGTTTCTTTTTTGTCACTTTTTTGTATTTTCATCGCTGTTTTTGACGCTTTGTTCAAGAAGCTTTTACATTTGCGCCAAACTGGAGAAAATGTGTTTGTTCAGGTGGGAGTTAAGAGCTCGTCGAATCAGGACTTTTCTAGACATAGGTGCAAAGGTGGTTCAGCAGGAGAGTCATTTACACATTTTTACTCATTCATTTAGTCATTCTCTCATTTAAATATCAGATTACTGTAAAACAGGACATTTCAAATGCTACGTTAGATGCAATATGCCCACAAAGAGCTAGATCCTATTTTCCAGCTCGCACTCGCTTTAGCACCTGTCTTTATAAATGACCCTCTTTACATCCTTATCTACATGACACAGGCTCTAGCTCATGAACATTAGTCTGATCATTACAACTTGTGCTTCACAAATATGTTATGTCAGTTATCCTTTAACAGCATTTCATAAACTAAAACACCTTTAACAGAGGCCAGTTTTATTTTATTATTACTTTAGGTAAACCAGTCAGAATGTCTGTCCCAGCCGTGATTAGTTGATGCTAAACTTTAAAATACTGTGAAATACAAGACTGGAAAAGTGAAACTGTAGGTGCTTCGAGATGTGTAATGTGTAATGTAAACCTTTAAAGGGACTATACGAAGTTGAAACATATTTTTAAACATATTAAAATTAAGTATGTTCCTCCCCATACATGTTCCAGTAATGTCCTAATGTGTAGAATGAGCCCAGACCTGTTCATCACAACTGCCTCTAAAATCCTGCACTGTCACTCACAAAGGTGTTGATTCGGTGCCGTCCTAAAATTAAACATCGTAAATGAGTTCAGTCTGTTTTTTTTTTTACTTTGACTTTGAAATTAAGATGTTAAGAGAGAAAACTAGGCCAAATCTCCAAACTGACTCCAACATTAAGAAGAAAAAAAGTCTACATACTGTACCTATATCGGCCATATATTTTTCAGATTAAAAATATTATTTAAGGAACGTCAATGTTGATATTTACATTTGAAATGGTGACATAAAATCTGTTTAAGTTGCAAGTGTAGGGCTGGTCAGGATTTTGAATTGGCCTGGAGTGCCTTCTGCAGTTGAAAAACTCTGAACACAGAGCTGCTCAGTCTGGCTCCGTGATGGATTATGAAATTATATTAAATGAGAAAGACAGTTTTGTGTTATAGTTTCTATGACTCAATGAAATACCATGAATAAATACAGATCGGAGTGCTTCGGTCACTCGCACCGGTTTGTTTGAATGCACACCAGCAGTATGTATTCAAACCACAATCCCCGTGAGCTGCTACCTTAACGTGGTGGGATGTTTGAGCGCCCGAATGATCCCTGGAGCTATGTTGTCTGGGACATGCCCCTGGTAGGGTCTCCCATGGCAAACAGGTCCAAGGTTACGGGTCAGACTAAGAGCAGCTCAGAAGATCCGTACGGACAGAGTAATAACAAGAACCATGACGTCGCCCAGTATGGCGCAGCCAGGGCCCCACCCTGGAGCCAGGCTTGGGGTTGGGGCTCGAATGTGAGCGCCTGGGGGCCACCAGGCACAGCCTGAAGGGACGACGTGGGCCCGCCCTCCTGTGGACCCACCACCCGCAGAGGGATCCGTAGGGGTCGAGTGCAGAGGACTAGGTGGCAGTCGAAGGCGGGTGCCTCGACGAGCTGGTCTGCGTGCGCAGCTTCTGGCGTTCACCTCACTGGGGGGGAAAGAGCCTGAGCTTGTGCGGGAGGTACCGGCTAGATATAGTCGAGCTCACCTCCACACACAGCCTGGGTTCTGGATCCCAACTCCTGGAGAGGGGCTGAACGCTCCATTTCTCTTGAGTTGGCGGCGGGCCGGGGTGGGCTAGAACAGCTGGAGGAGGTGTGCGTGGATCGGGAAATCTGGGCATCTTTGCTGAGACTGCTGCCTCCGCGACCCGGCCCCGGATAAAGCGGCAGAAAATGGATGGATGTCACACCAGCAGCAGATAAGCCCCAACTTAAAATACACCAGGTCAGGAATCAAATTTAGTTTGATAAAAGGCAGGAATAAGCTAAATGAGTTCACGTGAAGAGCGTAGAGTGTCCCAGTTCTCTCTTTGCTCAGCACTTTGAGCATGTGTGAGTGATGTGGACTTGAGTGAAGTATACTCCCCACAATGCATTTCTAGCTGCTAGCTAAAAGCTTACTGGCTAAAACAAAACAACTACACAAGAATTCCGCAGTCAATCAAAAAAAAATGAGTGCTATTCTCCTGCGCACATGCGGGCATGCGTGCGTGTGTGTGCATGTGCGTGTATCCAGTGCATGTGTGTCCGTGGACAGTGGAGTGCTACTGGAGCGGCCTCAACCTGTTCGTAACGGGAGTAGCATGAAGTGGTACTCTCTCTAAACATGTTAACATTCCTACCCCATCGTTCACTTCACACATTTCAAACATTATCAGAGACTGCACTCTCCACTCAAGTGTGTAGTGCGGACACGAACAATCACTCACTCAAACTACATCATAAAGTACATTATATATTTGACATTTACAATAAGCAACAGAACTTCTCATCCCTACAATGACGTACCTATTGTATGTCCTCTTTGTAACCTTTTGTTTTAGAACAACAAGTCTTTATTAAAGGTCCTATATCATGCAAAATCGACTTTTTTGAGTTTTTAGCCATGTTGTTATGCTATTTCCTTATCAAAAACACCCCCAGAGCGGTTTTTGGCTTCATTCACGCAGTTCTAAGTAATCCTCCTGAATCCTGCTCTCTGAGCAGCTGCTCCGCCCTCTCCTGGTAAACCACTGAGCTGTTCAGTTGTGTCGTCACAGCGGAACGGAAGTGCTCTACGTCTGTAATGTAATGCCTTACGGCCTGATTTTTATTTATAAAACAGCTTTTTCTTTTTTTTTTTTTGAAAAAAATAAAAAAATAAAAAAACAGCAACTCTCTGACGCGTCTGTGCTGTCCCACGGCGCTAATCAAGCGCACCCACGGCTGGAGGAGCCATGGATCCGAGCATAAGTGTTGTTTTTGAAGACTGAGCTCTTTCTAACCTACTCTGGACACGCCTGTTCTTTTTTCTTACCGAACGATAATGTCACGGATGCGCGTTTGGCTACGAGAGGAACAGGACTATTCAACCTTCCTAAAGAAGAGTGCACTCGCCAGAAGTTGGAATTTCTTTCTGGGATTCAGCGACTTTATCAACCAACCTGATGGATGCTTGGTGAACCTTGGCCAGAATCAAAGTGGATTAACTTTTATAACCAACGCGATCTCATGGGGAAGCCAGACTGAGCGGTGAGTCAATCAAAACGTGTGTTAGCGTGTGTGTTAGCGTGTGTGTTAGCATGTGTGTTAGCGTGTGTGTTAGCATGTGTGTTAGCGTGTGTGTTAGCGTGTGTGTTAGCATGTGTGTTAGCGTGTGTGTTAGCATGTGTGTTAGCGTGTGTGTTAGCGTGTGTGTTAGCGTGTGTGTTAGCGTGTGTGTTAGCCATTTATGAAACTGTGTTGCACATGTCAACTCCTTATAACTGCATTATGTGAAGTAACTTCACTTTTTGCAGCGATATTTATATTTATAATACTGCAAATGTGGAATGAGCGGAGAGAGGGGCGGAGTTAACTGAATCGAAGCGTCTTGTCTTCCGGGTAGGGAAAATACCCCCCAAAAATACTTATATTTATCTCAAAAATGAGTACTCCATAGTGATAGAGGTACAATATATCATATATATGCCTATACTTTACTTTGGAATGGCTAAAATAGCATGATACAGATCCTTTAAAATAACTATAGAGCCTTTAATTGTTTGTAAACATTCCGGGCTTAGCTGAAGGCGGGAAGCTGGATTCCTATCTCTTTCCATTGTAGCTGTTGTCATAGTAACGATAAACAAATGTCTAATTGTTTTTGGGAATATCAGATAAACCTTATTTTATCGTCTCAAATGTCATTCCTCTTGTTCTTTCACCTTAAGCCACAACAGGACCACATGTTTCAGTTGTAGTTTTACACTTAAAATCGCTAGTTTTAGTTTAATCTTATTTCTCTTGATCACTTCCTGCCTCCAGCTGATGTCACTGATGATGTCAGCAGTTAAAGGGTCTATTGAAATGTCTTTTACACTTAAAATAATATGTAGATATTGAACAAGTTGAGGGTCGTTTTTAGAACGCAGAAGGGTGGAACCAATAACAAGGTGCATTTTCAGCCACGAAAGACAGGAAGTTACTGAAACATCCTCAACTCTCTAACAGCCCAGTACAGATGATGTACTGAAACGTGGTTAAAAACTCCACATGGTCGTTCCCCCTGGTTCTTCCACGTGGTACATCCTGGTAGTGTAATGGCGTGGCCTGTTTGTCCCTCACGTGATGTCCGCACACTGTGCACATCGAAACCTTGGGAGGGACCGCTGCGAGTGCACCCTGATTTACGATCCTGAGCCAAGGCCCTGCTGCGGAGAGCGGGAAACCCCTGTCTGACCTCCATAACCGCGGGATGGATGAGCCATCTGTGTGTGATGAGGAACATTCATATCAATAACACTCTGGTTCTGCCAAGGACCGGAGCACCGCCTCGGAATCCATACGGAATTTAGGAGCGAGGCTAAACAAAGGAGACGGCGTGCTGCGTGTGTCTGACAGTGAAATGAATAACAAAATGTGTGCATGCTAACTCGGATTTCTGTGAAGAGAAGTGAGCGGAGTCAGTTTGTGCGTCTGATGTGTACTACGCCCTCTTTTTAACAGACACTGATCTTTTAGAACCTTTTCCTCAAATGTCTCTCCTTTTTCTACTTATGCAGTTGTAATTTTAGACTAAGTTTAGGAGACATTTTGATTCATGACTTGTTAAATGAGCCATTTTACTGCTCCCTTCACAAAACACACCTATAATCAAGAAAGAAATAAAAAAGAAGAAAAGGATTATAGTGTTTGTTGTCTTCAGACGTTAAAGATGTCTTTAGGAAGTGGTGGAATGGAAGGTGACCAAACAAATGGACCAGTGTACGGTCCATGACTGAGACTGAAACAAAGTGAAATTACGATCTCCTACAAAGTAATGGAATCTTTATAGCGCTTTTCACATGACAGGTCAGTCAAAGCTTCACACAAGGGAAGGGGATTTTCAGTCAGTCCGAGCCGGTGGTGTAAAACGGCGTATGTAGCCGTTGATGTGCGGTCAGGGGCGGCAAAAAAAACAATTAAGGCGAGACGCTGCATGTGAATTACGAAAATAATTATAATTATCCATCCATCCATCCATTTTCTTCCGCTTTATCGGGGCCGGGTCGCGGAGGGAGCCGTCTCAGCAGACTGCTAATTATAATTAGTGATATCAATTTGAAACTATTGCTGAACATTATTAAAATAAATATGACACTTTTTCTGTAATTTTATGTTTCCGTATAAAAATAAGACATTTGCGGGAGGGAAAGCCGACTTTGCGAAACAATGTTGTATTGTAGCTACTTCTGAGCTATCTCCGCCTCGCTAATGACAAAACGTCATAAAAAAGTATTGTACGGGGTAAGTTTTGTCTTTTTGTACTCTGACATGAAAACTGATGATGTTAAAGGTGAAGAGTAGCAAACAATCTCAACATTGACCACTGCATGTAAAATCAATGTTTTCCCCTGCCTTAGAAAACAATATGATATCAGACTAAGTTAAAAAAAAGAAACATAATTGTTTTCAGATGGTGATGATTTCCCATGATTTTAATCAGTGTTGTTGTAAAATGGTAAATATATCGATATCGCATAAAGAGGGCGGAGCTGAGGCTGACTCCTGACCACGCCTCCCAAAAAATACATTTTCTATTGATTTTTTTTTGGAAGCCATGGTTTTCCATCATCTGGATAAAGAATCAGGCTCATACACAACACGTTTAACCTGTTAATGTGACTTTAAACCGCCTTTTGAAAGCAAAGGGGGCACTGTTTCTCAAACCAGTCTGTTATAATTCTCTGCACGGTTTAGGAGACGCGTTTTAAACGTCAATGGGAGATTAAAAGTGAAAACTTTATGGACTAGACCGGCTTTTAATGGATGAAATGCCACAGACAAATGTCTATAGAACCAATGACGCTGACTCTCCTCGCTAACCGCGTGGCGCATTGTCAACAATATATTATATTATACAGTGGGCGGGGTTCGAGGCCTGACAGTCCATGTTGTGTTGTCTTTTAAATTGTATTTGCAATATCATGAGAATACATTTTAAGTCTGTGTGCCTCACCAGCTATAAACCTCAGCACATGTCAGTGGTAACCACAGTTTCCCCTGGGGTGGACAGACAGAAGTCAGGTCTTCACACGTTTGCACCAATGACTCCTTGACCACATCCAGGTGCTAACTACGCCCTACCCTGCTTAGGCGTCCAAGAACTGGCGGGATCAGGTATTCAACTACTGGAATGATTATGAGGTTGAAGAGGACATTGAAGTAAACCATAGAGTAGATGTGCACCTCCTTTAAAAGGGACTATACGGAGTTTAAAAATGTTAAAATGATGTATTTTCCTCCCCCTACATGTTCCAGTAATGTCCTAATGTGTAGAATGAGCCCAGACCTGTTCACCACAACTGCCTCTAAAATCCTGCACTGTCTGGATATAAGCTCAATATCCAAAAGAGCGGACTTTTCCCCATAAACGACCTGGCAAAAAAACTTCCTCAAACACTTTTTCCATTTAAAATAGACGGCTGCTTTAAATATTTGGGGATCAATATCACAAACAATTTTAATTTATTATTCCGGAAAAACTTTGCGCCCCTTTTGGAAAAATGTAAAACGGATTTTGCCAGATGGCGAACGCTTCCTCTTTCAATTGCAGGACGAGTTAACTTGATAAAATGACAGTGCTTCCGAAGTTCTTATACTTTTTCCAACATATACCGGTCTATATAAATAAATCTTTTTTCAAAGTTTAGATAAGTTAATAAATGGCTTTATATGGGGTGGCAAACCAGCACGCGTTAAAAGATCAGTATTATACTTGCCTAAATCAGCTGGAGGTTTAGCACTTCCTAATTTCCGGCATTATTATTGGGCTTCAAATATTCATAAAATCCTATATTGGATAAGCTATAAACCTTCGGACTTTAGACTTTCATGGCTCCAGGCTGAGACAGGATCATCCTCCTTCTCCTTACACTCAATAGTCTGTTCCAAGAGTTCATTTAAACTTCGTGACATCTCTTATAACTCAGTAATAACAAATACACTTAAGATCTGGACTCAATTCAGAAATCAGTTTGGCTTATCGGCGGCCTCTCTCAAGGCTCCAATTTACAATAACCATTTATTCCAACCTGGTTCAGACCAGGCCTTTGCAAAGTGGTCAGCAAATGGCCTTTGCTGTTTAAAGGATTTGTATGAAGAAGACTCTTTGCCTCCTTTCAGACACTACGCATAAAGTTTAGTTTACCCTCCAATCACCTCTTTCGGTAGTTACAAATCCGCAACTTCATTCAAAAACAATTCCCTCACTACCTTAACCGACCACCAGAAACTGATATTGATCAGCTAGTTAACTATCACTGGTCTGAAAAACATTTGACAGGACAGGATTAATTCTATGATTCCAGACCCAACAATTATTTTTAAGAACAAATGGGAAAGTGACCTCGCTCTAAAAATATCTCAGAGACAATGGGTGGAAATTAAAAGACTGGTAAACACCTCATCCATCTGCGCAAGACATGCCTTGATGCAATTTAAAGTAACATACAGAGCGCATCTTACGAATGCAAAACTTGCACAAAGACATCCAGATGTGTCGGACGCCTGTCCCAGGTGTAAAAACTCACCCGCTGATCACGGACATATGTTTTGGACTTGCCCGAAGTTGTAGAAATACTGGTCTGACATCTTTTTAATATTGTCCAAAACTTACTATACCCGCTAACCCAATAACTGCTCTGTTTGGTTTACCTACATCTTTGAATGTGTCACCAACTATAAAGTGTGCCATTGCTTTTACTACTCTGTTGGCCAGACGCCAAATTCTTCTTAAATGGAAACATAAAACACCTCCAACAACCAATAGTTGGTTGCAAGAAGTATTACAATGTATACATCTCGAGAAAATAAGGTCCTCAATCACCGGATCTTATAACCGGTTCTACATTACATGGGACCCGTTCTTAAACTACATGGAGGATACACTTTCTCACAATAGTGAGGTCATGGACGATGAGAGAGAAAATGAAACATAACTTTTAAGACAATACTCTTTATACACGGGTACACTACACTTATTTAATTGTCTTATTTTTCCCTTCCCTTTTCTACCTTTTTACCTATTATTATTTTATTTTATTATTTTTTTCATTTTTCTTTTTAATTATTATTATTATTTTTATTTTTTTCTCTTTTCACGGTATGTATGTGTGAATGTATGTTTGTTTTTTAACTCGTATTGTTTCTTTTCATCCTTTTATTTTACTCCTTCCCTATTGATTCTTATTCTAAATAATCTCCCTTCTATACTACTCTTTTTCTTTTTTCTTTATTTCTTTTCTTATTTTTATTTATTATTATTATTTTTGTTTATTCTTTATTTTTGCTTTGTTTTCTCTTTTTCTCTTTTTTTAAGCTCCTGGCAGGAGTGGGGGGGATCATGGGTGGGGAGGGAGGCGGGAGATGGTGATTATTTCTTCCCTTTAAAAAAAAAAAGAATTTACTGTCTTCAAATCTGTGTGGAAATAAGAAAATGCCAATAAAAAGATTTAAAAGTAAAATCCTGCACTGTCACTCACAGAGTTGTTAATTCAGGTCCGAATTGTCGTCATGCACAAGCTTAATATAGAGACTGCAGTTACACGTAAGACCTGAGGTGGCAGTAGTGAGTATATAAATGACCAACTTGCATCTAGTCCCTTTAAGGATTAGGCTATTATAGGTCATTTTCATTGTTCGCCAACCTTTATTATTTTCATTTTGACTACACTTGCAATCATTTGTCAGCCCAGGTGACTGTAAAGGACACCCCAAGTATTTACTTTCCTTTATAATAAAGTTGTTACTTAGCCGTCTGTGACTGCACCAGCAGTGTCTGGTTATGCAGAAGTGAGTTATGTCAAAGTTATGTAAGAGTGCCACTCCCTGTCGAGCTCTACCCCACTTGGCAGCTCCGCTCCTGCAAAGAGGAGAGGGATGAGTCTGTGGAAGCGGCTGGGGACTGGTAATGCACAAGTCATGTTCACAAGAGCGACAGGGGAGAGAGACTGAAGGAGGAGAGGATCGAGATGGAGGAGGAGAGAGAGAGACACTGAAGGAGGAGAGGAGTCGAGATGGAGGAGGAGAGAGAGAGACACTGAAGGAGGAGAGGAGTCGAGATGGAGGAGGAGAGAGAGAGACACTGAAGGAGGAGAGGAGTCGAGATGGAGGAGGAGAGAGAGAGACACTGAAGGAGGAGAGGAGTCGAGATGGAGGAGGAGAGAGAGAGACACTGAAGGAGGAGAGGAGTCGAGATGGAGGAGGACTGAAAGAGGGAAGGGCAGTGTTACAACCCTAGGGAAAGTGACAAAAACGAAGGGGGAACCTGGTACAAACCAAAGTTATACTTTTTGTAAAAGGTATGTTTAGTAAAAGCTTAGTAAAACGTTTAAAAATAGAAGCTTTATAAACATTTACTGAATGAAAAGAGTCTCTTCACAGAGTAACAAACTGGAAATACCCAAACTAGGATGATTGATAAAGAACAAAATGCAGAACTAGTCACAAAACAAAGCCGTGTCTAAACAGAGTGGAAGAGTCACAGTGAAGTGAAGCACAGACAGAGCTGTATCGGACTGTGGCACGTCAGGTGGGAGGGTTACCCAGACTCTGAGGCCAATCAACAGCCAATCAGGAGATGATCTTGACAGCGCACTGACACTAACAGTGGTGAGACCTCCACAGGCCGACGACTGGAAGGTAACAACAGAGAATAAGCGGGAGAGTGGCACCATACTGAGCGGTGTCTAGGATTGAAATGAATTCAACTCAAACAAAACACAAACGAACAAACTCTGACAGACATCTCTGCATAATTAGCTCTCAGACTTTGCCTGTGTCTCAAACCCCACCTCCACAAACTAGAGCAGGCTGAGCCGTGGGAAGGAAAGCAAACTTTTGGTTTTAGGTCTGAGTGCGCTCTGAGCATGACCAGATTCAAATAAACAAAACACAAGTTCCTGTGGCTAAACCTCAGGATCAGGATGTTCTGTTGGCTTCATCAAATCAGGGCTTTCAGCTGCACTGGTCTGCACCAAAGTGTGAAGCAGCTGGGATTGAGATCAGGTTCTCCAAAGGCTATGGTTTCCCAACAGAAAAAGGTGGCGCCCACTTCAGGCCGTAGTTCAAGTACCTTGGGGTCTTGTTCATGAGTAAGGGATGGATGGAGCATGAGATCGGCAGACGGATCAGTGCAGTGTTGGCAGTGATGTGGTCACTCATGGGGCAAAGCTCTCGATTTACCTGTCGATCTACGTTCTTACCCTCGCCTATGTTCATGACATCTGGGTAATGACTGAAAGGACAAGGCTTACAGATACAGATGGCTCAAATGAGTTTCCTTCGCATGGTGGCTGGGGTTGAGGAGCTCAGTCACCCGGGAGGAGCTCAGAGTAGAGCGACTGCTCCTTCACATTGAGAGGAGCCAGCTGAGGTGGCTTGGGCATCTGTTTCAGATGCCTCCTCGTCGCCTCCCTTGGGAGCTGTTTTGGGCATGTTGTATTGGAGGGACCAGGTCTCTGGCCTGGTGTCGCCTCGGGATCCCCCAGAACAGCTGGAGGAGGTGTGTGTGCATAGGGAAGTCTGGGCATCTCTGCTCAGACCCAGCCCCGGACAAAGTGGAAGAAAGTGGATGGATGGATGAGTTACATACAAGATGACTCCATGATCTGGCTAAAGGAGCCATAACAGGGAGAGAGAGAAGAGAAAGAGTCAGAGAGAGGAGGGTTAAGGGGAAGAGAGAGGACGAGATACAGAAAGAGAGAGATAGAGTGAAGGGGAAAGAGAGTGAACAGAGAAAGAGAACAGAGGGAAGGAGAGGTGATGGGGAGAGGAGAGGGAGATGCACAGCCTTCAGCACATCTTCTACAGACAGGTGTTGGAGAAAACCCCTGTGCAGAGCAATTTTCAGGCCGAGTCAGCAAAGATCTTACACAGGCTTCAAAAACTCAAACTGAAGCTTTACATGTTACTATAAATAACCAGTCCATAATCACATTCAGTCAACTACAGACACGGGAAACACCTCAGCATTTATTTTTTATGTTTTATCAAATTAAATTACTGTATGTCCATGTCCATAAATTAGTTAGACATGGTTAAAAGATCAAAGTTTTCCATAATACTGTATGTCGCCTTTAAAAACTGTTGGAAGTTTATTGTCGCAAAGCACTTCACAAGTGACTCACTTGCAACAGACCTTTGAACCAGCACTCACACACTCCCATCACCCAGGCCCCGGTTTTACTCCCTCATGGTCTCCACGGTCTCTCAACCCAGCAGGTTTTAGTGACTCTTTTCTGAGAGCTGAGTCTGTGCAAATGTTCATTTCAAAGAGCAGTTCAAAAGACTGGCTCATTTTGACATAGATCTTTCTATGACACAAACTAGACAGCTGTCACTGTCACTTATCACTGACAGGCTCGTCTTTCTATTAAAATGATCCAAAGTTATGATGGGACTTTTAAAAAAGGTGTATGTGAATAAAGTTTTTCATGAAAAGAGGCTACAGCTGTGTGTCCAGTCATTTTTGTGCACTGAGCGTTCACTGGTGTTGTTGCTGCTGTGCTGATTCTTGAGTTAGTTCAGTGTAAATCTGTGTCAAATTTGAAAGAAAAAGAGAGACTCTTTTCACAATCGGGATCTGGTTCAAACATTTCGCCAGAAAGAGTCTTTCAAATGAGTCGATTGGGTCATGAACGTCACATTACTAGTGTTTTTTACCTGATTTGGTAAATTAAGAGAATTGTTTGTGTTAACAGATGATTTGCCTGTCTGCCTTTAGTTCCCGGCAGATATTTTTTTTATCAGCAGGTAAATAAACAAAAGATTAAAACGGAAGTTGCTTTGGCCTTAATCAAAGTGTCTTACTTTAAACTTGTAGATCACTTGAAATTCATTTTATGTATTTCATTCAAATAAGACAATAAGAAAAATACTTTTTTACAAACAAAACTGTCAATTCAATACAGTCTGAATGAAAAGGAGCAGAAGAGAATATCAATCTTATGATATCTACCCCTTTAATCAAAACCAAACGATAAAAATCCATGTCCAGTCCCTGCCAACTTTCCTGACAGCTTCCCTTTCCCCAAAGTCTCATGTCCTGATAGGTAAGTATGGGCCATAGCAACAATCAGCTGTCTGTGAAGCCATCTGGAAGTTATGGAAATATACATACTATTACCAATGATTCACGTTAAATACGTGGCTCACAAACACCGTAGCACAGCTGCATGTCCCACTGTGGTTATGATCAACAAAAGTTCTGTGATTGATCACCTGAGCGTTTGTCTGGTTAAAGAAAGATACATTCTCCTTCTGCCACGTCGCCTCCTTCAGTGCACACACTGACACATGTTGTCTGGGTAAAGTCAGGTTAAAGGCAATATGGCGTGTGTGATTAGCACCATGGAGTCGGGGTGTTGCATGCACTGAAATCCAATCACAAGTGGGAAACCATGTATCCTACGAGTACGACTGAGCAGCTCCCACATCCCTGGAGCTGATCCAACTCTAGCTGAGCCAGAGAGTGAGGTGTGTGTGTGACATGAGATTGTTCAGGAGAAGAGATTACTCCCTTACTAACACAACAGCACTAATGGACATGCTAATGTGCAATTACAGTGAGTGCATGTCCTGTTGTCAGAGAGCTTTAGACCAGTTATGAACTAAACCAAGACTAAATGGAGATACAGTAGTTATCTGAGGTTCGAGAGCAGGACCACAACTCACCCACGCCCCTTCCGGCTGCTGGCCTATTTAAGCCCCCCGTTTACTGACCTCGTCCTCTCGTTCGGGGTTTCCGGCTCTCCTTATTCATGCGTGCTCCCGTCACTACGGCCCACTTGCATCATACCGTCTTCTCAAATCTACTCATGATACGGTAATCTTCTCTCTTACCTCGTGTCGCAGCTGTTGGTAGTCTGTTCGTCCTCTCCATTATCTTCATAAGTTGCTCGTCTTACTAGCGTTCTGCGGCCGGGCCCCCTGTCCAAGTCGATCGTCTTGCTTCCAGTTAAGCTCGGGAAGTTGCGGTCGCTGCTCCAAAGTCAAAGCTTCAGGTCTCCGTTATCCTCGCCTTCCTCCCAGCGAGCCCTTGTTCTCTGTTAACCATGCTTATCTGTTAACCAATTTACACCCAAGTTCCGTCAGGTGCCGTTTCCGTCATGCAGGGGCAGAACATTGGAGTGAATAGTGCCCATCGGCTCCCTTCGTTGCTTAGAGTTTGCTCTGCCTTCCCTCGGGCCCGGCTCGGCAAGTTTTACTCCCGCAAGCAATATCCAGGCAATTCCCGAGGGTTGCTTGGCCTTCCACCTCATGGAAACAAGACCTACAGGAGCGGCGTTTATTTTCCCATTTTCTTTTTAAGCTGAATTGTTACCTTAGTCCTTTCGAGCCCCTCATCTACTACGTCCAGCATAAGAAGTAGAGCGGTGCATCCCCGCAGGATCCGCTTTTGTCACCGAACATGGTCGGCCGTTACTAGATCCTGGTTTATTCCTTTATCTAGGTTCGTATTGCAGAGTCCCTCACATGCCCGGATTTTTCCCTGGGCACTCCTTTCAGTGTCGGGGCTGCCACATCGGCATCCAGTCGAGGCGTGCCCGATCATCTCATCAAGATCTTGGGTCGTTGGTCTTCCTCAGCCTTCAAAGTCTATACATGTCACGATTTGCAGGACGCGCGTTCCACGCTTCTCTTGCAACTTCTTTGAGGACGCGATCCGGGAGCTTACCTCATCGACTCCCAGAACGGCTTATCTACTTTTGTAACAATCGTTAATAAACATATTATTCGTGAATATTATCTGAGGTTGTGGTCCTTGTGAGCGAAATGGAGACAAAGTAGCTATCTGAGGTTCGGGAGCAGGACCACACCTCAAGCACGTCCCTTCCGGCTGCCGGCCTATTTAAGCCCCCCGTTTATTGACCTCGTCCTCTCGTTCGGGATTTCCGCCCCCCAGCCCCCCCCCTCCCTCCCTCCCTTTATTAATTGTCATCTGCTTCTCCTACAGTATGGGACGCGAGCCCGGGAGCTTACCTCATTAAATCCCCAGAACGGCTTATCTACTTTTCTAACAATCGTTAATAAACGTATTATTCGTGAATACTATCTGAGGTTGTGGTCCTTGTGAGCGAACTCAGGTCTAAACCAGGTCTAGGGAGGGATTGATGCTGTTACACTGAAGCACTGGTGTACAGTTACAGAGTCCTGTAATCTAATCAAATTAAGGTTTGATTAGTGCTAATAACTGATGAGCTCACATATATGTCTGTGAGCCTGAACTGCTGAGGGGGTGCACTCTCTATAGGCTCTATATCACTCCACATGACATCTGCGCAGAATGATCTTCAGATATCCATTTATAATAATAATAATAATAATAATAATAATACAAATAATAATGCACACATCCCAGCCTGGATGGCACTGATTTTAAGGTAAACCAAAGTTCAGGAGCCAGTAAATTCCCAAACAGCTGTGGACTAGTGTTGCTTCGCTAAACATGTTGGCTCAACATTTAACTTTTCCAGGATTCACCAGTGCAGGCTACAGAAGACTTGACTTATTCTAATCATTCTGTTCCTCCATCTGATAAGACACATTACTACACATTTGACTTTCCTGACGGATATCTGAGATAGTGAGTGACATTATGGGGAAGAGAAAAGGCTCTGACTGTGAACAGGTGCTCGCCACTCCATGACTTTGCGCGTCACTCAGTGATGGAAAAATGTGATGACTCATCATCTCCTGCGTCCATACAGCTTAGTCAGCGGGAAAAAACTGCTCAAAGATCCAGTCTGATGCTGCTTATTAAAGCGAGCACACAGAGGATCAGGTGGACCCACAGTGTCTCCTGCAGAGGGGAAGAATTAAAAAGCTGACAGAACTGACTCTCAGGGGTAAACATGATGTACTGGAGACATTAGCAATGAAACTGTCTACAAAGCCAGTACAGGTTCATTTCATTAACTATATTTCATCATGTGTTATACCAATAGTATTTTTGTAGACAAAAATGACACAAAAACTACACGAAAAGTAAACGATGAGCACTAAATCTTGACAATTCTTTGCGAAGTGTCCAGACTTTCCAGCTTTGGGGAGAAAGTAGGTTTTCAAAGGGTGCTCTGGCTTCCCCCACACTTAAAACATGTATATTAGGCCGGTATGAAGGGGGTAGGCAATTATGTTATCTTCTGTTCCCTACTCCCTTTGGGAACATTGTTGTTACGAATAACAACCTTGCTGCCCAAGTAAACTAAACTAAATGACAGTGTTTCAACAAGAGCGAATGCAGAACAAGGTTTGCATGCATAAATCTCAGGTCATCATTAACCATCCTGACTAAACAAATAAACAAATAAACAAATAAAACAATGAACTGCTGAACGCTCACAGTTCCCCCTCTGGTGTTTAGAAAAGTTTTAAATCCCCCACTTTCCCCTGTGACCAACTTTAATGAAATAAAAACAGCATAGAGCTACTTAGAGGATAGTTAAGTTGCATGTTACTTGATACATATGAGTTGGATTAGCCAAAACAGAAATACAATTTAATTTATCAAGCATTTGTAGAGAAAGGGGAGATACTTGCAAAAGGCTGGAGAGCTGCAAGAAGCGTCTGAGATGCAGTTCACAGATCAGTGGAGCCACATAAACTGAAGAAGCCTCTTGGATGAGAGACAATATGTCCTTAACGCTAAACAACCTGCTCCAGATGTGTTCCGAAGATTTGGTAAGATGGAAAACCTAGATGACCGGGAGCTTACACAAAGAAGAACAGATGCCTCTCATGCAGCTCACAAACTCGGCCTGCGCTAGCAAACGTTTTGCCACAGGTGATGAATGTCCCGTTCTGGAGCGCAGTGAAATACGTCTCATTTGTGTGTGTCGTGAATATTTGGCATGTGTGGGTGATGGCGTGGCTGATTGGTTCGGTGCTGTCACCTGTCAGACCCGCTTGAGATGGTTGAAAGGTCAAACAGTGGCTGTAAATCCTGCCCCACTGCCCCATCCGCTGAGTCAGGGATGAGCCAAGGCCGGCCACTTCATCACATCCTCATCACAACTCATCACATTCCCTCTCGCCGCAGAGTAAGGAATGTTTGACCGTGGTTGTGGATGGGGCCGACCTGGGTGGAGTTTGCATGATCTTTCTTTTTCTGCACCCAATTCAACTTGGAAAGTGGTCCAAAACATTCAGCTTTTTATTTTTTGTATTTTTGATTTCTTACAACAGAAATAATGAAAAAGCTGTTTTATAAATTAAAATCAGGCCGTAAGGCATTACATTACAGAGGTCTGGCCCTTCCTGTGACACTATGACGTAAAATACGTCAGAGTGTCACAACTCAGTCGTTTACCAGGAGAGGGCAGAGCAGCTGCTCAAAGAGCAGGATTCAGGAGGATTGCTTAGAACTGTGTGAATGAAGCCAAACACCACTCTGGGGGTCTTCAACGAAGGTACTTGAGTCATCTTCTGTACTTGGTAGTTGAGGTCTCCAAACGTTTCGCCTCTCATCCAAAAGGCTTCGTCAGTGAACAAGGTTTCCCTCAGCAAGCAGCGTAGACAAAGACCAGTCTACGCAATTATATCTGTCATTTTTCTGGAATTTGACAAATAGAAATAATTTTTAAAACTCCACTTTACCTAAAAAAAAGTAATCGTTAATTCTGGTTTCATGTCAGACAGTGAGAAAAAAATGCAAATGTGTCTTTTTATGAAGTGTATGTAAACATATGGTTCCCACTGTATTTCATGTGGGAAACGCATAATTAAATATTTTCATAAATGGGCTCCTGTCCCTCAAATGCCAATTTCTAATACTCGTCCGTTGCTTCATACAACATATTTGCATCGATTTATGGCTTATGTGATTTCCAAGGGGCATTCCGCATGTTGTGTCAAGTCAGCACCGTCGCACCATCAGATAGATGTCTGGAAGTAACTCTTTCACACAGCAGGTGCACTGGCCCCCTGTAGATTTATGGTTAAGAAGAGTTGCTGACACTTGACGTTTGGATTGGATTGTGTAGTGATCGTAGATGCGCCGGAGGAGTGGGGCTCAAGGGAACAGGGATTTGTGAATGAAACGTGGTCAATATGCGGTGACTTTGGAAGTAGCCCACTGCTGCACTTAATCAACTGCAGAGGGAGCACTTGTGGAGAGCTGAGAGGAAACAGAAGCTGACTGTGCGTTTGGGTCACTTCAGGGCAGGCCAAAAACAGTACGGCAGACTCCTCTTACCCCAGACGCTTCCCTCTGTTGTACCTGCAGAATTCTGAGAATAGAATAGAAATTCATTGGTTCCAATGTGTGCTGTGTCCTTACATATTGTCACTGTGTCGTTGGCCTGGATGGATCATGTTGGACTTCAACAGTCCTGCCCATTTAACAATGGTTTTGAAACGTTTTCTTTTTGTTCATTTTATTGTTTTAATATCTCTAATTTTTCTGTTGCAATTAAAATATTTTATGTGATGTTGCCGCGTGCCCTGGTTGTGATGTTGCCAGAAGACAGTGGAGAAAGGGAAGATGATCGTGGAAAGTCACAGCCCCATGGTTCCCCTTGCCCTGACAGACTCTCCCACCCCCATCGCCAACGTGGACGTTTTCTGTTTCCTGGGCAACACCATCACCCAGGACCTCAAATGGGAGCCAACTATCAGCTCCCATTTCAGCCCCAAGATGCTGGTGCAGTTCTACACGGCCATTATCGAGTCCATCCTCACCTCTTCCATCACCTTGTGGTACGCTGGCACTACAGACTGGGACAAGCATCGACTGCAGCGCATTGTGCGTGCTGCTGAGAAGGTAATTGGTTGTAAGCGGCACGGTAGCACAGCGGTTAGCGCTCGTGCTTCACAGCTAGAAGGTCCCGGGTGTATTCCCACCTGGACGGGGCCTTTCTGTGTGGAGTTTGCATGTTCTCCCCGTGTCTGCGTTAAAAAAATGTACAATAGGCCAGGATGAATGAGAGTGTGTTTGAGAGTGCACATGGGGACGGCGGATGGAAATTAGCCCAAGGCTACAATCCGGTGTGGCTTGTTCATTAACTTGCACTGTCACAACCAAATAAACCAATAAATAAATAAAATAAAAAATAAGCTCCCATCTCTCCAGGACCTGTACACCTCCAGGACCCGGAGGCGTGACCCACCATCAGACTCATGAACGATAAGAAGATCCAATAACTCTAGATCAGACTCATGAACACACTGCTCTATTGCACTGGTATGTCCACACTCATATCTGCTGCTATGAGAATGTTGATTGTGATTCTGATGTGCCCTGGTTATGATGTTGCCATGTGCCATGGCTGTGACGTGGCCATGTGCCGTGGCTGTGATGTTGCCATGTGCCCTGGTTCTGATGTTGCCATGTGTCATGGCTGTGGTGTTGCCATGTGCCATGGCTGTGGTGTTGCCATGTGTAGTGGCTGAGATGTTGCCATGTGTCGTGGCTGAGATGTTGCCATGTGCCCTGGTTATGATGTTGCCATGTGTCGTGGCTGTAATGTTGCCATGTGCCGTGGCTGTGGTGTTGCCATGTGCCATGGCTGTGGTGTTGCAATGTGTCGTGGCTGAGATGTTGCCATGTGCCGTGATGTTGCCATGTGCCCTTGTTATGTTGTTGCCATGTGTCGTGGCTGTGGTGTTGCCATGTGCCGTGGCTGTAATGTTGCCATGTGCCATGGCTGTGATGTTGCACACTAATTAAGTATTTTTTCTGTATATTTCTGCTGTATAGGCAGCAGTGTTTTGATGTTTTGCAGCAGAGTGTCAGAATCTCCTCATATAAACTTTCCCTCTGGATCAGCACAAAGCGCCGTGTCCATGAGCTCCATCATTAACACAAGGTCGATCCACTTTCATCTCTAAGTGAGGACTGACCCCGAGGCCAGTCCGGGGCCTGGACCAGGATCAGACCAACACCAGACCAGGACAAGTGTTTCTCTGCCATTGTTCCAACATTATGAAGAACAGTAACAGCATACAGTCGAACGGCAGGATGAAGGGAACTCTCCCTCAGCCCTGAACTACTCATTTAATAAGAGCACACACTGTGACAAAGCTGACTGGGGTAAAAGTACAGCACTCCTGAAGGGACATGGTGAAATAAACGAAATGGAGATGGAAAAGACTGATATTCATTATACATAGAATCTACGTCAGGATTTGTGACATTGGGGGCCATTTATCAGGATGTTGCATGTTGCAGTCATTTACCAGTTGAAATCACCTGTATTACATTATTAGAGCCCCATATTGTATATGTAAATGAGAGAATGCTGCGTGAGTCACAAATGTCTAAATGAGTTTGCTGCTGATCCACTTTTGCAGCGCTTTTGCAACGCTTTGTAAATGACCTGCATAGTTTCAAACGATAAACCCAGATTATTATTATAATGATGAATTTTGAAATGAAAACTCTTATAGTCATTAGGATAATAGTATTTTACTTATTCTTTCAAACACTTGTCTTTTTTATGTAGTAATTGTTAGGTGCTTCAATGTTTCCTAACGTTCCTTATAATTTATCAGGGGAACTTCATTGTTTTAGTGACTGTGACTTACAAAATTAAGTTTTAACTTATATTGGTTTGCAAGTACATGGCCTATTGTTGTGTGAACAAGGATATTTAAGTAAACCATGCTAAAAGATATAGTGCAGGTAAAGTCTTTAGGTAATCAGATAATGTATCTTCTAAAAATGCTCTATACTGTGAAAAGTAAGGGGAAAGAATGCTTATCATAAGAGCAGGAAATTCCAGTAAAATGGATTGAGTGACAAACAAAAATGCATTAGTCTGTACATTGCATTTCTAGACACACTCAAAGTTACTTACTTCATGCATTTTTCATTCACTCGACACTCGCTGGTGCTGCCCCGCCCCTGAATGACAGATTGGCTACGTTCAGGCTGCTTTGGCCTCAATCGGATGTTTTTCTCCCCACATGGCCACTATCATAATATTATATGAGCTCCGAAATCTGCTTCACATCCAACTTGACTTCAGTCTCAGCTGACCTGCACGTCATCGATACACTATAGATGTCCTTCTGTGTTAGAGCAGATGGAGTGAGAAGGAAACAACGCGTTCATTTGTTATGAATGAGCTCTGTGTGAGTGAAGCTTTTCTCACTCTCCACCTCCGGGCTCCACACCACAGCGGCACGCTTCTACAGACTTCGCTGCTGGGGACGACTGACACTTAAGGGCTGAGAGTTGTCATAGGTCCCTATCTCGGTTTTTATATAAAAAGAGGCCTGTTACACACATGTTAATTGTATTGATTACATATTATTGAATGGATATTTTTAGGCAACAGCTCTAATAAAAAGCGCTATTTTCAAGACTAAGGGGTAGGGAACATCACTTCCGGAGGCCAAAAAACAGCCCTCCATCATAGAACCTCTGGCTCTCAAGATGATCTTGAGGAATATTATTACACAAATCAGAGATCAAATACCCGTTAAAGTACTCTAGAAATATGAAAAATACAGTAAATTACATTCAAATGTCTTAGCAGAACACCAATTTAGGCCATGTGTGATGTACCACACTGGCATTTGGCCCTCCAACAAGCAAACTGGCCTACCCCTGGTGTGGGTACAAAAACCAAGACTAAAACCAAACAAAACCAGACACAGCGTGAGTTCCTTCTCAGTGCAGAATTCAGTGTCACCGTCATAATAATAAAAACACTTATACCAGGTATTGGCAATATAACCACCACTTCACACTGATGGCTCAAAGCAGGGGACACGGCAATGGAAGAAAAGTGAGTGTACAAATTAATTTGCGCTGGACACAGGTGGTCCTCTAGCCCCGTATAGACCCATGGATGTTTAGCCCCTGTGAGCCCATTGGTTAAGGTAGCCCTGTATGCTGTTACTGTCCCACAAAAAGGTCATGGTCCAAAAACTGACTCTTACTTCTTAAAACTATTGCTAACACAACAGTAAAGATCAAAAATCTATTTCGATACTAAATCTCCTGACCTCACACGGATTTTGAGACCACAGCACCACAGCAATAAAATAAATCCCTTTCTAAAAAGATTTGACACATAGGTGTTGTTGTTTAACGCTAATCTTTTACCATCTCCACAGTGGTTTATTAGAATTCACCATGTACTTTTATATTATTATGAAAGCTCTAATGTTCTCTTTTATTGAAATGTTGCCTAAATGCTTAAAATTTAAATGGCAGTAGCATTTACCCAGCAATGAACAGTCTGTGCCTGCTGTTGTGCTCTGGTCAAATGGTGCCACTTTGCTATCGCTCAAGTCTGCTCATTGATAGGCCAGCCCCTAACATTCTGGCTCCACCTCGTTTTCTTCAGATATTGTCACAAGAATAACATTAGTTTTCCTTTTTTTCCCCCGTGCTGCTGTTGCCATAGTGTTTTTCTCTGTCTCTGATGGATGGTTTGCCACTTTAATGGATCAATGTGAACCTGATTATCTGCTGCTGCCGTCAGAGAGGAATACCTTGCCTCGGCCGGAGTCTACGGCTGAAACGAGAGCACCACCGACCTGAGGCGGACACGAGTGTGTGGGCTCTCAGTCATCCATGCATATCAAAAAAGATTTCCAAAAAGGTTATGTATGTATGTATGGAAGATGTTTCAGCTATCATTACAGGTTTTGCTAGTAAAGGCGTGGGCTCGGAGGAGATGAGTCATCCATCCACATTTTCCCCACTTTTTGCTGATAACTAATTGATAATTCAATCCAAGTCACAGAAGATTGAAAGATTCCTCAGACAGACGCGAGTAGCTCATAACACAACTGCAGGTATGTTACAGAACATACAGTACAACACACATATACAGAACATCGTAACTTGGTAAAAAAAGTAAATTATTGGACATGAACCCAGCCTATTGAGTCACTTCATAGAGCCGTCAGTGGCGTGTGAGCTTGAGTGGGCACCTGGAGGAGACAGCTGACAGTATGGGACAGTTTACAGGTCACTGGACACTCCACCCTCCGCAGGCTGGGACCGCACCGAGGCCTGCTGCTCAGAAAGATCCTTTCTGGCATGGAGGGGCCTGGAAACAAACATTCCAGCTTAGCAATCACACAAGCTGCAATTATCACACAACAGTACTTCATCTTCACTGTGTGGGATCGTAAAACCTTCCCACACCGGTGTAGCGGTAAACCCCGGTAAAAATGTTGACAGTAATAATTACCGTCTTATTTTTGAAAAACTATATTATGGTTGCTGAAGGCGGACTCTGTAGCCTATGTCCGTAGCTTACAACCAAAGAAAACTTTCTCGGAGCTGGACTCATGTCAGAGACGACAGCGCTCAGGACGTCTATCAGCCTTCAAACAGGACCAAGTCTGAAGTCTGTGTATATTTTAGGTATTTTAAGAAAGCCGAAGGACAGTTGATAGAAGACAGTTATCCTGTTTGTGGAACGTGCAGGAAAAGTGTCTCTAAAGGCAACGATACTTCGAACCTCATGACTCACCTGTGTGACCATCACCACAACTCTATAGCCAATGCAAGTAAGTTAACGTTAGCGTTTTAGCAGACATGCATGATGTGGGGACTTTGGGTTGAGGGAGAATGTAGTGCAGCCGCAGCGCCACCGCCAGCATATAAGACGTGTCCGGATACCTCTGCAACAATACGTTACAGGGCTCCTGGAGGGCAGATTAAAGTTGGTCGCCAATGCAATAGATTCACTCTCGCCGCATTATTATGAATTTAACAATGATTACTGTCTGATGGCATTTTCCCAAATCTGCAGAGCGAAAGCAAACTGGAAGGACCCAAACTGAGAACAAAATTCCTGATATAGAGGGTTTATCTAGTTAAAAATATTGTTCTGGCGCTATAAATAGTACATATAATACCCTCCAAACAATCACCAATTCATAGTTATAGTTGCTTTACTTTGATGTGAAAAGTTGCACTTTGTCTGTATTTTTTAAATATAACAAACACTGTTACACTTTTTTGAAACTATTTCAGTTTGTGTAAATAACCGTGAGGTAAAATGTTCATACCGTGACATCCCTAATCACTACAGCATCGCTGTAGTGATTAGGATTAGGGACACGTGCCGTGTTCCACACGCGTACACATTCACAAATACTGACAAATTACAGCCCTAATTAATTTCATTTTCATTTCATTTATTTATTTATTTAATATGGACATAGCAATTAACATTGGACGAACCAGATGCATTGTTTAAAGTGTTATAGCACATGTGCTAATTTTCAACACCTGTCCAATTAATTAACCCAAAATGCGGTTAAATTTGACCTCTTAGCCAATAAGAGAGCGGCTCTTTGCATGATTGGGTATGTTTAATAGAATGTGGCTCTTTGCATAAGAATTGGTACATATTTCCCATAAACTTTAAGAGTCTTTAAGAAGCTTGGGCAAAAACCCAAGCGTAGTCCTACATCTCTACATACAGAGTCCGTCCATATCTCTCCTTTTGGAGGCGGCGTGTAAAAGGCGCAGGTTCAACAACAGTCAGGCAGATTGTGGCTCTGGAACAGCTTCTGTGCTTTTCAAGTTCATGATCACTCTTCATTTGAATAATTTGGCCTCATATTCACAGAAAAAGATCAAAATTAGGAAATGAAAGAAGACGAACTCTAACAAAGCATATGATGCGAAGCGCGACATCGTAACGCAGAAATAAACAGTCAATGACTTTTGTTTCACAGGTTATAACTGTAACACATGCAACATAAAACAGAATCAGAGTGCCAACCAGAGGAGGGCGCTCAGTGGGCAGGGCCCCACACACAAACATACACCAGCATTACAAATTTAAAGTAAAAATAATAAATCATTTGTTGAGTGTTAATAAATAAATCAAATGCTGTATGGTGTATTTAATATAAATTAATTTCAATCTTCAATCAGGAGTAAAACCATCAAATCTAATACAATTCATGAAAAGATAAAGGCCAGACATGAAGTTTTAAGGCGAGACACTGCAGGGGAATAGAGAAAAGAAAAAAAAGTAGAGATGTCAATTTGAAACTTTTGCTGAATAAATATGAGAAAAAATGTATTGCAATTTTTCATGAAAATGGCCAAAATTACCTATATTTTGGCGACGGAATCTAAATAATGGATAGACCCAGATTAAAATGTGTGGTTTTATTTTACTGACATATTAGTAACAAAGATTTTTCAGAGGGGATTTTGGATCTTGTAAACTAATCATAAGTGAGAAAATCTGTAAACACTCAAATTCCGCCTTGTTTTTTTGGATTCAAAGCTGAAAAAATCAGGCATGGAATTAGATATTAAAAAGAAATCCCTCTGAAAAAATTCCAAGACTGGAAAGTTTGGAGTCTGTATGTGCTAAGGGCTCACCCGCTGCCCGAGTGAGGCTTTATCCTCATTCAGAGAAAACAAATAGAATTTTACTGATTTTTTCACCTTTTTTTTTTTTTTGACTTAACAAGTTATCTACAATCCCCTTGGAACAAATCTTTGTGACAAAACAATAAGTTTAAGCCTGGCTCTATCCATTATTCAGATTTTATCGCTAATACAAAGGTCATCTTAGTCATTTTACACATAGCATTCTATATGAAAACCTAAAATGACAGAAAACGTGAATGCTACAGGAAAAGGTTTTTTCCCCATTCACCTGCTGCGTCTCGCCTCAATGCTGCTCGATGTGTTTAAAACGTGGACCTCGAAGTGAAACTAAAATTGCAGTGGAGATATCTCTTCTGGAATAGCAGCAGCCCAGGTCCAGCCCATCTGGTCTGGTTTGGAGGTTTGACGAGTGGCGTCAGCAGTTTGTGTGAGAGCTGCCCATCTCCCGCTGTGTCCTTCAAAACAGGCCGTGGACCCTCATCCATGTCTGAGATTTAGCTCTGAACCCCGCAGGATAAGGAGGGGCCGGGCACTCATTATACTGCAGCGGTCATTGGTGCTGGCCTTGACTGTAGCCAAGGGACAAGGCTTTGGAATGACTATCCAGACAATTAGAGCCGAACCCATTTGGGAAAAATGTCTTTTTATTTTCTAAGCTTTGCAAAAGTGATCCGATTTCCATTTTTATAACAACACACTGACCAAGAGAAATTGACTTAGAAACACATCAGCTATTTAAAAACTTAATATTTAATCATTACTTCAGTGTTTGTGGTTTGGCTTTGTTTTGAGACTTGGCTGTGATTGGCTAAAAGAAGATTCGCAGGATCCAATCAGCAGCCAACATCCCAACAAAAGTCTGTCCTCTTCCCGAACATTTTGCACTGGAGTCTTTCCAGACGAATTTACTGTGAGCACATTATACAAGCTGACTGACTGTATATCAGTCTGGCTTCTGCAGGAAAGGTCTGCGAGAGCTGGAAACAGAGATTTGACTCCAGTGCATCCGACTTTCAGGGTTTGAAAATGGGAGAAAAACAGACAAGAAATGTGCAAACAATTAAATAGTAAATACAGGTATTTTATGTACAATGGGTAAAAAGTATAGATAAATTAAAAAAACTAGAATACGCTATAAAATGCAACTAACTAACTAACATTGACATCTTGCACAAGGAGGGCATGACACAAAAGGTCATTGCTAAAGAGGCTGTTCACAGAGCTCTGTGTCCAAGCACATTAATAGAGGATGAAGGGAAGGGAAAGATGTGGTCGAAAAAAGTGTACAAGCAAAAGGGATAACCGCGCCCTGGAGAGGATTGTGATTCAAAAATGTGTTGGAGATTCACAAAGAGTGGACTGCAGCTGGAGTCAGTGTTTCAATAACCACCACGCATAGACGTATGAAGACATGGGTTTCAGCTGTCACATTCTTTGTGTCAGGCCACTCTTCAACAAGAGATCACCTGGGCTAAAGACCAAGAGGACTGGACTGCTGCTGAGTGCTCCTAAGTTATGTTCTCTGATTAAAGTAAACTTTGCATTTCTTTTGGAAATCAAGGTCCCAGAGTCTGGAGGAAGAGAGGAGAGGCCCAGAATCCGTGTTGCTTGAAGTCCAGTGTAAAGTTTCCACAGTCAGTGATGGTTTGGGGTGCTGGTGTTGGTCCACTGTGTTTTCTGAGGTCCAGGGTCAACGCAGCCGTCTACCAGGAAGTGTTAGAGCTCTTCATGCTTCCTGCTGCTGACCAACTTTATCCAACAGGACTTGGCACCTGCACACAGATCCAAAGCTGCCAGTACCTGCTTTAAGGACCATGGTCTCCCTGTTCTTGATTGGCCAGCAAACTCGCCTGACCTTAATCCCACAGAAATCTATGGGGAACTGTGAAGAGGAAGATGCGATACTCCAGACCCAACGATGCAGAAGAGCTGAAGGCCACTATCAGAGGAACCTGGGCTCTCATAACACCTGAGCAGTGCCACAGACTGATCCACTCCATGCCACGCTGCATTGCTGCAGTCATTCAGGCAAAAGGAGCCCCAACTAAGTATTGAGCGCTGTACATGCTCATACTTTCCATGTTCATACTTTTCAGTTGGCCAACATTTCTAAAAAAAAACTTTTGTTTGTATTTGTTGTATTGGTCTAAGTAATATTCTAATTTTCTGAGATACTCAATTTGGGATTTTCATTAGTTTTCAGCTATAAACATCAAAATAAAAGAAAAACACTTGAAATATATCAGACTGTGTGTAATGAATGGATATAAAATACAAGTTTCACTTTTTGAATAGAATTCCTGAATTTAAATCAAGTTGTTCATGATATTCTAATTATACGACGAGCCCCTATATATTTGCTTGTTTCTTTTTCCATCTGCACTGTATTATGTACATTACAGAACACTCAACACTATATTTGTTTACTTGGGTTTATCATGTTCTTGACAAATCGTTGTAATGAAAGGTTTAATTTGTTCTCTCTGATCAAATGTTTTGCATTTTCAGCTGCCAATATTCATAATCAAATAGCGACAGTTTGGCTGCGCTAATTGGGATCCTTTCAATAAAACATAAACATGAATGCTAATACTGTACTCAGCTACAATATAAACTATTTACAGACTGGATTTGGCCCATGACCTTCAGGTTAAACAGTGTCAGTTGTATTATTTTAGGAGCAGACCAGTGCATTAACTCACAGCACCAACATTTTTTTCAAATGTACCTTTAAAATGCCTCCAAATATATCCATGAGTAAAGCACAAACAGTGAACATGTAATTGTACAGTTGGCTTTGATATCATTTTGTTTTGTTGAGACTTTTAAGAGAAATATATGGCTTCATATCCAGTGCTAACTGATACTGCATAACTGCATAGCCAACGTTAGCAGCACCCGTTCTACAGATTCCTGTTCCTCTCAACATGCCCCAGATCATACATTTTCACAAAGGATGCATTTAGTTTTCGTACTTTATCCATTTAGTAAAATTCAGAGAGCTATTTAGTTAGTTAGTATTGAGTAAAACTTTTGGGACACTGTGCACTGGCTCTGGGAGCGGAGCTGAAGGAGGACTGCTCTGTGCTTAAAACGCACCAGAGGAAAAGACAGATATTATCGATACCTGCTCAATTGAATATTTAGCCTCGATACTACTTTAGCATCGGCTTAGCATTGAATAATTGATTTCTTATTATGTTATGTGTGTCAATGTAATGTGAGGACTCCTCAGAACATTTAGTTGTCTAAAAGGACGTAACTAAATAATTTCTTCCTTTTTGTTATCCTCCAAATAAATTGATCAGGGAAATCAACACAAAGGGTCTCTCTCCTACTTCCACAAACCCAGCACATGCCCCCTCAGTGCAAAACCCAGTCGTCTGGACTGGTTGAGTGTGTGTGCTGTTGCGTTGGTCGGGAGGGTGCAGGAAGTGTTTTGGTGGTTCTGTTACGAGCTGAGCAGAGGTCCAGAGTATAAGCATGAATAAATGATGAGGAGGAGACCGGGCTAGTGCACCGTCAGCCGCAATCTGACGCTTCCAACACCCCCACCCACACACACACACCACCACCACAGCCACACACATGCAATATGTGAAAATAATGCAATATTTGACTAAACATCTCAAATCAGTGCATCATTATTTATTTAAAGCTGTAAGCACACCAAAACGTGTGATCAGGACCAAAACAAGGCTACAATGCAAGTAAATGAGTGAAAGTTATTTTATGTTCCTTACAGACTGGTGTGGGGCCCGTTCTGCTTTATGACTTTATGACTGGATAATCGTCCTGTGAACCGAACCAGATCATGTAAACATAAAAAACAAAACAAAACAAAAAACACGGATTCCAAGACAGCAGTTTGAGAAACACTGTTAGAGAATATAGTTAAGAATAACGTTTGGCTCTCAGTGTTTTAAAAACACAACTGAATATGGACATGCTGTACTTGATTCTGAAGCTCAAAACCTGGAGAATTCAACTGCTGAGATAGTTCCAACCTTCAATTTTGTTTTGTTTTTGCGAGCCACACAAAATGCACTGCAAGCGCCAGCATGCTAATGCTAGCAGCAATTATTCAAACAGGGACTGGAACAGAAGTAAAGTAATAAGATAAATTGTGTTTTAATTGACTTTATGAAATGCTGAAATAACTGACCTAACATATTTGTAAGACAGATCAGATCACTTTCTGTGAGCTGTTTATATTAATGTAACCTAAAGCCTGTAGTCATGTAGCTAAGGATATTTAGTGTAGAAAAGTCTATTAGTTTATTAGGCTATAGCCTATACATGATAATTGATATTTGTTTACAAGATAAGATAACATTGTATTTATCTCAAAAAGGGGAAAAGAGACCATTCACTTTTTCTCACAGAGAAAGTCCCTGGTATCGGTTAAAATCAGTTTATAAATACATTTTAAGATAGAAATATATTCGGCACAACAGCCCAGTACAGCTGACAACTTAAAGGAGCTATATCAGGAGCTAAATCGACTTTTTGGAGTTTTGAACCATGTTGTTATGCTATTTCCTTTTCCTCAAAAACATCCCCAGAGCGTTTTTTGGCTTCATTCATGCAGTTCTAAGTAATCCTCCTGAATCCTGCTCTCTGAGCAGCTGCTCCGCCCTCTCCTGGTAAACCACTGAGCTGTGACTCTGACGTATTTTATGTCATAGTGTCAAACAGGAAGAGCCAGACGTCTGTAATGTAATGCCTTACGGCTTATTTTAATTTATAAAACAGCTTTTTCATTATTTCTGTTGTAAGAAAGAAAAAAAAAAAAAAAAGGATGTGCCTGACGCGTCCATGCTGCCCCTGCAGGGAAAACAAACGCACCTCCTCCTCCTGAGCGTCTGAACAGATGTCTGCGAGAGGTGCAGGACTTTATTCAACCTTCCTAAAGAAGAGGCCACTCGTCAGGAGTTAGAATTTCTCTCCGGGATTCAGCGACTATCAGCCAAAATCATAGACTGTTAAAAAGAATAGACAGCTCCTCCTCACTCCTCCCCGTTTACCATAATGACCACTTTCCAGGGGGAAATCATGGCGGATTTACAGACTCCTCCTCCCCAGCTCTGATGAAGCATGTTCCTAATAAGGGCAAAAGGGCGGGATCTCACTGTAAACTCGGCCCTTGAGTGACGTGTAGTTCGCGCAGCTCCAATGCCAACAGTCCGACCTCCGTTAAGTAGGAGATTAAAAAAAAATATTTCGAAAACCAGCCTGGTTTCTATTTTTTGACTAACCCAGCGTTATCTCAGGAGGAATATGTAGCCATATTAAGTGTTGAAAAAATTGAAACCAGGCATTAAAGTTGTTTTTAACGTGTCTAAAGTCCAATGCTTTTCAATGGGCGCCTAGCGGCCATATGGAGGTACTACAGCAATGGAAGAGCAATGGCGGCCTCCAGTGTTGGTCCAGTGCGGTCACAAAGCAGAGCAGCCAGCGGCCATTGGCCAAAATAGTGTTTGTCTGTGACCGTCACTGATGGATGCTTGGTGAACCTTGGCCAGAATCAAAGTGGATTAACTTTTATAACCAATGCGAGTCCCATAATGCAGTGAGTCCCCCAGAGTGGTGAGTCAAGTCCCCGGAGTGGTGAGTCAAGTCCCCGGAGTGGTGAGTCAAGTCCCCGGAGTGGTCAATGAGTCACTCAAAACGTGTGTTAGCGTGTGTGTTAGCCATTTATGAAGCTGTGTTGCACATGGCAACTCCGTATAACTGCATCATGAAGTAACTTCACTTTTTGCTGTGATATATATGTGATAATATATATATATATATATATATATATATATATATATATATATATATATATATTTCTACTACTGTTAAAGTTGTATGAGCGGAGAGAGGGGGTGGAGTTAACTGAATCCAAGCGTTTTGTCTTACGGGTTAGAAAAATACCTCCAGAAAATACTTATATTTATCACAAAAATGAGTGCATATAAATGCCTATACTTTACTTTGGAATGGCCAAAATAGCATGATACAGATCCTTTAAGAACTTTTGTCTACAATGGAAAACTCCTGTGCGACTGAGAGCTCACTCAAACATATTCCTTTATTGTTTTTCAATACAGATCCAAGGTGACCCACGCTTTACAAGCCAACCCTGATGCCAGTAAACGGGCTGAATCAGAGCAGGATCAAGTGTCTCAGCGGAGCATTATTTATGTATTTATGATCAAATTTACAACTGCAGCTTTTAATGAGCGACATCAACACCTCGTGAGAACAGAAACCTTGACAAAAGACAACCATGAAGGCAGTTTGCCAACAAAAGATGCCCTGATGAATGAAGTTTGTAATAACTTAGTTCCAGCACAGGAACACCCGCACCAGTTGGGCCTTTCTACACAATTTACAATACATTAATACAAAATGTATATAAAACACACACAGTACAACACAGTCACCAACACATTCTTTGGTTCACACAGACTCAGTGCCATTTACAAATGTGTGGATTTGACTGACCAAATCAAGTCCTGCAGAGTGGTGAATGATGGAGCCTCAGGTGACTGTCGTCGTTTTGTCTCTGTATAAATGAACTGAACGGCCCAGGCGCTAGATTATTGACACCTTTTAATATTAGTTTGAGAAGGCACAACTTCAAAGTTTCAAAGCTTAGCTGTTTGTGCATCACAAGAATATTGCAATGATGGTATCAGCGTTTTGTCCATAATCTTTATTACCTGATTGTGCAATGACCCAATACATTTTGTGGCTCATGCTGTCATACAGTTTGATATGTACGTGAATACCATAGCGTGCATGTGCAGGAGGGTGGTCTGTGGCCGTCATCTCAACAAGGTGAGCGTTCGAACTGGATCTCAATTGTTAAATTGTGAATTTTCAGTCAAGTTTACCCAGAACTCCCCCGAACGAACACAAGAATCAGCCCAACAATGGAGCAGGCCACACAAGCGAACGCTTTAGCTCTAAAGTCAAAGCTACATGCACTAAAAAAGATTTGTCAGGCAGTTTCAGCCTCAGCCTTTTTATTAGTTGTTTCGCAAGATTTTAATCCAAGGTATTTGAATTCTTTATTTTGCAAATGTATTTGGAAACTGTGGTCTACATTTTGTTTTCTAATAGAAAAGCACGTGGAAACTGTTTTAGTTAGATTTAGCACCAACTGACTTTAATTGAGCTACTGTCTCACCTCAGCCACACATGCAGACTGAACCTCTGCTGCCTGCTCCGGTGACTCGGCAGAAAGTAATGAATTACATTACTCATGTTACTATAACTGAGTACACTTTTTGGGTAATTGTACTTTTTTGAGCCTACTTTTAATTGTAATTGAGTAAAATTTTAGTCATATAATTGTAAATCTGAAATAATGTCCGTTACTGAGTCCAGCGCTGTCCTGCACGCGCTTTATTGTTGGGAGTTTCATCTCCTTTCCTTCTTTCTCTCTCTCCTCCGCTGTCCACACACTCACACCAACAGCAGCGGAAGTGAATAGTGCTATAGCTTCCATTCATTCCCTATGCTGCCTGGCGATCAGACAGAAGCTACCGGAAATACACAGGAGAGCGGCTCGATACGGGCGGCCGGAGCAACACGGCATAGCATAGAGCTGAAATCAATCAGTAATCAGGCATATAGCATACATTATGTGTGGAATAGATCGCTAAAATAAAGAAGGGAGGAGATTGGAGGAGTTTACAGGAGCTCGCTCTTCACGTGAGTAACATTAGCATCTCAATAAAGCTAATAACAAAACATTTTCAACTCATTCATACAGATATATTTTGTCAGGTCCTAGAAAGACAAAGGCAGTGGACACTTGCCTCCAGCTCAGTGTAGATCTGCCAGGGTCTGCCAAGATATTGTTGACCTGTAAACTTTTTTTTTAATTTATTTTTTTATTAATTAACACAGACTGCACCAGGTCTCACTTTCGTTAAACTTGTGCTGAAACTGAGGCTCATGTAACAAAAGGCTCACTTTTGTTTTATGATATTTGATGTATTTTTTTTTATCTGTGCAAAGATCATTCTTGTTAGACTTAAAAGATTCAGACCAGTTCACTATGAGTGAAGTCACTAATAAGGTACACTAATGATCGAACATGTGACAAAAATCGTGTTGAAAAGTAACTAGTACTAGTAAAGTAATTTTGTACTTGAGTACATTTTTACAGCAGTACTTGTACTTCTAATTCAGTACAATTTTAGCCATGTAATTGTACTTTTACTTGAGTATAAATGTTCTGTACTCTTTCCACCACTACTCGGCGGTGACATAAAAAAGTATCATCCGTGTGATGTTGACAACTGGCACTGGAGCAGGTTAAAGGTAAGTCATTTATAAAGAGACAACAGAGTATAGACCCCAGTATGGAGCCCTGCGGACTGCCCATTTTGATCTTTAAAAGTGAGGATTTAGCCTGGGAAACTTAAACGCACTGTTCTCTATCCTGAAGGCATGAGGCAAAGATATTGAAAGATGGCAATTTGGATAAGCACAGGCTGTGGCTGACCATTTCCAAAGCCTTTTTAGGACCTAAAAATACCACTCCTAAAACCTGACCCCTATCCGGATTACTGTAACCTGTTGCAGACACGTTTTTGTGTAGCCACAGACGCCCCGGGGCAGACTGACAGGGCAACATGGAAATATAGCAGAAACAAGAGTCGGTGAAAATGAGGCGACTACCACTTTTCAACACTCTGTCCAAATCTCCCGAGAGCTTGCACAACTTCTGCAGCAGTGGACCACGAGTGTAGCTAAATGTGTCCCGCCCCACGCAGCCCTGAGTCACTGCTCGGCATTTTGGGAAGTGTAGTGTGTGTGTGTGTGGGAGGGAGGAGCCGTCCAGAGGAGATGAGACGCTTCTGTTGTATCCCTGGATCCCGCATGTGTGAAAACAGGACGCACCACACAAGCCGGTCCCCAGGATAAACCGTCAGTTAGAACCATCGTGTCCACCGCAGGGAGAGGCCATTTTTACTCCACTCAACTGGTGAAAAGACAAACATTTGCCCTTTTCAATCAGATCAGATATCAAGGCTCAGGCTAACCACTCAGCCACCACAATGACAGCAGTACAGTCAAGAGGGAATCTAAAGTTTTTATTATGTAAAACAAATTATATTTAGAGATATCAATATGAAACATTCGCTGAACATAATATTAGGGGGGGGGAAATTACTGCAAGTTTTCTGTCATTTTATGTTTTTTTGTTGAAATCTGAATAATGGTATAACCCAGATTTAAAGTTATGATTTGATTTTGTGACATAGACTAGAAACAAAGCGTTTATGGATCTTGTTTAGTTTTTGAATAAGCTATTTATAAGTGAAATGTATATAAAACAATATGTCAATTGTTTGTGCTATATTTATGCTGTAAACAATAAGTTTGTGCTTGTGCATGCAGTGCGTGTTGCTGTGCGCCACTGACACAAGCACATGCCTCCGAGGAGGACATGCCTCAAGGCTTTAAAGGTAGTAATATTTTAGAAAGCAGGCTAAACGGAAATCTTTACAGCTCAAAACAGCACAGACGCAGAACAAACGGTTGACACCATTTTTAGCCGTTTTGGAGCTTTAGAACAGGAAGGTGACCTCAGATCTGACCAAGAAAACTTGAAAAATCATTATCATCTCAAAAACGATAACAGATTATACAGCACAAATGATTGACAATCATTGAGTATGATGAGGGGCCAAGGTCAGTATTTGTGAATGGATAAAGCCCGTTTTTGAAGTGCGATAAGTTACTCCAGCTCCCTCGCAGACAGCATCGTACTGGGTACGTTTTGTCTTCTTTCATCCTCTGACATTAAAACCAAGATGTTAAGGGAAAAAACTAGCTCAAAATCCCCACATTGACCACTGCCTGAAAAATCAATGTTTTCACCTGCAGGGTCTCGCCTTAAAGCTCAAGCGGGACTGGATCAATGTTGTATAATGTGTCCGCTTCAGAGAGGAAGGGTTATGCTTTTTGCAGATGCATTTGATCACTTTCGTACACTTTGCTCACACTCCAAACACAACTCCGGGTCTGCTTTTGACGAGGGAACTGCATTGTAAACATGATAAAAAGCCATGAGAAGTCCATTTCCCATAATACCCCCCTTTAAATGACAATCTTTTGTCACATATTTGCCTCCTGTGCCCTCCCGCTGCATGTGGTTATATTTCGGTGCTAAAGGTGTCGTGAGGAAAACTGCAAAATCGCCCGGTGGTTTACGGCGGCGGCTGTAGGTCCAGTATTATTCCACTTTTTAACAATGTTTTTTTTACAACGAGGCAGCTGCTCTGATTACTGCAGTCATTAACGGCGCTGAGGCATGCTGGGAAATGCGGTTCGTGACCCGCTGTTCTGGCCTCGCTCCAACACAAAGTCAATTACAGCCAGGTATGAAAATCTCCTCACGCGGGTTTAAAGTTACTCCGCGGGGGGACCGCTGTTGTGGAGGAGCCAAAAGGTAAGTGTCGAGCATCATCAGAAGATAAAAGACACACTGCGGAACATTTCACCCAATAAGGAGAATATGTATGGCGTCAAATTAGGGTCTGCTTTAATATAAACGTAAAAGAAGACTTGTAAACGTAGGTTGTCAGTATTGTAATCGTAAAGAGAAAACTGTAAATGTAACTCAAAACTCCATAAACGAAAAAAGTATCATAAATAGAAAACAAAATATTGCAAACGTTAAACTTTCATTTACGCTTCTTCTTTTCATGCTTCACTTCACAAGTTACGTTTACAATTCACAAGCTGCGGTTACGATACATTTTTTTCTGAGCCTTTTTTTAATGGGGGCGGGCTCAACGCTCATTGGCTGGAGGGACAGGATGTGACGTCATCACTATAAGCTGAAATCAAACGCACACTACAGACTCTCTCAGACAAAAAAGGCAATAATCCCAGGAGTTTTGTTCATTCATGTGAAATCCATGTTTAATAAAATGTATTTGAGTCATATTTATCCATAAATGTCCCACTGTCCTTTGAGTTTAGTCGGTCTTTATCGCAGAAATACATTATTCCCGAATTTTAGTGAACTTATAGTAGAAGTAGTCACTCATTCTGCTGGGGGTCAGAGTTCCGACACACTATATAGTATACAGTCTACTATATAGGGCCTTTGTAGTGAATGAGGGGTTAGGGTGGACATTCGGACACAGCCTCTGTAGTGTGCGTTTGATTTCAGCTTTTAGTGATGACGTCACATCCTGTCACTCCAGCCAATGAGCGTTGAGCCCGCCCCCATTAAAAAAAGGGTCAGAAAAAAATGTATCGTAACTGTAGCTTGTGAATTGTAAACATAACTTGTGAAATGAATGAAAAGAAGAAGCGTAAATGAAAGTTTTATGCGCTGATGTTGCGCAGCCAAATCAGCGCTTAAAAAGACTCTCCATCGCTCTCTCCATTGCTTCTTTACATCTGATCTATGTATCCCTGCAGCCCGCACATAGAGTGCACGCTGTGTTTCTCTCCCTCTGCTGCCGCACCGGTGTGCTGTAGACATGCATCGGAAGCCCATGGGAAAGACATCTGGCAAAATGTGCTTTTATGCCCAAACTCCTGCTGCTGCTGGCTTTAGAAAGCAAAACTACGCCCTCCTTCCTCGTCTTATAAAGACAGACTCCATGTGATTTTGTCTTCATTCGTATTACCAATGCCCAAAATGAAGCGAAAAGATTTTCAGAGCAAGTCTCACGAAACGGCCCACACGCCCCCGTGTACACGAGGTGGTCACGGCTCGACCCAATGCAGATGACAACTAGTCTGGGAATCCCCAGGCTGCTGTGTGCGCTCGAATCCTTTCAAACTGCACAGCAGTCTGGGGACCATGGTCGAAATCTTCACATGGATTGTGGGACCAATCACAGAACGAGGAGGGACGACAAGACAATGACGCACATACGGAACAGCAGTTTGTTTACGGATATAAATAAAAAATTATTTATGGAACCAACATGACAGCAACAGACACGACACCATCTTTGGATCAAGCTTTAGACCGTGTTCTAAATAGTTTAGCTCAAAAGTTTACAGTGGGTACGTCATACGTCATCTGATACGATGATACAATTGGCTATGGCTACGTGCAGACGCATTAGAGACATTCAGCACAATAAACGGCTATAGACAATCATAAACCACACCTCTCCTACCAGAAAATGAATTGGTGGACCCCAGACTAAATATCACTTGTGATATTTAGGCAATAGCCAGGCTAAGTGACAACTGGAAGTAAAATAGGCTGTGGCTCTATAGTTCGTTTACAGCACCAAGTCCAACATACAAAATATGAAACGTTATCCTTCCCATCTAAAAGTTATTTCTAATGTTTATTACACAATTGGTTCATATTTGTATTTTAGATGCCATATAATAATTATATATGCTAAACCCATTTGGAAATATATCAGGTTCAAATGTCGAGCAGTAAAACATGTATGTTTTGCTTTTAAAGTATTGATTAGAGTACTGTTAAAGGAGTATCCATAAGAGTAGTAGAATCCATAAATGATCCCCATCCCTACTGCGCTCGCTCCTTCTCAGTTTCAACATTTAGTCAGACCATGTTGTCCAGTAAATTGGACAACATTTAATCAGTGCAGCTTATTGTTAGGATGAGGCACGTCTATTGAGAAAGCAGAGCTATCCCTCTGACGGTGTTGCAGCTTCAGAGAATATCTTGGCTCAGACAGTCAGGTGTGAAAGTGCCTCACAGACAGGGAAAGCGAGTGCATAAAGGATTTCAATAATCATGACACTAGTGAAATGGTAAGTTCCTTCTCACGGCAGCTGTCATTTGTCTGCCCACATGTCCACTGCTGTTGTCCCATTAGTGCTAATGCGCTGATGAATAGTCTTAATGGCGGCCCCCTGGGAGCCTGTGTTTGTTTGTGAATCCGCTGAAAGGCCGGGCAGTGAGTTAGCCACGTTAGCGGCTAATGGACTCTGTGGTTGCGGTCATTTAGTGGAATAACATTCATCCGATTGACTGTTTCACCAGAGGGACGGCATTAAGGCCACACCAACAAACTGTACCAGTTTGCCACGAGTGTCAGGGTGTACCGCAGCCTGATCACAAACCAGCCAAGCACTGTTATGAGTAAATCACAATTCACTAGCAAGGACCACGCCACAACAAAGTGCGATTAATGAGTGCAATTTAATGAGTAAAGGATTGTAGAGTGAACTGGCAAGACTGTGGGTGGGGGACTCCGTCTCGATAAAGCCCAGCTCTTCAGACCCCCCCTCGAAGCAGGAGAATCAGTGCTGAAAAATAAAACTGATGTAGCGGGAGGGAGGGTGGGGTCGACAGTTTCAAACAGACAGTTAGTTTAGTTTAGTTTATTAATTTATTTCAACAGGGACAATGTGCAAACACATTAATTAAAGATGCTTTGGACCAGATTTAGCTTGAGCTAGTTTCCATCTGTAGTCCCTGAGCAGGTGAGTGAACAGGTGAGTGACAGGAATGAAGGCTTGGCCTGGTGAGTATATATATGCTCCATCCGAAACCAGTAAATTGGTAAGAGGTCTTACGCCAAACCGGATGTGCGTCAGCGTCCGCCATGATAAGAAGCGTCCGAATTGGGCTTTCGGTTAGGAATGAGTTAGGGAAAGTGGTCTGTATGCTAACTATCATAGCCACTTTAGCATAGGGACCTCTGATGCTAACTCACTGGCGATTAGGAGCTATGTGCCATCCCATAAGCCACTGCGCCAATCTTTTTTTGCCTTAGTTAAATGTCTTTATTTGGACACTATTTTGTTGTTGGACATATACAGTAGGTGGCGGTATGCGCTTTTGTTTGGCCTGCACTGAACTTTAAAGAAGAAGAAGAACAGCTGTTAGTGATGTCACTTCCTCTTCCCCTGGGTAAGGACGGTGGAATTGGGCAAATGCTGCTGAAGCAGAAGTTCACTAACTGCATAGAGATCTAACAGTTGACCCCATGAAAGGTTAAGCATTAGTTGCTAGTGTTAGTACTTAGAGGCTACAATTTAATGGTTTCGGATGCAGCAAGAGGCTTGTGGTTAATTAGAGGCGTGGTGAGGTGAATGCAGGATTGGTTGGTATGCAGAGGATGATTGATTGAGGCGTGGTCCTGCTCCTGAACTTAGTCAACAACATTAACTCCATTAGAGCCAAAATAAAGTGAGATGTTTCTCGTGGGGTCTTGTTATGTCTAAAAACGGCTTTGTTTAAATCTCTACAAACATTCCAAGATGCTTTGAATTTCTATAACAGTGTTGTGGTACATATTTCAGTCTGAGCTCAAAGTCGTGTTTAAATGTGGCCAAATGTGGAAAAACTGAAGGTATGAGATGTTATGCAATAATACCGTAATGCGAGGAATTGAGGCCGTCTGAATGTAGAAAGGAAAGATACTTTTACAAAAGATACATTTCTTGTTAAATACATTCTTTTTTCCCCAAACAGTGCAGCAGTAAAGCTGCCGTTTTACTTTACTGGTTTAGAAATAAAAACTACTTTAGCCCACGTGTGCATGACTGTTCAAAACACAATCAAACGAGCGTCTTCCTCGGCGCGTTATCTCTTCCACTGTCTGTCTCATGGCAGTCCAGAAATTACGGTACTGTGTTGTTCTCTCTTAAATATATGCATGGAGTAGTGTTTGGAGCCCTTCTGGGACACCAAGAGCTCCCACTCAAAGGGACCCCGATGGAGGTTAGCATCATTAGCAGCACAGTGCCAGGCTCGACCACTGCAGGAGCTGTACAGTACGGTCGACTGTGAGTGAACTAAAGACATGTTCATATCTAGCAGACAGGTTATTTACTTCTTATGTGGAATCTCCATTGTGACTTTTGCTAGAAATTCCATCTGAGTTTCCGGGTAAAAAGTCTGAGTTGAAAGGGTGTTGAGAAGTACAGCTCGGAACTCAGAAAAACAGATTTCCGAGGACAACTGTAAGGCCCTTACACTCCAACACGATAATCTCCAGTCGGGAGTTCCTGGTGGATCAGGTTTTGGCCGACGTCAGGACGTGTGTTTGGTGTGAACAGCAACAGTGGTCATAGACAGTGGTCTGTGGAGGTCAGTGATTGCGTCAAATCGGCGTCTCTCTGTCACTGCACTAGGAGCGCAGTGATTGGCCGAGTGTTACCAGCTGGCAGCGAATCAGCTGGATACTGGAAGGAGAGCTTTTCTACAGTGTTGTTGAGCTATTGGACTCAATAAATTTGGCTCATGTGAGCTCATTTTGCCAAACGTGCTGCGCACTGTTTTATCAACTTTATCAACTATAAATGTACAAACTTCTTTGTGACTTACACAGAAATAAACGGTGACAGGGCTCTCTAGGAAACAATTCACATGCAGAGACGACCACTATACAGCGTTTGAACGGGAATCGAGGCATTTTGTTTACAACTTACTAGGCTATGTACGCTCCAAACATTCTGCGCACATGCACTATGCTGCTGTTGGGCCTGGTCTGGGGTTCATGTCACTTCACTGTAGATGTTTCTCTGAGCAGGGGAGACGGAGCAGATGAGAGGAAACCTGAGCAGACTATAAGTCACCCTAACCCACCCCAAACAGCGACAGTAGCATAATCCTTCAGCTAGGTACTCCTGACCAAGACCGAGCGCTAGATCGAGAGAACCCCCTATAGCCTCTGGAAACTGGACTGAAATCGCCTCTTCATCTGTGCAGGTGCTTGTCACTCTAGACAATAAGAAAATCATTCTCCTCTTTTGATTCAGTATCAGCACCACGGACAGTGCCTGCCTGTGGAGAAATCTTCCCAGTATGGCCTCTCTAATCAAATAGCTGTAGTAATTTGGGGGGAAATGTTTCATAACACATTTTCTTACAAATACTAGAATTACAATTCAACTAGCCATCTACATTTTAATAATCAAAACTGAATATCAAAGGAAAAAGGTTAGAAACTTTTAAATGGGTTTGGAAAAGGACTGTCACACCCCTCTGTGTGACACTGCTGCACTTCCATTTCCCTGCTCCCCTCCCCTTCCTTTGTGTGTGGGTGTGTATGTTTGGGCGGAGTCTCCTGGAGCAGCTGCAGCTGATCTGCAATCAGACCTTCAGGTTAAAGACCCAGCTCACCTGCCAGACTCTGCCAGATTGTACTACCTCTACGCGGTGACTAGTTGGCTGCTCAATATTGTATTTTTGTGTCTTGTTATACCTCTTGGAATTTTTCTCACGTGCCTCCTGTGTTCCCCCAGTTCACGCCGCTGTTCGTTCTCCTGGACTACTAACCGTCTGAGCATCTCTGCCTCATCCTCCTGGACCGGCTCCACACCTACCTGGACAATAAATGCTTCCTGAACCTTTACCTCCTCGTTCTGGTGTCCTTTAGTTGGGTCCCTCCTGTCTTGAGTCATATCATAACAAGGACAGACTATTGGAAGGATATTTGCTGCTGATTGGATCAAGCACACCTTGTTTTAGCCAATCACAGCTAAGTCTCAAAACACAGCTAAACAACAAAACACTAGAGCAGTGGTTCTCAACTGGAGGGTCTGGACCCAAAAGTGGGTCACCGGGCCATTTTTAGTGGGTCGCAGGCCTTTGCCAAAGCCTATATAAGATCTTTGTTTTTTTTTTTTTTCATTATTCATTTTTGATTATGATCAATGCCCAAGTCAACTGAACTCTGCAAAGGAATACCACTATGAAATATGCAAAATAAAAAGCCAAAATGCAAAATAAAAGTTCTAAGTTCTAAATTATTGTGTAGGACTTGTCATGATACGTTGATGGTGGGTCCTGAAGCCACACCTGTTGAGAAACACTACACTAGAGCAGTCAAATATTCATTTTTCAAAGATGTTTCTTGTCTTCAGCAGTTCCTCCTGTTGTCAATTAACATGAATAATAGTCTTTGTTATTGTCGGCAAATGTAAAACCCACGGCAATAGTACCATGTGATTGGCCCAAATTGATTGTTCCACAAGTAGATTTGAGCCCGAATGCTTCAGCTCAAGCCTTTCCAGATGCATTTTGTGCGAATGAAAATTCAGATCTCATGACAGTCTGGCTTGGAGCGAAGGTTAGCTCTAGTTGGCAACATCTAATATTAAAATGTCTTCACAGTTGATTCCAGCTTTGATCATGAGGACGATGCATTTTAGTCCCATGACCGCGAACATGGCTGTCCCACTCACTTTTGGGTCCCGGCCCATTGGTCGAGAACCACTGGTAAACAAATCTAGAGACAGGATCTTCTGTTTGCAAGCTTTCAGGTTTGATCACAGTTTATTCTTCAGCCCCATTTTCTACATAAAAAGACACATGGAAACAGAATTAGCTCACAAGTAGAGTACATAATATTATCTATATCACCATGTACCACCTCATAAAGTATTTGACCTCCCAAAAACCACCAAATCAGGACTAAACTGAACAGGGTCACACATATGTTTTCATTCTGTCTAAACTGGGCCTATACTAGAGGTTAGCAATTGGCCGATATCGTGCGGCTAAAAGGCTGATACTGTATCTCCGGAATTGTTAGTGACTTCCCGCCTCAGAGGGCTGAGAAACATCATGGTGAAAATCAGTCACAAGTTTGTACACCTATTGTACATATTTTATGTTGTAGACTTTTGCGTATCATTTCAGGACCATAAGAGACAGTGACTTACTGTTTATTGTTTTGGAATCTACTGATTTTTGTCTTTCAAACAAGCTCCCTCTGAAGTACCTACTAAACATGACTGCCCTGAATAAATCAGCCCTATGCCCCTCATACAGCGCCCCCTGCTGTCACAGTTCAACACTGACACATTTTACAGTTTAGAAGCATCATATACAGGATTACAGACAAGACAAAAATTCCTCATTAATATAAAAAATAAAATAAAATAAAAATCGGCATCGGCAAATCAAAATCCACAAAAATCGCCATCGGTCTGAGAAAAACCCCACATCGGTCGACCTCTATACCTCTATACCAGACCAACGCAGAATTTACATGCATTACAAAGTATGAATGAAATGATCTTTAGTTAGAATAAATAAAGAGTAAATTAGCGGATGACCCAGGGTACCACCTGAAGAAGTCCAAGTGCCACAGTTTGAGAACCACTAGCCTAAATCGTTGCTGGGCCTGTTCCTACAAATGTGTGCTTCTGTTAGCAAAAGCACTTCCTGTCTGGTCATCAACACAACGTCCCATAAGAGCTACACATACATTAAACGAAAGCTTAAACCTTTGGCTTGAAGTCGGCATCTCTTCCTTATTTATATCTTATTGCATTAAATAGTTATTAACCGACAAAGAAAAGGAAAGGAAATGTGCCCCTGCCCACGTCTGACAATCTGAACTGCTCTCACAGACTAAAAATTGTTAGCCTGAAATCTCGATTATCGTTCAGTTCAAAGCTTTGATCTGTAACTTTTTCACGGATATTAGATTTTTCAGAATCTAATCACCTACAGGCTTTAAAACAAAAACATCAGACAGTTGGAAAATTGGTCAAACTCCTTAAAAAAGACAATGTTTTTGATCAGGATGTTAAACTTGATGTTCAATAATAAAATCAAGTCACAGAGGCCCCTAGTGTGGCTATAAAAAGCAAAGTGACAGCCAACCCGTTTAACAAACAGCCCTAAATTATCCATCCTCATTCAAATCAATGGTTAACCCAGTCGCTATATTGAAGGGACTATACGGAGATTAAAAATGTTAAAATTATGTATATTTCTCCCCCTACATGTTCCAGCCATGTCCTAATGTGTAGAATGAGCCCAGACCTGTTCACCACAACTGCCTCTAAAATCCTGCACTGTCACTCAAAAAGTTGTTACTTCGGGTCCGAAGTGCCGTCATGTACGAGCTTAATATAGAGACTGCCGTTACGCGTTAGACCTGAGGTGGAAGTAGTGGGTATAGAAATGTCAACTTCCATCTAGTCCCTTTAAAGTATGGCATGTCTGTTCCATGACATTTATATCATGTATGTGATCTCTTCATCATTAACCTATTATATTGCTCCCATGCCGCCTTTACAAGACAATTCTATTCTAAAGTAAATCTCAATAGGTCTGTGCATTCCGTAATGATATCTGACTAGGTTTTGAGAACATCTGTATCGTCCATAACTTGTGATGGTTGAGGCTAAATGCAAACAGGTGGAGGAAAAATACAATGAACTAGCCGACTTACTAACTGTTTCTCCATTTTTTCATTAATTTCAATATACACTAATGAAATAAGATATGACACAGAACATTTAACATTGATCAAAACACTGGTAATTATGGCCTTGGTTGCCCGCCATATCATCAGTGTTTTGATGACACTAATGCTCACTATGCAAACTCAACAATAGAGCTTGTGAAATGGTTTGAGGATGGTCTTCTCAAGCTAAATGACCCCACTTTTGGGTCACTGTGAATCCAACCAGAGCACTTTAAGCCGGTCTAAACAGCCGCTCCGAGTGCAGCTGAAACAGGTGGTCTTGGAGTGGCCTGAGCTGCACTGTGGGCCGGAGCGGCTGTGGTTTGACTGTGGCCGACGACGGGCCGAACTACTCTCACTTTGACGGCTCTTTTTTTGTGCGAAGTAATAATGAATACAAGGCAGAGTCAGGACTAAACACGCTGAGGATAAAGCTAAAATCTGGGACAGTCTTCATGAGGAAGTGAGACAGGCCTCAACTCTGACAATGTTCAAATCCAGGCTCTTTTTACCTGTGCATATGAAAACTGAAAGTATTTTATCTGCACTCTTGCCTTTTACTGTAATTAAATAACTTTTTATGTTAATGTTTAACTGATTAATTTTATTTGCTTTCCTTTCAATTTGATGCAACTGTGAAGCACTTGGAATTGTCTTGTGTATGAATTGTGTTCTACAAATAAACTTGAAATCAAAGAATAAAAACTCTGCACCGCTATTGCGCTCTCAAGGAATTTATTTTTAGGCGTGTGACGAAGGGCTAAGCAACGCCCGAAACGTTACTCCCAAGGAAAATACATTCCTTCGGAGCGCAATAGCGGTGCAGAGTTTTTATTCTTTGATTTCACGTACTATTTAACTCCTGCACGCTACTTAACTGACCTGGGATGTGCGTGTCTGTCTAAACCCTCTTCAACTACAAATAAACTTGCCTTGCTATTGAGCTCCTTCATCAGGGCAAAGATATAGACTTCCTTGTGCCAAGAAAAATGTGACAGGCATTCTTTTGTGCCCTGTGCACCTAATGTCGCTCAGACCCCAAACACATCGGCAACGTATCGCACAATGCTTGATGCACGCATGGAAAAATAGGGTTGGTTCTATTTTGAGGAATGCGTCCTGTGCATTTCCCCGGTGCACGTTACGCACAGCTCAGTGTGGCCGCTTCAATCCATCGTCAATGATTCTATGTTAAAACGTGTCAAAAAGGCAATGCATTTACGCAGAACAGGGTCATAAACAAGCAGAAAACGCGGCCGGTGTGTCTGGGTGTCAGTCTGTTCCATTCCTTTTTCTTGATGAAATGCAATAAACTTCAAACATATTATAATAGATTTTATTATATTTGCTGGTCCTGGAAACGACCGTATTTTGACCCTCTTTACCACTGTCTTCCCGTATTAGTTTTATCCCGTAATTTCCCATATTATTCCAAAATATATATTTTTTTAATCCAGGGTTAAGTTCTTTTTACGCAATAGGACCCCGGGACATGGAGTTGTTTGCAGGAGACATGGTATGACCGAAATAACTGCAGTCTTTCTCTGAGATAATTGGAACTGCGGAGCCCTGTCGCGCAGCTGCTCTACCGCACACGCTCCCGCGCTGACACCGGTCCATATGGAGGGGCCAGATTGCGGTGCGTTCACTGACATGGTGTGTTCACGTGCACCGGCGCGTTCACTGCTGTGGTGTAATGGAATTTTGAACGGTTAAAAAGCCTTACTACAAAAACTACAAAAGCTTATGAAACTGTGGCGAAAACGCAGTGGGAAAAAGGGTCTCTTCAGCCACAGGATTAGAATGGCCCAGGGACCTCAGGTAAAACGTGAACATGACTGACTGGCCCGTGCAAATCTGACATGTCGATGATTTGGAAGGTCAAAATTCCCCCCATTTTTACCTTGGGTAATTCTGCAAACTCCGGGGTCCTCAGGTGATTTGGAAAGTTTTCAACCTGTGTAATGAAGTCTAAATAAGGGCAACATTGATTCAAAACGTCTTTTTAACAGTACATTTAGGAGCAGAGCGAACTGATTTGTTTGATTGTTTTTGTTTTATGGGAAGAGCCAAAAGTGTGACGCTGATGTCGTTCATCGTAGCATGTTTAAGAAACGGATCTTTAATTATGTTTAAAGCTGCCTTCACATCTAACGCAGATCGCACGGCAGGTGGGCAAACAAACACATTCAAGAACAATGTATAGCTCATCTGAATGTGGAGCAACATAACCACCTCCACTACATCATAAAGACACAAGTGAAACGGAGACAAGAGGAAAGAGGAAATCTTCGAGCCTAGGCATTCAGATCAGAGGATTATACGCTTCAATAAACGTATGAAAACACGGAAAGCGGGCGCAATAAAGAATGCACTGGGTTATAAACAATGTTTTAAATGGATTTTATCATGACATGATCGTTGGACAGTCAGGTACAGCACACTCAACCACACATATTGAAATAGTATCCAGGAGACTGTCAGAGAAATTTAGGCTAGTAAACTATTCCACTGTCACCAAAGCACAAGCAAAGAATCAGGAAACGGTTTTCATTCACATCTTAGTGCTCAGCAGCAACAGCACACAGTTTGTTTTTACAGCAGTGGCTCCGCCTGAAGTGAACTCATGTGAGCGACTGATTTCAGGCCTTTCAAGCGTCCAAATAGAAGCAACATTCGGTTAGGCATGTAGGCACCTTAAGTCAGGAGACTGTAAAGGCCACGACAAAATCTTCTGACTGCAGTTCTTGATGTCGTCCATCGTGGATTTTGAGCTGTGGGTACGATCATGACCCATTTGTAAAGGCCATTTGCTTTGTAACTTTTTTCACAGATTTTCCGTTAGAATTTGTAGGATATTAAAGGTGCACAACGCAAGTCTATGAGTTCTTGCAGAACTATGACCCCTTTGGCGACAAGCGGAATTGCATCCAGAGTTGTGCACGCTCATGGAACACACGCACGCTTGCACGAGCACGAGCTGTTCAGAACACATAAGCGACAGCGATTGCACAAATCTTTTGTTTAGACTCGTAATGTCTACAGAGGTAAGAAAGTTATAAATCTGTAAGTTATTTTGAATATGTGAATGGAATTTGGATTTGAGTAAACTACATATTAATGTTTGAGAGGAAAAACGGAGGTAGTATAGGAGAAAACGTTTTTCACCATTTCTACCTGTTTTGTGTTATGATTGGATTATAATGGAAATGCGTTCATGAATAAGTTATTACTTTGTATAAGCTAAAAAAAATAAGAATCACACCAAACATCCTATTAGTTGGTCAAAAAAGTACTAAAATGTCTCAAGCTAATAAACTAATAATCAAATGGCTCTGACATTACCTTCTAAGCTAAAACAGCCTAATCCACCGAATATTTACTGGGGTGTAGCCTGTTTTATTAATCTGCTAAGTAGAATATTCCAATAGCAGTATATCATTAGTAGAGACTAATTTGCTCAACATTGTTTTCTAATTATTATGTGGTCATACCGCCTTTGCTCTGCCCAATCCCGTCAGATCTTGGAAGCTAAGCAGGGAAGGGCCTGGTTAGTACTTGGATGGGAGACCGTTTGGTAACACCAGGAAGCCTAGCGAATGTAGTGAGTGAGTGAGTGGTTGGTGGTGGTCGGAGGGGCGATGGCGCAGACTGGTTGCCTCGCTTCCGTCAGTCTACCCCAGGGCAGCTGTGGCTACAACAGTAGCTTACCACCACCAAGTATGGAGTGAATGAATAATGACGACAGTGTAGCGCTTTGAGAAACTTGGTAATACAGGCTTGTAAAGCGCAATACAAGTGTAAGGCAAGAAAGAAAGAAGAAAGAAAGCTTACATACCAGCATTTTACATCACACTCCACAAAGCTGAACTGATTTACCTGAATAGCCTACAACAGTGCTGATTTATTTATTAGGTATTTTGACAGGGACAGTACACATTGATAAACATTTCTGTGAATTGTGCCAATACTTTTCAACTACTGTCCCTGGGCAAGGTGTGTAGTGCCCCCAACAAGTTTCACTAGTTTAGACATTTAGAAGGGGGAAAAAAAGGTTACCTGTACACATAACATGGAATTAGTTCACTCAGTACAAGGTCAGGGAAAGAGACCGTGCATGGGCCGGTAGTTATGCAGTTCAGAACAGATCAAAATACAGTTATTTGCTATAGTAAATAGAAGGCCTGCTGTACAATATGAGGGAAGTAAAATAAGTATCCCTTTATCATTGTATTTTCTTTCCTGTGATGTGTAGAATAATACAGCATGTATTTTATCACAATAAGAACATATTTTATTTTTTCCTTTAGAATTACAGCTCGAATCAATGTGATGTTCCTGTGGAGGGAAGCACTGAGGGCAGCAGTGGCAGCAGTGGCAGGGAAGGTGCAGAGGACAATCAACATCTATAGACTGATCAGTGAGGAGGACAGACAATTATCCTGACCCTTTTGGCATTTATGTTGGCTATAAAGAAGCACCATTCAGGCAATAAACAAGTAGTGAGCACATCAGAAAATATGGCTACGAATTAGGGAAGAAACGGCTTTATTGTAAATAATTCCATGTTTGTAAAAATAAATAAATATGCACTGCTTATGTGTGACTTGGAGTCTGTTCAGGGAGCTGATGGCATCTCCTAGAAAAACAAAACATACATTTTTTGCCATTAGAACAGTTATTTTATTATGGAAAAGGACATGGAAGTGATGTGGCAAAAATATTAATGAAAATAGGAATCTTGCATAAATACACACTAAAAGAAAAAACAAATGTTCATTGTAAAACAATGAAAAACTAACACAACATACCTGCCCTCTGTGGACTTGTGACTGCACCAGATCAGCTGTAGGAGGGGGCACAATGCAAACAGAGGTCCCAGAAACCAAGGTTCACCTGGTCTCAAGCTTCGTTTTCTTGAGAGTTCTCCTGCAGACTGAAGTTGTATTCCTAGAATTTTTGTCTGCAGGTCAGGGATGTAACTGTAGTCTTTTGCCTCTTTGTATCCGGTCTGTGACTTCTTGCTGTACAGTCGTTCTTGCCTGCAGAACAAATTATGACATTAGTTCCCAAAGCATGCATTATATAGGAAAGTCATAAAGTAATCACTTACAACACTTGGCCTTTGTGGTTGTGGTGGTTGTAGTCCAACACTGCAAGAAATGTCCTGGCTTCATATGAAAAGGCAAAGGTAGATCCGGGGCGTAGGGAATGGAAAACGCCCCTCTCCATGAATCTCTCCTTGTTATAAAACACAAACATTACATTAGAAAATGCCTATCATTATCTCAAATACAAAAATAATTCAGATTTACTTACGGGAAAAAAAAGTCCAGAGACAAAGCACATAAACCACTGAATTACCTGAGGACTCCATTCGTCAGCTAAAACAGAAATACAGATGCATGTTAGCTATTTGAGGATTTGCAAATACATGCAGTTTGTAACTTACCAAGGGCAACAACACTGTTTTTAGTCTGTAATCGGTTGATAATGGCAGCCCTCTTTTCTGTCCAAAACTCCCTTACAGCTGGTACGCAGTAGAAATGCTGTATCCCATAGTAGAAGATGTCACCATTCTCATGTTCATGTATTTGAAGAAGAGGGCGATCTTGGTGTAATTATTCCCAGACAATAGCCCGTTTGCTGCAAGCATAAAGTCCTTGCGTCCCATGTTTGAGCAACGGCTGGTTGTTTCACATCCACAACTTGTGTCCACGTGGGCAAAACTATGCAGATAAAGAATAAGCATTACAAATGCACCTACATTATTTTCCATTTGATATTGTTGTTCATGACTTTTTATAAAACACTACATAGCCATGTAGTACTCACCCACTCCACTATAACAGCAGACCCGGTCACAAATGTCCATGACAGCTTCTTCAAACCCAATGATGAGAAGTTCATCCATTTGATTCTGCATTGGACCACCAGTGCTGTGTAACAAAAACATTTATTCACACCTTTACAAGGAAAAGACTGTAGGAATTGCATTATGACAAAACATACCACAAAGGTATAGGGGTCGACATAATCGGAGTCATATGGGTCTGTGGCCAGTTCTCGCTCAAACTCTAGCCTGTACAAAAGAAATAAAGTATCTTAGCCAATAATGTTTGAAAAAATGCACATGAATACATTATTGACCTCAGACGAAGTAAAAAGAGATTATTATTATTATTTATTTGCAATTTACACACCATCTAAACCAGGACCAACTCAGGAGGACTAACTCAGAACACAACCAGGACTACACCAGGTCTGAACTAGGTCAGACTATGAATAAACCAGGTCTAAAGTAGGACTAAACAATGACTACAAATGTATATGTGCTCTTCACAAATAACAATTGATTAGAATCGAGTACACAGTAACAGCAACGTTAGCCTATCAAGTAACATGTTTTCTCCCCTCATACCTCATATAAACTACATGCAAAATGTACCACATTCCCGGGAACATTTCACTGATTTTGCCGAAAAAGAAAACATATATACACAACGCGTTGAAAATTCAGCCGTGTTGGTCAAGGACATGAGCACCTTTTAGCATTTTGCATCATTTTGAAGACGTTAGCCAAACACAAAAACATAGTTAGCATCTTTTATGTTATATGTTTTATGTTGCACGATTGCTCCGAAGAAAATTCCTAGTTTGTGAACCTGTTCACTGACCATGGCAATAAAACCAATTCTGATTCTACATTTAGCTAACCGCTACACTACACGTACACACCGCTACACTACACCTACACGCTACACTACACGCTAAACACATAGCATTACAACTATTACGCATCGTCATTTGTTCACATAGATTTACCGTATCAGACATTACAGACTGTATCTTACCATTTTAGCAAGAAGAAAGCCAACTGAGGGTCCGTTTGAGCCCGAGAGCGGAGCTGAGGTCTCCCCATTTGTTGATGAACGCCTTTCCGATGTTGATTCTCGTCTTACTCCGACGCCTGTCTCACTCCAATTTGCCCCTTTTGGTTGAACTAGACAAACGTTTTATCTTCTTTATCTTACGTGGAGTTTGCATTGCTGTTTGGGATGAACTGGAGTTCATCTTCTCTTACAATCCATCCTCTACTTTGGCAAAAGTCGCTGGAGCCTTCGCTGATGCGGATAATGGCGTCGAATACACAAACTCCCCAGAGCTAGCCAGGTGCGCGTGAACGCGCATGACGTCACGCCCAGGCTCAAACCTTAAGATTCCGACCCGAATCCCCCTTATTTATTTGACTGCACAGGATTATAGGGGCAATGGCAGTGATCAGACAGGAACTCATTCAGCACATCAGGCAATTGTTTAAGCATGTATGGGTTAGAAAACGGTTATTTTAAACATTTACAGTTGCGCATAGCACCTTTAATGTTATCCATTCTTCATTCTACTTATAAAATGTTTCCTGTGCCACTGGCTGCAAAACAACCTCAAAGGATGATGGATCCACCCCCAGGATTAGACATTCTCTTCATGAAATTCTATGCACCTTCTTCTCCAAACTGACCTTTGCTCATTTCGACCAAAAAGTTATATTTTAGCCTCTGTTTTCTAAAGTTTTGCATCCCACAGTAAAACATTTTCGCCTGAATGAGCAAAGGTCCATTTGGAGAAGAAGGTACATTACTCACATTATTAGAAATTGGAGGGCCTAGACTTTTGCAGCCCACTGTACCTACAAAGAGCCACTGTAGACTCTACTTAGTATAAAGGAAGAAGCCCCAAAACAGGCAGGAATCAAGCGTAACATTTTAATTGAGTATCTTTTGACAAAACAAGCTTTGTTTAGCCAAATCAATTGCAATATACGAACAATCACAATGTGAATGGTCAGGAAATCAGGTAAAATAGCAATTTTCTGCTGATCCTGTCGTTTAGAGCTCTTCAAACATGTTCTGAAATACAATCAGTCCTGAGTTCATATCAGTTCATATCTCAGTCTTCTCCCAGATGTTTATGCTCCTGGAACTGTTTAACACTGTCGGTGAGCTCAATCTGCAACAAACATAGCAGATCCATTTGCCATCGCCATCCTTGTTAGATTGGACTTGGATCAATGAGCAAATAATGACACATTGTTGCGTCCCAGCCAAGTCGTTTCCCTGTTAGGTTTTCACTCTCCTCGTGGGCAGAGCGGACTGAGCCTCTGTAAAAGGTCAGCGCTGGTGTTGTTGTTGTTAGAAAGAGGAGCACTTCTTTGTTTTTTGTTTTTTTCACTCTGGCAGTGCAGACAAGTGTGAACATCCGAGCTCCTGCACAAGCGTCCAAGCGCAGCAACTGCGGGACTATTAGGTGTCCACAACAGACAGGAAAGCAGATGGAGACTGACCGCACACCTGTCAATCACAGGCCAGGACCCAAAACAAGGTACGGAACCGGCCAATCACAGGCCGGGATCCAAAACAAGGTACGGAACTGGCCAATCACAGGTCGGGATCCAAAAAAAAATAAGGTACAGAACCGGCCAATCACAGGCCGGGATCCAAAACAAGGTACGAACCAGCCAATCACAGGCCGGGATCTAAAACAAGGTATGGAACTGGCCAATCAGGAGTTAGAACAATAATGTCAGTAAGGGGACAATAAAGTGGTTAAGGTGGTTTAGGCTCAATTCCATTGCTCCCCCTTCGCCCTTTGCCTTCCACCTTCTACTCATTTTTTTGTTATGTTCTATAACACGTTTATCTTGTAAACAGGGACCCCTGATGAAACGACAAAGGGGTGTCCCATTTGGGTGGGTTGAATATACAGCCCTTTGCCTTAGCGGTCAATTTTAAGCCATATTGTAAGCGTGAAGGGAGAGGCTAAGCATAAGGCAAAGGGGTACAAAAGAGAATTGGAGGTGGTTAAGGTAGTTACTGGAGCTCCGCTGATATGACACGACAGGCTGTAGCACCTACTGATACTAGCACCGATGTCCGACAGTAAATGCAACCAGCCGAGTTTGTTTTAATTGGGAACAAAAGATGGAGGGTTGAATTGTTTATTTTATTATTTTTTCAGTATAGCATGTTCGAACCACTATGCAGAACAGTGATGAAGATGTGAGGAAGAGAGAGGACGACTGACTTGTAAAAGTCCATTATTTAATTTGGGACACCAACGCACATCGACCACTTTGGTCAGGGGTAGGCAACCACTATCTCAAGAGCCACATGTGGCTCTTGAGATAGTGCCTCTAGTGCAGCTCTTTAAAATAAAATAAAAGTCAACTCATAAAGTGTATTTAAATGAGTGATGAGCAGCTATGTAGTATTAGGTACATCTGAGCCAGAATGAAGTGCAGTGACAAATCTTTCTTTGTCAACACGGATCACCCTACATTTCCTTCAAATGCAATTTGTACAGTTTTTAAAAATGTATTAGATGTTTACTTTTAATTCATGTATTCATCACTACACTATCAATCAAAAATATGTTTGCTTTGTGGTTTGGTTTGAAACAGGCCAAATTGGCTCTTCTGATGATTTGGTTGCAGACCCCTGACTTAGGTCTTCACTTTGTCTGCCCTGATGAAGACCGAAGTGGTGTCCCAAATAGAATAAAGGACTTTAACAATGTCAGTTGATCCTCGGACCTCCTCTCTCTTCCTCAAAGTAAGTGTTCTTGTTCACTCGCCCTCTTGTTTGCGCTAAAGTGACGAAGATGTATTTGAAATGATCACCATACGCCCAAAACTGCATAATACGTCTGGTTTAAGGAAGGACATTGTGAACTTAATACTACACACAGTCACACAGTTGGCCCAGTGTACGCCATGTAACACGTAGGTTCCATCATGTGCCGTCTGTGGCAGAGCCAGCTGGAGAGCCCCAGCGCCGCCGTGGCATCATGTCACAGTGGGGAGTGTGAGAACACGCCGTCACAACACTCATGTAAACACAAGGCATATGCCTGCTACATACATAATCATATACTGTAGCCATGTCTATGGGAACCACTGCATCTGCTCATTCTTTCACCCTGTCATTCCCCAATTTGAGTCATTACCGGATTTGCGTCAAAACACGATCTGCTCCGGTTTCTTCGTGCCCTCAACACTACAGTCAGTAATCTACTTTAGCTGAAGATGACTGACAGAAATAAGAACAAAAAGGTGGCTGTCTGTTCAGAGGACAGGGGGATGTGCACTGCTCTGTTTTACAGGTGACAGAATATTTAAAAACACAACGCCCATTTTTCCCCCAGTTTGGTAAACTGTTGTAAAAAATACTTTTCAGTCAAACGCTACCTCCATCCTTAATACAGTGCACAAATAACAAATCTAGCTCAAACTCATTTATATTAACTTTTTTACATCTTTCTTTTGTTTCTGAATCGAAGGAAAAGTGTTTGTGTCACTAGACTTTCTGTTATTACAAGCACAAACCCCAACAGTGCCACATGTCGTAACTTAAACCATGGATCCAATTTTCAACTCATGGCAACCTGTCAGGACAAATGTGAACCCTCTGTCCCAGAACCACTGCCTCCTCAGCCTCTCCATCTCCCCTCTAAGGAAGTCTTGTTTCAAGCCTCTTTACGTAGCCATTTGATCTGAGGACGCTAAATGAGTCACATGGCACATTAGCAGAAACAAAACAAACTTGGTAAAGTTATGCAGCTTGTGAGACAGTGCATTGTGGTTTTTCCAAAGTTCTACGTGCTCTGAAGGCTGAAGGACAATGCAAATCAAATTCTTGTGAGTATTTCCATAAGCAGCAGCAGAGCCCCCACAGGCACTGTTGAAGCTGCTCTGTGTTTGCATTAGCTTAGCTACACTTTCCAGCTACCCTTAGTGGTGAATGCAAATGACATTTTCAATTGAGAGTGCTCTCCAAAACACACTGGTGTCACCATGAAGGCCCCGAGCAGGTATTCCTCAGAGGTACTCACACAAAGGCATGGTAGAGCAGGGCCCACCCGCGGGGCCGCTCCAGCGCATCATAAACCAGGTTCTGGATTTTCCTCCTCCGGATGTTGTTCCTTTTGTGGGGCCGGTCGTAGTTGAGAGGGGTCTTGGCCAGAAGCCCGAAGCCCACGGGCCGCTTGGGGTCATCCCGTCCAGGGGCCAGCAGCAAGGCCCCATCGCGCTCCGGCACCGGCTCTGACGCTGCTCCGCCGGCAGAGGGCGTGTGCTGAGACCGCTGGTCCCCTCCAGCATTAGTCCTGGAGCGCAGCCCCATCATGAGAGATGCTGCCCCCTGACAGCTCCAGCCCATGTCCCCTGTCAGCGCAGAGCTGCGGAGCACCTCTGGAGGTCAGCAGCAGCACACCTGCAGAGGAGACACAGACCGTGAACATGGGGCCAACACCAAAACTGCTGGTTATGGCTGATTTTAACTTTAGCTATAAAACAATAACACAGCCATCTTTAGGGTGTCCGCCGTTTGACTCACACAAAAAAGCACTTTCAATAACAAAACTCATGTTGCCAGTGTCAATTCAGTTTCCAATCTTTTATTTTCTTTTATATCAAAGTCCAAAAAATGCGTGGTACGTGCGTGTGTGCGGTCAAAGCCTGTGTCGGTCATCCTCCAAACTAGTCTGTTCTCCCACACACTGTCTCCCCCTCTTGACCTAATTACCTGTGGCCTAGTTTCCTTTGACCCGCCCACTACCACCATGAAACGTGCTCAAATTTAGAAATACCTTTAATAATTGGTTGGCTTAAAATATGGCTTTAATTAGGCAATTATCTCATTATAGTAAAAAAAACTGTTTAAACTACAATTTTGCTCTAACACTGCTTTAATATAAAGTTTGGAAATTACGCTTTTACAATCCCAGCCCCGTTCCCCAGTCCCCCAAGTCCTAGTTAGTGCTATAGGTAGGGCTAGGTACGGTTACTTTTTTTTACCCATACCAATACCTGCACACCTAAAATATTTGTCATCTAGAACCAGAAGTCGACCGATATATCAGGGCGATATTTGGGTATTTTACAATCTCAGCTAGCGGCCGATCTAACACCAATAAAAGCTGATATCTCCTGGACCGAAAATGACAGAGACTTGCTAGGCCTCAGGGGAACAGAGAAACATCACAATGAAAATTGATTAGGTACAAGTTAAGTTTCACCAACTGAACCTCAGTCAGTGTGGATGCTGCATGTCATTTTGAAGCACAGAACCTGCAGAATTCAATCGCTGAGTTTTAACAGTATGCTAATGCTGACGGCAGCTAATCAAGGCTGGGACGGAAATCACCTAAAGTAATACAATACAATTGGCCAGTGCTGGAGTATTTGTGTTGTTAGGATTATTGACCTTGACATTGGCATCAGCATTGGCCTCATATCGGTCGATCTCTAATTGTCTTCCTTCATTTTGATAATTGTGAATAATTGTAAAATCGCAATATGTATCCCTATAATAATCATGACATAGTGCAGACAGAACTCTAGATGTTCTTAGCTTTCAAATGGCCTGTTCACATAATGAGAAATGTGTGAATGAATCCTCATATGGATCTTAAAGGGACTATACAGTCAGAGTTTAAACATTTAAAAATAATGTAGTTTCCTCCCCTTACATGTTCCAGCCATGTCCTAATGTGTAGAATGAGCCCAGACCTGTTCACCACAACTGCCTCTAAAATCCTGCACTGTCACTCCAAAAGGTGTTACTTCGGGTCCGAAGTGCCGTCATGCAGGAGCTTAATATAGAGACTGCAGTTCCGCGTAAGACCTGATGTGGCAGTAGTGAGTATAAAATGACCAACTTGCATCTAGTCCCTTTAAGGCAGTTGGCGTACATTTGTGCCTTTTTAAACCACAGTGAACACATCATACAATATGATCTGTATCTACTGCACTCACGTTAATTAGGACTTGAGTGGGGACAGGAGCTGCGATTTTGGAAGTAGGAGAGCATCGCTGTATGTTCATTTCTAAACTAGTTTTAGCTTTTAGGAACTGGCCTAAGTGTGGAGCTAACTAGGGGTGTGACCAAGTAACCGGTTAACCGGTTAGTAAATCATAACCGATTAGGAAAAATCAGTAACCGATAACCGAAAAAAAGTCAAAATGAACACGTATTATTTATTTAGAAATTAAGGCGAGACACGGCAGGTGAAAATATTGATTTTTCACGCAGTGGTCGAAGTGCAGATTTGTATCTATTTTCCTCCCTTTACATCTTAGTTTTCATGTCAGAGTATAAAAATAACAAAACTCACCCCGCATGATGCTTATTTTATGATTTGTCCGCTTGCGAGCCAGACGGAACCCAGAAGTAAGAAAACCGGCGTCGAAACGGTTAACCGGTTAACCGGTTACAATTTTTTCGGTTAACCGGTTACCATTTTTTGTAACCGTTCACACCCCTAGAGCTAACTCTGCGTTGTGATTATATCTCAAGAATGAACAGAGGCTGCCTGGAGCCCCCAACCCAGCAGGGGCCCCCAGAGGGCCAACAGATTTGATAGAAATGACAAGTCACTGCAGCAGTATTAAAAACACTGTAGCAAAAATGAGTAGAGCCATTTCTAATATAAGAAGATGTGCATATTTTTTTTTACTATTCCAGTGACCAAGTTGGTTCTTCACTTGCACTTTCACACTGCTCAATTATCTGGTCAAGTGCTTCAAAAAAGGATCTTGTAAAATTACAATTAATCCAGAACAGAGCAGCTCGTCTAGCACTGCGATGCCCATTCAGGACCAGTGTTAGTGCCATGCATGATAGGTTGTCCTGGTTTAAAGTAAAGTAGAGGAAAGAGTGGCCTGCAGTCTTATATTGTTCTGCAAAAATGTTTACACTCTTCAAAAACCCTTAGGTCTGTTCTCCCAACTACAGCTGAATTTCAATTAATTGCACAGCCCTATATTACATCTTTCTTTTATCAAACTGCAGTTTGAATAGTTGCAATGAGCAAACTGCAAAGACTCTAAAAACTTACTCAGTATAGTATTTCCTGCAATTTCTGATGAAACTCTTCAAACCCAGTATGTTTGTGAAGGCTCTAATTTGTCCAGGAAGTATTCATTGTCTTGAATACCATCGTCGACTGAACTGTGTTTGGTTAAGTTGAGGACGTTTCGCTTCTATTCACAGAATGTGAAATGTGAATAGAAGCGATCAGAATGTGACACTGGACCCAAAGCCAGGGCGGTCTATTTAAGAGGAGGGAATCAAAACTACTGATCTATTCAAGTTGTTTACAGTATAACTCAATTAGCGAGTTTTTGTTATGCTCTGCTGCTGAGCCAGAGGCAGAGATGACCCATTTGCCTGAACAAAGGAGGGTTGTTCACCTGATCTCAATAGAAAGGTTCCTCACTCCTGTTGAGACTGGGTTTCTGCTGTTTCACTCCCTTCCCGAACCATGTCTTCTCCCTGGCTAGAATTTTGACTTCCTTATTCTCAAAAGTCTTGAATAGAAAACATGTAGAATAGGTTCCCCTCTGGGAAGGGAAGGGAATCTTATTTGTATAGCACTTTTTATATGACACAAGTCACACCCAAAGCGCTTCACACATGAAAGGGAGGGGGGTTCATTCACTCCATGCTGATGGTGGTAAGCTACATTTTGTAGCCAGTTTCCCCTGTGGTAAGGGGCCAGGACTCCCCTGAAAAAGAGATTCTTAATCCCAGTGGGACTATCCTGGTTAAATAAAGGTCTATTAACGACTATTAACGAGGAGAAGGATAAAACAATTTTTTCCCTGGAAAGTCATCTTGCAGATCTTGAATAGTACACAAGAATCAATGACCTAATTATCACGGGCTTGGATCTTAAGCCAAGATCATACGCAAGGGCTGTCACCGTAGGAGAAGAACACTCGGAGATGGTCCAGGAATCAGTGGAGAAACAGGTTGTGTCGTTTCTCAACACTAAAGGCATCGGTGTTGGTAAAGAGGACATAGAAGCCTGTCACCCCTTGTCCAAAAATAACCAATGTCCAAGTGTTGTGATAGTCCGGTTCGTAAACAGAAAAAAAAAAGACTGCAGTGCTCAAACAGGGTCGAAAACTCAAAGGATCAAATGTGTACCTAAATGAACATTTGACCAAGAAGCATGCATACATTGCAAAGGAAGCACGTTTGCTGAAGAAAGAAAACAAAATTTAGGATACATGGACAACAAACTGTAGAATATTCATAAAACTGAACGGCTCCCCAGAAGAGGCCAAGGTTTTATGGATAAAAGATGTGCATGACTTGGAAAAATACATAAGAGGTATTGTGCCCCATTGACATTCCCTGAATCGTCATCTGAAAATGAGTCACGCAGTAATGATTCTATAAATGGAGACTTTGAACTAAATACACCCATCTTTGCTGAACAAAACATAAACTAAATAACTGATGATATTGATCCTGATACAAACTTGTATAATAATATAAACAGTATGTGCAAATACTATAAGACTGTGAAATACAAAATCAAATGAACCGGAAGAAACCTCATCTGTGATTCACCTAAACCGTCGGAGTCTGTATGCAAATTTCGAGAGCATAATAGAGTACTTAGACCAATTCAGCACCCCTTTGATGTTATAGCAATTTCAGAAACATGGCTAAATGATAACAAAAATAACATAAAAGGATATGACAAAGTAAACAGAAACCACAAATAGGGGGTGGGGTTGCGCTATATGTTAATAATGACATGCAGACAAAAGTTGTTGAAAATATGACTGTAACTATAGATGGCCTTATGGAATGTCTCACTGTGGAACTGTGTTTTGAAAAAGAAAACACATATTAATAAATTGCATCTACAGAACACCTGGAATATTGACACCTTCACAGATTATGGAGGGATTATTTTCAATTTGGGACAAAGGGAAGTGTTTCTTTGTGGAGATTTGAACATTGATTTACTTATAATAGATACTGTATTACTTATACAGTCTATCTTTGTTTCCTAAAATAACCAGGCCAACACGAATAACTCCACACAGTTGCTCACTAATTGATAATATATTTACAAAATGTTCTCAGCAAAGACCTTCCAAACAAACTGGAAATCTCTCTTGGAAGAAACCAATGTAGATGCAGCTTATAATATCTTCTTAAGAACTTTCATGACCCTCTATGACCTGCACTGCCCAAAAACAGAAAGCAATTGTAAAAAGAAAAAGATAACGAGTCCCTGGATGACTACGGGTTTAGCAAATGCATGTAAGAAAAAATAATTCACTATACAAAGTATTTTTAACAAAAAGAACAAGTGAATCTGAAAATAAATACAAGATATATAAAAACAAACTTACTAACATAATAAGAAACTACAAAAAAAAAATATTATAGTGGACTACTCGAAAAAATAAGACAAACATAAAGCTCTCTGGTGTACTATAAATGATGTACTTCGAAGGATCTCAAAAGGAAATGTATTACCACAGAGCTTTATGTCAAATGGTCAGAAAATTGAAAATTTAAATGAAATTGTGAGTGAGTTTTTTATAAGCATAGGACCCAATTATCCTCCTCAATAACTCCACCATGCACAAATTATAATTATGACTGTGTCCAGGAAAACCCAAATACAATGTTTCTTACGCCAACAACAGGACAAGAAATAACTGATATAGTTAGAAATTTCATAAATAAGAAATCCTTGGACTGTGACGAGGTAGATATGAGTATTGTTAAACAGGTCATCGATCACATCGTCACACCGCTATCCCATATTTTTAATTTGTCTTTCAACACTGGTAAATTTCCAGATTTAATGAAAATGGCAAAAGTTATTCCCATTTATAAAAATGGTGACAAAACTCAATTCTCTAATTACAGACCTATCTCAATACTACCTCAAGCCTCAAAAAATTCTCTATACAACTCGACTAGACGCATTTATAGATAAACACAATATTTTAAATGACAGTCAATATGGCTTTCGCAAAAGCAGATCTCCCGCTCTCGCGTTAATGGAACTCATAGAGGAAATTAGAAATAGTATCGACAAGAATAAGTATTCAATAGGTATCTTCATCGACCTTAAGAAGGCTTTCGACACTATGGATCACAATATACTCCTGAACAAACTACAAAAATATGGGATAAGAGGTACTGCTTTCAACTGGATTGAATCCTACTTAACAAACCGTAAACAGTATGTTCAAATGGGGCAGTGCAGATCCATGTGTGATACCCTAGTGCAGGGGTCGGCAAGTTGGCTTGGCTTCGGGCCAATATTTTTTTACGCCAATAGGTGGCGGGCCAGTCGGTCAATTGATAAAAAATAGATTTATTCATGCATGGATATTCAATACTAGATAACCCCAAACTATACATATTTTTAATTTAAAAATGAAATATTGTTTGACGTGGATCTGGAGAAAGCGTTCGACCGTGTCCCTCGTAGTGCCCTGTGAGGGGTGCTCCGGGAGTATGGGGTCGGGGCCCTCTGCTAAGGGCTGTCCGTTCCCTGTATGACCGCAGCAGGAGCTTGGTTCGCATTGCCGGCAGTAAGTCAGACCTGTTCCCGGTGCGTGTTGGTCTCCGCCAGGGCTGCCCTTTGTCACCGGTTCTGTTCATTACCTTTATGGACAGAATTTCTAGGCGCAGCCAGGGGCCGGAGGGTGTCCGGTTTGGGAACCTCAGGATCTCATCTCTGCTGTTTGCAGACGATGTTGTTCTGTTGGCTTCATGAAATCAAGACCTTCAGCGCACATTGGGGCTGTTTGCAGCCGAATGTGAAGCGGCCGGGATGAGGATCAGCACCTCCAAATCTGAGGCCATGGTTCTCCACCGGAAAAAGGTGGCTTCCCCTCTTCAGGTCGGTGGAGAGTCCTTACCTCAAGTGGAGGAGTTCAAGTATCTCGGGGTCTTGTTCACGAGTGAGGGACGGATGGAGCGTGAGATGGATAGACGGATCGGTGCAGCGTCAGCAGTGATGCGGTCGCTGTATCGGACTGTTGTGGTGAAGAGGGAGCTGAGTCAGGGGGCAAAGCTCTCGATTTACCGATCGATCTACGTTCCCACCCTCACCTATGGTCATGAGATCTGGGTAATGACCGAAAGGACAAGATCGCAATACAAGCGGCTGAAATGAGTTTCCTTCGCAGGGTGGCTGGGCGCACCCTCCGAGATCGGGTGAGGAGCTCAGTTACCCGGGAGGAGCTCGGTGTAGAGTCGCTGCTCCTTCAGTCGAAAGGAGCCAGCTGAGGTGGCTAGGGCATCTGTTTCGGATGCCTCCTGGTCGCCTCCCTCGGGAGGTGCTCCAGGCATGTCCTATTGGGAGGAGGCCTCGTGGAAGGCCCAGGACACGCTGGTGGGACTATGTCTCTGAGCTGGCCTGGTGTCGCCTCGGGGTCCCCCCAGAACAGCTGGAGGAGGTGTGCGTGGATCGGGAAGTCTGGGCATCTCTGCTGAGACTGCTGCCTCCGCGACCCGGCCCCGGATAAAGCGGAAGAAAATAGATGGATGGATGGATATTGTTTGAAACAATACTATCGCCGAGTCTGTCAGATTTTCGCGGGTTACACAGCACAAGAAACAGGAGTTTCAGGAATGGCGACGACAAACATATGGTTTCATCCTACCTGGATATGTGAATGCCAAACCTCTGTGCCTCATCTGCAATGAGGTAATCTCCGTTTGCGTCTCCGAATACAATATTCGGCGACATCACGAAACAAAACATGGGTCATTCAGTGCGTCCTTTCCACTTCAATCTGAGTCAAGGCGTCTCAAAATCAATGCTCTTTATGACAGTTATGTCCGGAGCAGCAGGGTCCTGGTTCGAGGCCTGACCACACAGGAAAAGGTATCCAGTGCCTTGCTTAAAGCGTCCTGGATTTTGGCCCGGCATGGGAAGCCTTTTACTGATGCGGAGGTTATGAAGGCTGTGATGGTGTCCGTGTAGCAGGAGCTGTCCACGGATAAAACTGCTGATGCACTGATCGCTTCTGTAACAGATGACACTCTCCGCGCACACTGCTGTACGGCGTATCGAAGCACTGTCCTCAGACATACATGGGGAAATAACGCGCGCTCTCCATAAGGCTGATCATTATTCCCTGGCTATTAACGAAAGCACAGACACGATGGATGTGGCACAAATGTGTGTTTATGTTCGATATTTTGATGACAAGTCAGTCTCATTCCAAGAGGAACTTCTTTTTGTTTTTTCTCGATATCCTCTGGCGGGCCAATAAATATTGGCAATGGGCCAAAATTGTCCCCCGGGCCGGACGTTGCCGACCACTGCCCTAGTGTGTGGGGTCCCCCAGGGATCGGTGCTGGGACCTAAACTATTTTTTATTATATATCAATGATTGGTTCTGCGTAAACGAACTGTCTCTAAAAATTACGAAAACCAAAGCAATGTTCTTTGGAAATCGTGTAATGAATGTACAATTACCAGTTAAAATTGGCAACGAAATTATTGAAAGAGTCTATGAACATGAACATACATTTCTTGGTGTAACACTCGATCATAAAATCAGCTGGAAACCTCACATCATAAAAATTAAAACTAAAGTTGCAAAGATTTTAGCCATAATGAATAAATCCAAATACATCATTGACAACAAAGCTCTATATATTATATACTGTTCACTTATCCTTCCCCATTTAACATATGGTGCAGAGAGCTGGGGAAATGTGTATAAAAGTAATCTTGACCCATTGTTTAAAGTTCAGTAAAAGGCAATAAGAATAATCCATTTAGCTGGATACTGTGACACACAAATCCTTTATTTTTTAAATAAAAAATAATGAAATTTGAGGACCTTACTTAATTTAAGATGGCTCAAATCATGTTCAAAGCCTCACAAAAGTCGCTTCCTGAAAGTTTACAAAATATGTTCTGCAAACGAGAAGTCAAATACAACTTGAGAGGTTAAATTAGTTTTGATAAACAGTACTCCAGAACAACCTTAAAAAGGATGTGTCCCACGAGACGTGGTGTAGAAATATGGAAAAATCTAGATCAAAGCATCAAACTCTGTAAAAATCTGGCACACTTTAAAAAGATCTACAAAGAATCCATATTCCTCAAATATGAACAGACATTGTGAGTGTTGTTGTATTTTCTTTTGCTGCTGTTTCTTTTTTTGCTGTTGTTGTTTTTTTTATTACTGTTCTTTATTATTTGCTGTTACTTGTCATATGTTCCCATGTTTATGATTTGTTTATGATTTGTTAAATGAAATGTTATTAGGCCCGAGCGCCTGCCGTCGCAAGGGCCTATTGTAATCGCAACGCAGTGCACGAAGCGCACTGTACCTAGGTGCGCGGAGCGCACGAAAACAGCGCGAAGCGCTGTCCCCATGTTAAACGTAAACTCACCGTGTAAAACAGTGACTGCCCACACCTCTGGTGTGGGCCCTTTATACTTAATATTGCAGCAAAATGAATGGGGGTATATGGCCAACTGTCATACGGAGGTGGATGACGAGCGCGAAGCTCGTCATCCACCTCCGAGCCCCACGGCTGCGTGCGGGTCGCTGAGAGCTTCCAAAAATGTATAATATGTTGTCGTCGCGAAAGCGACGATATTGTTTTTCCAAGAAATATTATTATTTTTCTTTCTTTCTTTCTTTCTTTCTTTCTTTCTTTCTTTCTTTCTTTCTTTCTTTCTTTCTTTCTTTCTTTCTTTCTTTCTTTCTTTCTTTCTTTCTTTCTTCTGCTCTTTGAGCAGGAATTTGACCCCCTGAACATAGTCGAAAACTCACCAAACCTTGCCCAAAATTCAGGTCCAATGAAAAATTAATTTAAATGTGTGTTTCGTATTGGGGAAATAAAAAATGGCGCAATAGCGCCACCTACAAAAGTGAAAATACATTGCGCCTATGGAGGAGGGGCCAACGTCAACTTTGTCGTAGAGTGACGAGATTCGGTACAGACATTCGTCATGTGACGACAAACAAAAAATATTATTGTGGCCACGCCCCCTGACAAACCGGAAGTCCGCTATTTTGATAGGAAGTCTGGAAAATGCTGAGTCAGCGTTTTCGCTGACGTCGCATTTTAACGAACTCCTCCTAGGGCGTTTCACCAAATGAGCTCCAAATCGCTCCAGCTCATCTCGAGATGTGGGGCATCAAAAGTTATCCAAATTTTTTTGCTAAGTTTTACGGTTTGTTTGCGGCGAAGCCGCAATCTGTACTAAGTATTTTGCGATTTATCGTAAACTACAAATTGCTCCCATTCGCACAAACAAACTCCGATTAAAAATCGAAAATATACATTTTATTGACCTTTCACCCCCGGACACAACAAATGTGAAAAGTTGCATTGGGCGCCCCCTCTAGGTGCAAAACAAAAATGCATTATGAGTCGAAAAATTAGTTTCTCGGAAATGGATAAAATTCGGCACAAAAATAGTTGATGGCATCCCGATCACAAAAGACAATGGGACCCATATTGTATTTTGTACGGTGATGCCATGGTGATGCCCGGGGCCCCCCATGTTATTCTAATGGGACTGACACATAAATCTCACATGATACACAATCACAGCGCGTTAGTGCCCTCTGTAAGGAGCTTGTGGACAGTAGTCATGGAAGTACGGCCCGTCAGGCCGTCCGATGCTGCTTGGGAAATAACAAATATTTGGGCGCTTTAGCGCCCTCTGCAGGTTGAAGCCAGTATGCACATGAAGAGGTAAAAGTGTAGTTTTGATATTTTTCTTACACAGATTAACGGCATATCAGGGCAATAAAATGTAGCGGGCTCGTTAGCGCCCTTGCTATGGTTACACAGGTGTGGTAATGGAGGCACGCCCTCTGACAAACTGGAAGTCCGCCATTTTGATAAATGCTCTGTCACTCTATTTACCATAACCTGTAAATTGCTCACATTGACACATACAAACTCCAATTAAAAATCGGAAATGGAGACGGATAAAATTTGGCACAAAAATAGTTGATGGCATCCCGATCAAAAAAGCCAATGGGACCCATACCGTATTTTGTACGGTGTTGCCATGGGGACAAGCGGGGGCCCCCAAGTTATTCTAATGGGACGGACACATAAATCTCACATTATATGAAATCATAGCGCGTTAGCACCCTCTGTAATGAGCATGTGGACAGTGGTCATGGAAGTTCAGGTGTGAGCTATTATTCACAAGGAGAGGTTAAAATGTAACTTCTGTGTTTACTGACAGAGATTAATGGTACATCAGGGCAATACAATGTAGTAGGCGCGTTAGCGCCCTCGGTAGGGTTACAGAGGCGTGGCAATGGAGGCACGGCCCGCGAGGGCCGTTCGATGCCGCTTGCGGCTTTAATTGTTTTTACTTTTGGGGTGGGCAATTATAAGCCTTTGGCTTCAGCCCACTCCTTTTGAGCAGATAAACTGCTCAAAAAAAAAAAAAGGTCAATAAATAGAGGCTGCTTGGTTTCCCCCATGTACTGCTCACTGCAATCTTCCTGACACTGGATGGAGTCCAATACATTACTCTGTTTGTAACTTGTAAGGACAGCGCAAACTCCATCTCTCTTCCGAGTGACGCTGCTGTTGCACTATGTGCCTGCACCACTTGCGAGAGGGCGTCACTTATAAGAAGAGAAGAGGTCGACTCTAAGAGTGATGCTCTGATGGCAGCCTCACATGAATTTCTTTGTTTACATCGCACTACCTTGTGCTGCATTATAGGCTCTCACAGGTCAAGCCATGGGCGTCGGACTGGAGGGGTAAAGGGTACTGAGTACCCAGGTCCCAGAGCAGGGTAGGGGCCCTCAAAAGTGCTGCAAAAAGCGTTCTGTATTGTACTTTCTAAATTTCCTCATAATTGATATAAGAATGAACATAACCAGGCTGAAATACAATGGTTTCTAGACAGAATTTTGCACAAACAATAATGATGGATGAATCTCCCTTTAAAAATGTGCCAAATGGTTCAGTCCACACACCGGCGTTCAGCCCGCGCGCTTCAACTCAACAGTGACTTTGATGAGGTGGGCTCTGCAATGGAATGAGCTAGGAAAGAGAAATATTAGTCTTGCCACGCTCTTATGTGCTTTTATTTAACACTAACCTATTCTAACGGGCCTTAGATGAAACTGTCTGGTCATAAATGACAGTTTAACATGAGGTGAGGCGAGTCCCTGCCTCTGCCTGCGCTGAGAAGTGAAAGGTGCAGAGTCAGAGACAGAGACAGAGCTCCCATCCTTCTCTCCTCGTTTTAACCTCTAAAGTTTCTCTTTCCTTATATTTATTAGACCATCAGGCCACAGTGACGAAAGCCACGGGTCACTCACGCTATTTTTGTCGAATTAATTATGCGAATTAGCCACGCGCATTTGGAGACTCGCATTATAAATGCGCAGCTTTGGAGATGAGTCAACGTGGTTCCAGTGAAAGGTGGAGGGCTCGTGTCATTTAGCCTATTCCAGACTTTTTAGAACAATAATTTACTGACAATACACTTAAAGGTCGGCTTCAAATATGTGAGAGAATCAGGCTGAAGCCCTTGAGTTTTTTGTTCATACCTGTGGGCCACAGAGACAGTATCATTATTTTTTGTAAAATATCATTTTAATGCCTATTTTAAAGTCACACATTTGTTATTCCCTGCACAAGTATCCTATGTCCCTGGTGCAGCCCTCCTGTTTAAGGTGGTATGCTAATAATCATTATGTTATATCTAAAACTAGCAATTTCAATTGGCCCAATGAAAGTATTCCACCACCAATTTAAATACCTATATCACTACAGGATTAAAGGTTATTCATTTTATCGGGACAGTGCATGTTAATGAAGATACATGGGTCTCATGCATGTAAACAAGCCACACCGGATTGTAGCCTTGGGCTAATTTCCATCCATCGTCCCCCATGCACACTCTCAAATTCATCCTGGCCTATTGTACATGTTTCTAGTGGTAGGGAAACCAGAGTACCCAGAGGAAACCTACGCAGACACAGGGAGAACATGCAAACTCCACACAGAAAGGTCCCGTCCCCGGTGGGAATCAAACCCGGAACTTCTAGCTGTGAAGCACGAGCGCTAACCACTGTACTACCATGTAACATTGAATACACAATAAACAAACAAACAAACAAACAAACAAACCATGAACTAAGTATCCAGGAAAAATCTGTGTTGAATATGTGTTTGTATATGAAGCGTTTTTTTAAGGCCTGGTTAGGCTATATATAATAAAGTTATAATAGAAAATAAATGAACTTCACTGTTAAACTAAACCATTGTTATGTGGTTAAAAAACATAAAATATTAAATGTGAATTGGGGAGAGGGAGGGGGGCCACCAAGATAGTTTGTACCCAGGGCCAGGATTTGGTGCTACGCCCCTGGGTCAAGCTAAAAACTTTATTAACCCCATCGTGAGCTAAAAAAAGTTTGTGTCTCGAGAGAAAGGGATAGCCTTTGCCTGTCCCGCTGTGACGCGAATCGGCACTCGATCGGCTGTAATAGCAACCAAAACAAAAGCACATATTGACCCCCAATCCCCCACAACCCCTCCCCTCTCCCCTTCCCGGCCGCAGAGTCTGGTTGGAGGAAAAAGGCTGAAGTACATAACACCGACATACATAACAGCTGTAGTACATAACACCGAGCTACAAGATCTCAAAGTGTGCTCCTAGTAAGTGCAGAATGTTACACAATAGTCTGCATTTAGGAACACAAGATCGGGCCCTATAGGCATGGACTAACATCTGTCTCAAAGTGTTGACTGGTTTGAAGCAGTTTCTCTACTACTCCTGCCACTCCTTTTCTTCTATATTGGTTTCCTGTCTGCCTTGTCTCTTGCTTCTTTGAGCCGTCTGCACTTTATTAAAGGACCATCTCAGGTGTCCACAGACTGTTAGAACTTTCTTATCAGGCCGTTCTTCTTTATGCTGCACGATGCATTACGAATGGCGTTTTTTTCCGTCATTTGTGACATTGGTAACATTACTTAATGCATCTTAATAGGGTTCTTAACTGAGTGCATCGGTTCGTGACCTTTGTGTCTTTCCCTGCTGAAAATATTTCACGAATGTCACGATTCACCTGATTAGTGTTGATCCGTAATTCAACGTGACAGCATTCTTACAGCATTCGTAGTGTAGGAATCACTGTTTTGATAGAAACCCTGTGCCAACAGGCGATGGAGGGAGTGCAGTACAGTGTGTGAGGTGCAGGTTAAACACGACAAATCAGAAGCAAAGGCATGTACCAATGCACAGTTTCTCAATGTTTAAATATTCAATTGTATAGTTTTATTTCCGATTGTGAACAAAACAGCAAGTCCACATGGCTAATTTGCATGAACTCCGACAATATACTGCAAACTAGAATGTGAGCGAGTTTTATTTAGATTCATATTTATCTATACTTAAAGGTACCACATTTGTCCGATTCTTCTCCTTCACTCTCCAGGCCTTCTCTAGCTCTTCTCTGAGCCCCTGGTATTTCTCTAGTTTCTCATGTTCCTTTTTCCTGATGTTGAAGTCGCTTGGTATTGCTATGTCAACCACCACGGCTTTCCTCTGCTCTTTGTCCACCACCACAATGTCCGGTTGGTTCGCCATTACCATTAGCCAAGAGTTATATATATATATATATATATATACATTTAAGCAAAATGAACAATACATACAAATGAATACAAATACAAAACAAACCATGGCGAGGGTGCAGAACACAGTTATTGCATTACAATTGTTCTCTGTACTCTTAAAACTTTTAGACTGTATTATAATAATCTATTTCCTATTATTTGTTTATCATTTTTTAATATTAATTGATTATTCTTGCAATCATTATTATAATTAGCATGATTTTAACAACCAACTTTTTTTTGCAGTAGTAGCCTGGCTTTGCTGTTTTTTTGCAAGTATTGTTGTGGAATTGTGCAAGTGTAAACCAGGGGCTTATTATTAAGCCCCTGGTTGATTGGTTTATTTGGTAGGGACAGTGCAAGTTAACAACTATAACAAGCCACACCGGATTGTAGCCTTTGGCTAATTTCCATCCGTCATCCCCCGTGCGCACTCTCAAACACACTCTCATTCATCCTGGCCTATTCTTGTTTTTAGTGGTAGGGGAAACCTACGCAGACATGGGGAGAACATGCAAACTCCACACAGAAAGGCCCCGGCCCTGGTGGGAATGGAACCCGGACCTTCTACTGTAGCTGTGAAGCACGAGCGCTAACCGCTGTACTACCGTGCCGCCTTATGTCCTATTGGGTGTGAAAAGCATGAGAACAATTGCATCACAGCTTTGCAATGAATGTAAATGCGATCTTTAAATATCACAATCCAAATAATTCTGATGTTAGTTCTAGACCCTTTTTCACTTGCACAATCAACCACAAACACATTTAAAAAAAGAAAACATTATTTGGAAAATGCTGTTCTGACCAAATCCATTATATCTTTACATTTATAATCTGTATCTTGCAAAAAAGATGCAGCATGCTCCATTGCTAACAAGTCCATAGTCCTTAACCCCTTTGTCTATGTGAAAGCAGTTTGGCTTTCCAGTTCATTAAAATAATGTTTTGCTGAAAGAAAACCAAGATTAATCAGATATTGCAACTCATTAGATTTCACTTCTTCTACTTTGTTCCCTAGCAGACATATCAAAGGTGATAAAAGAAACTTCACATTCAATAATAAAAATAAATTCCTCAACAAACATCCAAAAATCTCCAATCTTAGGGCAACTACAACAGATGTATTAAGGTGCCAGATTCCCCACACTCGTGCCAACACAGGTCTGAAGACTCAGGATTCATTTTTTTAAGTGTATATGGTGTGAAATCAAATCTATGTACAATTTTAAACTGTATGATTTTAAACCTTACACATTTTGAAACATAATTGGATTTTTGAGAACCCCATTATCTGTTGTTAGTCCCATGTCTCTTTCCCATCGGCCTAGAATGGGAAGATGGGCATAATATTTTGTAGACTTTTGATACCGCCTTCCTATTATTATTTTCAATTGAGAATCAAGAGGTTCATCCATACTAGGGCTGCACGATTTTGAGAAAAAACCTAATTGCGTTTTTTCTGACAAATATTGCGATTGCGATGCGATTTTCGATGTTTCTGTTCAATACTTTTAAGTGCGTAAAACTAAAATTATGAATAAAATATTGTTTTACTTTTATGAAACAAAGGGTTAAATAAACTACATACATAGTGATTAAGGTAATGAGATTGTTCGATGCTTCGTGATTATTAAATGTTCCCCTTAATGTCCAAAATTACTGAAACTACTGGGATTTTACACATGAAACAAAAACTATACATTACAAAACTAATCTGTGGATTTTACATTTCGAGATTTCCATCAAAAACTCAACATGAATGTTGAGACGAGTGGTGCTGCTTATCACACATCGGTTTCTAAATGAAGAGGAGAATTTCAGTCTCACACTGGAAAACAGGTATTGGGAAGGGCATGAGCACTTTGAGGGCAGACTCTGTAAGCTTTGGATGTTAGGTAACGCAAACTCGTGCACAGACGCACATGCAAATACGAGACATTTGGTTCCACAAAAGCGTTCTCTGGATCACAAGCAACAAAACGCTGCTTATTCTATGAAAATCCGCCGCATATTGACGTCAAACACCTGCTGTAAAGATGGTAGAATGAGTCGTGGTTGAATACAGTGGACGCGCGTACGGCGGCGGTGAGCGGCGGCGCACAGCAGCAGGCCGAGACTGTTCGACCCGCCACAACCAGACGCGCCATCAAAGGAGAATGTATGACCCGATCCCCGAGCATGGCTGCGGAGACCGCGGGGGAACCCGCAACCCGCGCATCAGGTGCGCTGATGCCCCCAGCCATGTGTGAAATCCTGCGCGTTTTACAATAACTACATATTGACAAACGGGATGAAGAAAGATTACGCACGGTTCTGAGAAGTGCCCTCCGTGCGCATCCATGTCGTGTGTGTTAGCTGCTTTGCTGCTGACAGAGAAAGCCGGTGTACTGCATACAAGCTTGTTTCCATTGCCATTTCTGATTGGCCACCAAGCCAGGAACGCGAGATTCGACCATTTTGATTGGCTAATAGGTTTGTCAATCAAATTTCAGGGGTGGGAAAAAAAACCTCAGCCTCCTGAGGTTAGGTTATCGCAGGAGTTAAAACCTCAATATTGATGCGATAAAGGTTAATTGTGCAGCCCTAATCCATACCATTGAAAGAATGACTGGATAAAAATGATTTTAATTGCAAATATTGGAATATATACAAATGGTCTATATTGAATTTTGTTTGTAAATCCTGAAATGGTATTAATTCTCCATCTTCAATCCAATCCACTTTATTTCTATAGCACATTTAAACAACAGAACAGTTCCAAAGTGCTGCACAAAAAACAACATGTTATATTTTGCTATGCCATATTCTTGACACAGATTCCTGGCAGGACCCAAGGGTTAGGGTTAGGGTTGTGCCATTAATCGTGGTTACAGTTTGCAACAGTTTGTGAGGGCGCGTGAATCATCAAATTCCACATTCGTGGATTGTGGCATTCGTGACTTGTCGTCGTTATGTGTAAACCTACCATTAGGCTTTCCCTCTGCCGGTGTACATTCTGGCCTGTCACATTCTAACCACAAGAGCTAAGAAGAAGCTTCTCTGAACAGAAGTGAAACGTCCTCAGCTCTACCAAACCCAGCCCAGTCAACAATTGAATCTTCACTACCCCTTAGAGCGTTACAAACATGCTCTGTAATGCATCAGGTTCATGTGTAAATTGCACAGTTCATATTTCAGTCTTGTCCTGTTTAAAATGTGCTCCTGCAAATGGATAGTGAATTCCAAACATACATCATAAAAAAAGAACAAGAAAGAAAAACTTTGACCATTGCATATCTATCCAAAAAGGAGCAGCCCTAATCTGTCATCGAATTCATTTAGAGTGTGGTGTTTGAAAGCACTGTTTTCCCCGTGTGTGTGTGTGTGTGTGTGTCCCGGACATGATGGATGATGAATAAGTCATCAGTGTAGGTAGATGCCAGAGCCCTCTCTGCAGTGGAAACACGAGCCTCCTCTGGGGAATGTGACCCAAACCAGACCCGACCAGACTGAGCCATCACAGCAGACCGACTCAACTATGAACACAGCTCTTTCCAATGTGTACTGCTGTCGACGCAGGCTGCGAGTAGTGACAGTACTATACTAATGCATTGAATATTACTGTGGTATTCTACTAAACCAGTGGCTGTCAAAATATGGTGGGGCTTGGGCTTCCTCAAGTTTTATGCTTTAGAAATGCATTTAAGCCCGCTGTTTTTTCTGATTTAGATATATATTACACCCAGTTTAGACAGACTTTATCGCAATTTTTGACCATTTTTGACCCGGTTTAGTGCTGATTTGATCTTGATCTGGGCTTTGTGGCAATTGGTACAGTACAGATATTTTATGAGGTGGTACTTGGTGGGAAAAGTTTGACATTGTAAAGTAGACATACCCTGCATGTGGGCTTAAAATCATGCTTAAATTCAAAATTCGACATCGATATAATGTTGGATTATGGGTTTAAAATTGTGGGGTTTTAAAAATGATGCTTTGTATCCAGGAAGTACAGAACAAAGCGCTGACACCGCAGAAGAAGAAACAGCTACATTTAACAGCTTTGCCCGAGGATTACTCAAATCTGCGTGAAAGATGTAAAGTACCGCTCCAGGTCTGTTTCTGACGAGGGAACGTTATAACAGGCCAAACGTTTAAACTTAAGTTAGTTTAGTCCTTGGTATGTTAAATATATAACATATTTAACAGAAATAAATATTCTGTTAAATATGTCATTATTGCATTAAAAAAAAAAAATCTTTGAAAAGTAAGTGATACAAGGTCTAAATGGAGAGCCATCCTCCCTCAGACAGCTATTTACAACTCACTCAGCACAAGAGCCAATGCAATACGAGATCACAAGTGCCTACTGGCCTGGACTAAACCGAAACTAAACCAGAACTAAACCTGGACTAAACCTGGACTAAACCAGAACTAAACCAGAACTAAACCTGGACTAAACGAACAGAGGAACCCGGCTGAACGGAGGAACCCGGCCTACTGGATTGACAACAAGGACTGGATGGTCTCGATCCTGGCCCGTCTGCTGAGGGGATTCCATCGGCTCTGGGTCTCTATAGCCTGTCCGTCCATGGGAGTGGATCTCTCCAGCTTCTGTGGTTCTCCCCAAGGTTTCTCGTTTCTCCCACCGGATTTTTGAGTTTTTCCTTGCCGTGCTGGAGTGTCTAAGGACAGGGGACACCCGCGCCGCTCGTCGCCACCTACTGCTGACGCTTATTTGGACATTATGTTTGCCTGGATACTTGATTTAAATGTTGTAATCTGTAAAGCACTTTGTGATGCCTTTGGTATGAAAAGCGCTTTATAAATAAAGTTTGATTGATTGATTGACTAAACCAGAACTAACCCTGGACTAAACCAGGACTAAACCTGGACTCAACAAGGGCTTACTCAGCACTAAACTAGGGCTAAACCAGCGCTAATCCAGGACTAAACCAGCGCTAATCCAGGACTAAACCAGGGCTAAACCAGGACTAAACCTGGACTCAACAAGGGCTTCACCAGTACTAAACCAGGGCTAAACCAGGACTAAACCTGGACTCAACAAGGGCTTAACCAGCACTAAACCAGGGCTAAACTAGGGCTAAACTAGGGCTAAACTAGGGCTAAACCAGGGCTACACTAGGGCTAAACCAGGGCTAAACCAGGGCTAAGCCAGGAGTAAACCAGGGCTAAACTAGGACTCAACAAGGACGAAACTAGAGCTAAACCAGGGCTAAAGTAGGGCTAAACTAGGGCTAAACTAGGGCTAAGCCAGGGCTAAACCAATCAATCAAACCAATCAAAACTTTATTTATAAAGCGCTTTTCATACAAAGTTGTAACACAAAGCCACACACACGCACGCATGCACTAACGCACGCACAAACAGACACACGCATGCCGCGCGCACACGCACGCACGCACGCACACCACGCACCAGCACGCACGCCCACCACACACACACACACACACACACCACACACACACACACCACACAACACACACACACAGACACTCCTACACAGATGCACATGATGAGATAATGGACGTAGGGCTGAGTCTGGGTACAGATGAACCAGGCAAGGAAATACCATCAGAGGAGCCGTCTGCCCCGGGAGGGGCACATCAGCTGCAGCCCCAGGGCACCACCACAGGACCCAGCAGAGGTGCAGCAGAAACACCACACCTCCATCGGGGCACCCAGAGGACAGCGCCCACACAGCCACAGCCAACCGCCGCTCCCGGGGCAGAGGGCTCCCTCAGAAGAACACTGGAGATTCTAAAAATGCAAAAATGCAATATGCAAATAATAACATTCAAATAAGATAAATAAAAATAAATATAAAACTAACTAAGAACCAATATAATACGCTAATTATAAACATAAATCATAATAGAAATGACTGAATGAATAAGTAAAAGATATCAGATAAAAGCTAAGCTAAAAGGTGGTCTTGAGCGTTAAAAACATGAACGTTCTCTGCGGCCCTGAGCTCCTCCAGCAGGTCGTTCCAGAGGCGAGGGCCGTAGTATTGGAAAGACGCCTCGCCGGGCTAACCAGGGCTAAACTAGGGCAAAATTAGGGCTAAACCAGAGCTAAAGAAGGGCTAAACTAAAGCTAAACTAGGGCTAAACCAGGATTAAACCAGGGCTAAACCAAGGCTAAACCAGGACCCAACAAGGACTAAACTAAGGCTAAACCAGGGCTAAACTAGGGCTAAACCAGGATTAAACCAGGGCTAAACCAGGACCAGGTCTAAATGGAGCACCATCCTCCCCCGGACAGCTATTTACAACTCACTCAGCACAAGAGCCAGGCAATACGAGATCACAAGTGCCTACTGGCCTGGACTAAACCGGAACTAAACCTGGACTAAACCAGAACTAAACCTGGACTAAACCTGGACTAAACCTGGACGAAACCAGGACTAAACCAGAACTAAACCAGAACTAACATGGACTAAACCTGGACTAAACCAGAACTAAACCTGGACTAAACCAGAACTAAACCTGGACTAACTGGACTAAACAGAACTAAACCAGACTAAACAGACTAACCTGGAATAAACCAGGACTAACCTGGAAAACCAGAACTAAACCTGGACTAAACCAGGCTAAACCTGGACTAAACCTGGAATAAACCAGAACTAACCTGGACAAAACCAGAACTAAAAAAAAACTAAACCAGGACTAAACCGCATGGACTAAACCAGGACTAAACCAGGACTAAACCAGAACTAAACCTGGACAAAATCAGACTAAACTAGGACTAAACCAGAACTAAACCTGGAATAAACCAGGACTAAACCAGGACTAAACCAGAACTAAACCTGGACTAAACCAGGACTAAACCAGAACTAAACCTGGACTAAACCAGGACTAAACTAGGACTAAACCAGAACTAAACCTGGAATAAACCAGGACTAAACCTGGACTAAACCAGAACTAAACCTGGACTAAACCAGGACTAAACCTGGACTAAACCAGAACTAAACCTGGAATAAACCAGGACTAAACCTGGACTAAACCAGGACTAAACCAGGACTAAACCAGGACTAAACCAGAACTAAACCTGGACTAAACCAGAACTAAACCTGGACTAAACCAGGACTAAACCTGGACTAAACCTGGACTAAACCAGGACTAAACCAGGACTAACCAGAACTAAACCTGGACTAAACCAGGACTAAACCAGGACTAAACCAGGACTAAACCAGAACTAAACCTGGAATAACCAGGACTAAACCTGGACTAAACCAGAACTAAACCTGGACTAAACCAGAACTAAACCTGGACTAAACCAGGACCACACCTGGACTAAACCAGAACTAACCTGGACTAAACCAGGACCACACCTGGACTAAACCAGGACTAAACTAGGACTAAACCAGAACTAAACCTGGAATAAACCAGGACTAAACCTGGACTAAAACCAGAACTAAACCTGGACTAAACCAGGAACTAAACTAGGACTAAACCAGGGCTCAACCAGGACTCAACAGGGAATAAACTAGGCTAAACTAGGCTAAACTAGGGCTAAACCAGGACTAAACCATGACTAAACCAGGACTAAACCATGGACTAAACTAGTTCTAAACTAGGACTAAACTAGGGCTAAACCAGGACTAAACCAGAAAACCAGGGCTAAACCATGACTAAACAAGGGCTAAACCAGGACTAAACTAGGGCTAAACCAAGACTAAACTAGGGCTAAACCAGGGCTAAACCAAGACTAAACCAGAGCTAAACCAGGACTACACCAGGGCTAAACACTAACCAGGACATCTGTGCCAAATGTTATCCCAACGAGAACTAATTGACTTAAACCCTGGAAAAGGTTCACCTGGGCTGTAAACCTGGGTTAAAGCAGGACTAACGATGACTATGGTTTCATCCAGAAACAGGTCTAACCTAAGACTAAACCAGACCGTATCAGGGCTAGACCAGAACAAAACCAAATCTTCAGTATAAAACAGATCCACACAGAAATACAACAACTGGGCCAGCTGTGGCTGGGACTAAACCAGGACTAAACAAACAAACTAAAACGGAACTAAGGCAGGGCCAAACTAGGTCAAAACGAGACTAAAACCATGACTAAAACTGGACATCACAGGACTAAATCAAAACTAATCCAGAACTAAACCAGGACTAAACCAGGTCTAAACCTGGGATTAAAGCAGGACTGAACCAGACCTGGGCTAGCTTCGAACAATACCAAGGGCTCTGCCTTGTGAACCATCGAAGAGTCACCCTCCAGCCAGTTTTAGGGCGAACTGAACTAAACTATGGCAGGACCGGGAGACATGAGTAACATAGACCTCGATATTTCCATAACAAAACCAGCCAAACCCCATTCAAAGGCCAAACCCCGAACCAGAACTAAAATGACAGGATTTATAAAGGTGGTACAATTTCTAAAGACTTTTAATCTTGCCAGTCTATCTATGATTTGTGTAAAATTATATAAAATGTAGCCTACAGAGCTTTATCTGAATGTGTTTTACCCTTTAAATGCAATGCCTGTTGGAATCGCTTTATTTATTTTATTTTTTACATTTAAGGCCTTGTTTTTTGCACAATTCGTTCAATTACTTTCAGTGTTGTTTTTTTTATGCCCCCGGATAAACCTTGGATAAAGACTAAATCAGGTATCATACTGGGAATAAACCCGGTATTTCACTACCTCGTTCAGAACCAGGCCACCCACCAACTGCCCCCAAAGCCGAACTCAGCACGACTTTCGGGGTAAACAGCTTGAACACTGTACACAGGCGGAGAGTGCCATTACGCAGTGTGGTGTGGTCCCAACCCGTTCTGCTCTTTACGAGCCAAAATCGTGATCGTATTTCAGCATCCCAAAGAAAACACCTATCCAAGCGCCACTTCAGAAATACTGCCTGGGCTCAAATCCCGTCGCCCCAGCCCGTCGGCGTTCACCCGTAAAAGTGCAAACACCAGACAAAGGATGCGAGCGAAGCGGAGCACCAGGCGACGTCGCCACCTTACCAGCAGCGTCCTCGTCTCCCGGGCATCGTGCGCATCTCCTGGGCTCCCGACGGCCGCCATCCACGCCCTGAGCTCGGAGGAACCGGGGGATGCGAGGACACGCGCAGCGGCGGAGGGAAAGGCTCGACTGCGCTAAGACGAAGAGGAGGATGTGCGGAATGAGCAGTGGATGAGAGGAGCGGAAAGTGAGGCGATTGTGAGGAAGCCGCGACGAATAGGGGTCCACGGCCGCGCGTCCACGGACAGGTTGCGTGTGTGTGTGTTTAGGGGAGGGGAGGGGTGCGTGTGCGTGTGAGCAACCCCAGCCTTCAATATGCACTGTCATGCGTTCGCGCGCGTTGGAGAGCGGAGCGGCGGAGACGAGTGCGAGAGAGTTCATCATCGCGGCTGTAATCACTTTGCGCTGGTCACGGGCGCAGCGGTACTTAACACGAGGTTATTTTCATATCGTAGTTCGGGATAGGCCAAATAAATTATACAAATAAAAGGTATAGTCTACTTTTCTAAGCACCAATCTATAGCTAATTACAAGCATCGTGTATGATGCAAACCTCTTTAACTTAAGGTTTAAACCTATATTAAACCGTTTTTTTTTTATGATTATGTACTTTTTTTTTAGCTAATTAAGGACACTATTTATTGCAGAAGAAACTCTTTTCTTTCTTTCCAGGTTTTGGGCCAGTTTGACTTAAAGTAGAAGACAAATAAAATAATCTTCACATTAAGGTGTTTAAGCTTCATCCTGACATAAATTGAAAAATGTACAAATGCCACTTTGCATTTATGTAAAAACAATGTGACAATCCACATCAGTCTGCCCTATATTGGCCTAAAGTGTGACTCACATAAAGAACCAAATGCAATGCACATTTTCTTTCACTTAATGTTTTATGAAAATGAATGCACCATTATAGGTTTAAAATAATAATAATGGCCTTTGTTGCGCTTAACTATCGGACCCCAAAGCAGAGACTGATCCAGGAAGCAACTTTAACTGTTTATTAAACAAGACTCCGAGGCAGGCAATGGTGGCAGGCAGGTGAGGCAGGGAGCTGGCCGACTGGAGCAGGACACCGGAAGGATCTGGGCAGATGGAAAACAACAGTAGCCAAATATAGCCGCAAGCGGCGATTATCGGCCCTCGCCGACCGCCCTGCCTAAAGCAAGGGGTTCCCAAGGGTCTTAGTTTTAGGATTTTGGAATGCGCTAACGCGCACTCCGCGCTCAATTTTGACATTATACAGAGAAAATTAGTATGAATTTGTATCACACTATATCTGCAAACTGAAGCATATTTTTACATTTTACTTCTGCGCCGCAGATCATCCACAAAGTACTTTGGATAACCTTTGGTTCCTCACTTCTCGCTGAATTATGGAGTTTAACATTTTTCCATCCGAATAAAATGGGACGTTCTGGTCATCGCTACGGCAACACCGTGAAAAATATGGCATGGGTGTAATTGACTTTTCTGATCGGAACGACGAAATAGAATTTTGTGCCAAATTATTTTAATTTTCGTAAAACTAAAATTTGTACTCTCCATATAATTCCTATAGGGGCGCTATCGTGCCCAATTTGAATTTTGCCAAATTAAAGTGTTTAGGACTGTGACTTTAACAACTGATAACAAAATGAGCGAAATCGGACTTCATATGTGCGAATGGGAGCCATTTTTTGTTTGCGAAAAATCGCAAAATACTTCGTACAGTTTGCAGCTTCGCCGCATAAAAACCGTAAAACTTAGAAAAGTAATTTGGATAACTTTTAAAGTTCTACTTCTCAAGATTATTTTCCACCCAAAATTAGCTCGTTCCGATAAACGCTCTAGGAGGAGATAGATTTTGTACAAAGTGAAAAATAAAGGCGGATTCCCGCTTCGCGGGCTTTCATCCAAAATGGCCGACACCCAATATGGCGGACGGCGTTGCCGTAATAATATTTTTTGCTCAACTTGTCATGATGCACGTCTGTACCGATTTTCATGATTCTACGACAAACTTCATTTTTGGCCAAGTCCTATCTCGCAATGTTAAAAAAAAACTGAGGTGGCGCTGTCGCGCCACTATTTTGAAATTCAAAATTTGGAAATAGTCAAAAGTTGCGTCGGATCGGGTTTGAATTTTGGGCCAAAATCTGTGACTTTTCGTCGATGTTCACTGGGTGAAAATTGTGACGGTGCGAAGAAAGAAAGAAAGAAAGAAAGAAAGAAAGAAAGAAAGAAAGAAAGAAAGAAGAAAGAAAGAAAGAAAGAAAGAATAATATTTCCATACGAAAACAATGTTCCCGCTTACGCGGGTACCATAAACTATATATTTTCGGAAAGCGCTCGCGCATTCCTACCTCATGGTAGAGGTCCTGGGTCACTGGCTCTCAGTCGCCCATTGACTTTTATGGGCTCTGTACAATTACAATGTTGATTTTTGCATTATATATGTATGTGCACGGGACGTGCACGACAAGAGGAGTGTGTTAGTGAGTGTTTGGGAGGAGGGGAGCGCTTCGCGCTCGTTTTGTGCGTTTTGTTTGCACTTTGGGGGAGTGAGCTCCGCTTCGCTCCGCGCACCGTCCAATTACAATGTTCGTTTTCTGATACATGTGCATGTGCACGGAACGTGCACGAGGAGAGGAGTGCGTTAGTGCATGTTTGAGAGGAGGCGAGCGCTTCGCGCTCGTTTTGTGTGCTCCGCGCACTATACGATTACAAGAGCCCTTCGCCAGCCCTGATGGCGCTCGGGCCTAATCAGATCCTCTGGGTCAGTGCTGGGGACATTTGTTTGGGTCTTCCACTTGACTTTTTTGTTCCATAATAACCTTCAGGATCTTTTAAGACTGAAACTGACTCTTACTTCCCAGACTTCAGAGGCACCAGCAGCTTCAGATACCTGTTTGCTGCTTTGTAGCAGCTGTTCTATTAATCTAATGTATTTGGCAGAAACCGTCCTCATTGTGCCTTTATCTGCACAAACCCGTGTGTGCTCTGAATCAGCCACAAATCTCTTAACAGTACGATGATTACGCTTAATCTTTCATGAAATATCAAAGGTTTTCATACCTAGTCCAAGGCATTCAACTATTTTCACGCTTTTCATCAGCAGAGAGATCCTTTTTCTTTCCTATTGTGCTTGAAAATGGTGGTTTGCTTAATAATGTGGAATGTCCTTTTTCAGTAGTTTTCCTTCAACTGGACTTTACCTGACAACTAATCATCCCAGGTGTCTGAGGTTGATATCAGTGATTCAAAGAGCCCTGAGACACAATACCATCCTTGAGTTTCATTGAAAAACGTTTTACCATTATAACCCTGAAATACAATTTGTATAATAATTTGGAACATACTACTTGGAACCTAGATCAAATTCAACCTTGCAAAATGGAATGTTTTTTTTTTTTTTTACCATTTTTCAAGTGGTCTTGAGCTTTGATCAGGACTGTATAACAGCACTTTAACTTTAACAGTAATAATTTGACTGAGCGACTTTGACTTGTATTGAAGGAATTTGTGACCAGTAGTACGGTATCTGTACTTTTACTCCAGAAACAAAATCAAGAACTTGAACCACCTCCAGTCCACAAGGATGCACTAAAACATCCCAAAAACATCCCAAAAACTATCAAATCTACAAAACATAATTCACAAAAAGACACAAGAAGGGCTCGGACAGTCTTGTTTCACTTTGGGAGATAGAGGTCTCTGCATGTACATGCATGTTTCCCTTTGCCAGGAAAATGAAGTTAACACAAGGAGAGTGCAGACTGTTCAATGATTGCATTATCAGCACAGTGTCGAGTGGTTAGAGCTCTTACCCCACAGCAAGAACGTGCGGGACCTTCCAGTGGAGTTTGCCCACTTTTGCCCACTTAATAACGTCCAATAACGTAATAAATGTGGATAACTTAACAACAGCCAGTTATCAGAATAATGGCTGATAACGTTATAGTAATATGTAATAACAGCCAATTATATAATAACAACCTACTGGTGTATAAAACAGCCGATAAAGTAATAACGGCCATTAAGGAAATATCGGCCAATAACGTAAGAACGGCTGATAATGTAAAATGTGTCCAATAGCGCAATAACGGCAAATGACGTAATAACGATAATGTAATAACAGCAGATAATATCGGCGAAAACATAACGCTAATGAAATAACGGCCGATAGTTTAATAACAGCTGATAATATATCATAACACAATAACGATAAAGCAATAACGGCAGATAACAACGATAATGTAATAATGGCAAAGAACAAAAAATTATATCGTAATAACGGCCCATAATGTAATAACGGTCAATTATGTAATAACGGGCGATAACGTAATAGCGGCTGATAACATAATAATGATTTGCCGCTGATAATGTAAAAAGTTATTACGTCATTGGCTGTTTTTTACATTATTGGCCTGACAAGATGCAGATCTTTCCCAAATGTAACAAATGCAGCCAATAATGTAATAAAACATCAGTCTGGCGTTATTTTCAAAAAACACATTAAACATTATTGTGCAGTTTTCTGTAAAACCTTAAATGACCTATTGTGTGTGTTTTTCATCTACTTTTGCATTTGTTCCTTCATTTTTTTGTTGATCTCAAATGGTATTGTTCACTCGTCGCAGCTCATACTGGTTGTGTTTTCCTATGACAGTAGCTCAGCTGTGACTATAACCATTGCTTACCACCACTGACAATGTAGTGAATGAACTATGCAATGTTTCTGGAAGTGTCTTTGAGTCAAATATAGTTCAGTGTGGTTGGATAAAAACAGCAGAATACTGCACTTTAGTTTGGTTTACTTTATTTCGAACCTCTTAAATAATAATAATAATAATAATAATAATAATGCATGTAATGCATAACAATACAAAGCATATGTTTGAAAAGGAGTGGCTTGGAGTGACTTTGTCACTAATATAGTGAAGAAATGATAATAGGAAACATTTGCCAATCTTCAGTTTGGTTATTTCTGTCGGCGTCATTGTTGCGCCTCTGCACAGACTGATAGAAAAGTGAGTGTAAACAATGCCCTGTCTGGTGTCGTGAGTGCAGCTCTGAGCAGTGGCTGTGCAGAGCGTTACCTGAGCTGAACCGCTGCAGTGTGGGAGATTCAGGTCACCAGCGGACAGCTGTTTGCGACACTCGCACCACCACAGGGCGCTCACTGGTGCTAAATGCTACCCATCACTTTAGGGCAGGTCTGATTTTTACTGATGTTGAGAGATGGAAATCTGAAAAAGAGATTGAATTCTTCCCGCATAACTCTGGCTCATAAGTCAGCTTTAGGGCATGCCAGCGTTCAGATCTGTACTTTTAACAGCAAGGATTTTGTTGTTTTGGTTGGCAGGAGAGAAATGCGCAAGCTGTAATTTTTAGGTAACCGCATGCTAACAAATCAATGGTACTGAATGCAGGTTGTGCTGGTACTTGGACTCCCCTGGAGAAGACACATTCTCGATCTCTGTGGCACTTTCCTGTCCAAAGTTATTCGCATCTGGGCTCTCTGGAGCACAGAGTGGATGGTGCCTCAGTCTGGAGGCGACCCCCCCCAAAATGATACATTTCAAAAGTGTGAACGGAGGTATTGATATGCTGAACTGAAAAGGTAGTGTTATGGATTGTGGCTGTGGCGACCACGTTCACAAAAAGAATGTGGATCTGTTAAAAAGTCTTAGAGAGAGAAACACAGGACCTCTCATGCCTTTCTCCAGTTAGCGTCTACAGGACATCATCTCAAAATGGAAGATAATAATGGTCCACATATTGGTGTGATGTACGCCAATGTACACCACAGTACATGGTGTAGCTAATAAAATAAAGTGGCATCCCTCTAAACAATAATATCAAATGTGGATGCACATATTTATGGTGCACCACATCGACCTTTACCATCGAGACCAGCCCTCTAACAATTAAATGGATCATATTTAAACACTTTTTACACATAGTTTTCTTCTGATATCACTTAGTTATCTTTTGATAGATTTACATGACGAAAAACGTTTGTGTATCGTTGTCCATGTCTCAAACAGCAGCCCAGGGTCTGCTATGGCCCAATAAAAGCCTTTAGGCCTGTAATAGAACAACTACAAGAGTCAGTTATTAATTCATATTTCTTCAGCTGGCCTAAAAGTACCACGGCCCACCAGGAAACATCTCAACTATATTACCCAGCACACCACTGATGTGTTTCGCCATAAAGCCTTCCTTAGAGCTATTGCAATGTATACAACATACACACAAAACATGTATAGCAATGTAGTCCATATAAACATGGTGGTTTACAAGAAAGATTATAATCCCACATGTTCCAGCCCAATATAGATTAAAATGATATGATATGACCAAATTCAACAACACAAGAGAGCTAACTGTCCCAAAACCTGAAAAGGATGAATGAAAGCAAAGAGTAATTTCATTGAAAGAGGTGTGAGAGTGTCTCAGAGAAAAGGTGAGCAACCGCCGCACGGTAATGGAGTGCTCCACTGCTGCGCTCTCTGCTGCCACGCTCTGCTGCCGCCCGGTGCATACAGAGTGATTTACTGTCAGCCTGTTATGGCTCAGCACCAGTCCATCCCACGGCTCATTCTGACAAAACAAAGTCTTTACCGTCATGCGACGGATAGCTGCCGATTAAAAACCCATATACACATACACAAACAATATATAGGGTCATTAAAGTCATGACCGAACATTGAGTACTCCTTTGACATGCTCAAAACACTCCACCTACATTTCCAATTGCTGATGTCATGAGGTGATACACCGCTTTTAAAGTTAACCTGTCCTGCTTAAATAAGGCTGAAAAACATTATGATTATTAATTCATAATGGTGACCCCGTGAGCTGCTACCTTAACGTGTTGAGATTGTTTGAGTGCCCAAATGATCCTTGGAGCTATGTTGTCTGGGACATTATGCCCCTGGTAGGGTCTCCCAGGGCAAACAGGTCCGGGAGTGTGGGGTCCGGGGCCCTCTATTAAGGGCTGTCTGTTCCCTGTATAATCGTAGCAGGAGCTTGGTTCGCATTGCCGGCAGTAAGTCAGACCTGTTCCCGGTGCGTGTTGGTGCCTGCCAGGGCTGCCCTTTGTCACCGGTTCTGTTCATTACCTTTATGGACAGAATTTCTAGGCGCAGCCAGGGCCGGAGGGTGTCCGGTTTGGGAACCTCAGGATCTCTTCTCTGCTGTTTGCAGACATGTTGTTCTGTTGGCTTCATTAAATCAGGACCTTCAACGCGCACTGGGGCGGTTTGCAGCTGAGTGTGAAGCGGCCGGAATGAGGATCAGCACCTCCAAATCCGAGGCCATGGTCCACCACCGGAAAAAGGTGGCTTCCCCTCTTCAGGTCGGTGGGGAGTCCTTGTACCAAGCAGATCTGATGATTATTACAGGAGTGATGCCAATTTAAAGTTTTACCAGTTTCTCTCAAAATATGCTGTTTTATGGTTTTCTGTTTCTAAAATGTTGTCTGTGGTCTGGGCTGTTTGAGCTGGGCTTACACTGTGCGATTTGAGACACAATTTAGATGAATCATCCACTCTGTGTGTCTGAATCGTGAACGAGCTCACGATGCAGGTACTCAAACTGTACGCAGCAAAAACGCACACAATTAACCTGCGTTACCATGGATACCAGCTTGGTCTGCCATATCATCCCCTTAAACAGCATGTCTACATCAATTAAATAACTTTGGCAAGGCTAACTTCAGCAACACATGACAAATAGCCTAGCCCAAGGCTATAATCCGGTGTGGCTTATTTACATGCTTGAGACCCATGTATGTTCATTAACATGCACTGTCCCGACCAAATAAAGCAATACATACATAAATACACTTTTGTGTCTGCAGTAATATGTTCAGGAGGACGTTATCAGCGTGTTTATCCCTCGCTCACCTCTCTGCTCTGACCGCTCTGTGTCCGCCCTGTGCCCGCCCTGTTCCCGCCCTGTGTCCGCTCTGTGTCCGCTCTGTGTCCCCTGTGCCCGCCCTGTTCCCCGCCCCTGTGTCCGCTCTGTGTCCGCTCTGTGTCCCCTCTGTGCCCGCCCTGTGCCCCGGCTCCTGTGTCCCCCTCTGTGTCCCCCCTGTGCCCGCTCTGTGTCCCCTCTGTGCCCGCCCCCCCCTGTCCCTCTGTGCCCGCCCTGTGCCCCTCTGTGTCCCCTCTGTGTCCCCCTGTGCCCGCTCTGTGTCCCCTCTGTGCCCGCCCTGTGCCCGCTCTGTGTCCCCTCTGTGTCCGCCCTGTGTCCCCTCTGTGCCCGCCTGTGCCTGCCCTGTGCTCCCTCTGTGCCCGCCCTGTTCCCGCCCTGTGTCCCTCTGTTCCCGCCCTGTGTCCGCCCTGTGTCCCCTCTGTTCCCCCTGTGCCGCCCTGTGCCCCTCTGTGCCCCCCTGTCCCGCCCTGTGTCCGCTCTGTCCCCGCTCTGTGCCCGCTTTGTGTCCACCCTGTTCCCGCCCTGTGTCCGCCCTGTTCCCGCCCTGTGCCCGCCCTCTTCCGCTCTGTGTCCCCTCTGTGCCTGCCCTGTGCCTGCCCTGTGTCCGCCCTGTGCCCCCTCTGTGTCCGCCCTGTTCCCGCCCTGTTCCGCCCTCTGTCCGCTCTGTGTCCCCTCTGTGTCCCGCCCTGTGCCCGCCTGTGTCCCCTCTGTGTCCCGCCCTGTGTCGGCTCTGTGTCCCCTCTGTGCCCGCCCTTGCCCGCTCTGTGCCAGCCCTGTTCCCGCCCTGTGGCCGCTCTGTGCCCGCTCTGTGTCCGCCCTGTGTCCCTCTGTGCCCGTCCTGTGGCCGCCCTGTGCCCCCTGTGTCCGCTCTGTGTCCGCACTGTGTCCGCTCTGTGTCTGCTTTGTGCCCGCCCTGTGTCCGCTCTGTGTCTGCTCTGGCAAGGCAAGGCAAGGCAAGTTTATTTGTATAGCACATTTCATGTACATGACAACTCAATGTGCCTCACAGCAGCACCAAACACAATTAAAAAAAAGCAATAAAAAACATTAAAAACACAATAAAAAAGCATTTAAAACACAATCAAAATCAACAAATCAATTGATAAAATTATGAATGAAATATATATACACATGATGAAATATATATACACATACATATACACACATACATACATATATATACACATATATATATATATATATATATATATATATAACACACACATATACACATACCCACACACAAATACAATCAATCTCCATAGGCAACAGTAAAAAGGTGTCCTTTCAGCCTGGACTTAAAAATATTCAGGGTTGAGGCCTGTCTCACGTCCTCACTGAGGCTGTTCCAGACTTTTGCTGCATAAAATTGAAACGCAGCCTCACCGTGTTTGGTGGTAACTCTGGGAACCACCAGGAGACCGACCCCTCCCTGAGGATCTCAGGGCCCGAGGTGGTTCATACTGCTGTACCATATCAGAGATGTACTTTGGTGCCCGACCATGAAGAGACTAACGCAGAGCTGTTTTAAATTCTATTCTTTGAGCAACAGGAAGCCAGTGCAGAGACCGGAGCACCGGACTAATATGGTCGTATTTCCTGGTTCTGGTCAGGACTCGAGCCGCAGCATTTTGAATGTACTGCAGTTGTCTAACAGCTCGTTTAGAGAGTCCAGTGAACAGGCCGTTACAATAGTCCAAGCGACTGGAGACAAATGCATGAATTAGTCTTTCCAAGTCTGGTTTGGACACTATGTTTTTTATTTTAGCAATGTTCTTTAGATGGTAATAGGCCACTGATGTAATGGACTTAATATGACTATTAAAACTCAGGTCTGAGTCCATGATTACCCCTAGATTTCTAAGTTGACTTTTGGGTCCCAGTGAAAGAGCTTCGAGATGACCAATGACAACCTCTCTGTGTGTTTTATTTATTTTATTTATTATTTATTTATTTATTTGACAGGGACAGTGTACATTAATCAACATTTCTGTAAATGCACCGGAATTAGCCAAAAGGCTATTTTTCATCCGTAGTCCCTGGACAGATGTAAAAAGTCTTTTTGTGGGCCAAAAACGATAATCTCAGTTTTATCTGTATTTAACTGGAGGAAGTTGTTTTGCATCCACACACTGATCTGTTTGATACAATGACACAGTGTATCTACAGGCCCATGTTCACCCACTGTCAGTGAAACATAGATCTGAGTATCGTCTGCATAATTGTGATAGGACATATTGTTACTGGATATTAATTGACCCAATGGAAGCATGTACAAATTGAACAAGAGGGGCCCCAGAATCGACCCCTGGGGAACCCCACAGGTCAATGCCATCCAGTCTGAGACACAATTTCCCATCGCGACATAGTACGTCCGGTCCTCAAGGTAGGATCTGAACCACTTGAGAGACATTCCAGAGATTCCCACCCAGGTTTTTAACCTCTCTAGTAAGATCCCGCGATCCACTGTGTCAAACGCCGCGCTAAGGTCCAGCAGAACTAAAACTGTGACCTTGCCTGCATCTGTATTTAACCTGATATCATTTGTCACCTTGATCAGGGCCGTCTCAGTACTGTGGGAGGGTCTGAAGCCCGACTGGAACGCATCAAAAACATTGTTTACAAGAAGAAAGTCTGTAAGCTGGCTGTAGACCACTTTCTCCAAGACTTTTCCTATAAAGGGCAGATTTGATATAGGCCGATAATTGTTCATTTCAGTGGCATCAAGACCACTTCTTCAGCAGTGGCTTGATGACCGCTGTTTTTAGGGCCTTTGGAAAAACTCCAGTCAGGAGGGAGGTGTTAACTAAACGCGTGAGTTGTTGTGATAAACTGCTCAGCACAGACTTTAAAAATCTAGTTCGTAGTTCGTCCAGGCAGCATGTACTTGAGCTCAGAGCAGAGATAACATCCTCCACTATGTCATTAGTGACCAGTGTAAAAGATGTCAGCTCTAGGTCTGCTACTGGTTTAGATGTTACCATTTGTGGTGAGGAGCTAATGGCGTTTTTAATGGCTTGGACCTTGTCGCTAAAGAATTTTGCAAACCCATTACACTTGGAAGTAGAAATTAATTCTTGGGGCAGTGAAACTGGAGGGTTAGTGAGTCTACTAACCGTGGCAAACAGAACACGAGAGTTACCATGGCAATTTGAAATTATTTCAGAGAAATACTTCTCTCTTGTGCTACGTAGAGTCTGGTTGAACATGTGTAACTTTTCTTTGTAAATTTCAAAATGAACCTGGAGCTTTGACTTGCGCCATGTTCGTTCGGCCCTCCGGCACTCCCTTTAATGTGCCCTGACAGAATCTCCATTTCTCCATGGGGCCTTTTGCTTATTTTTAACCATTTTAACCTTAACAGGGGCTATGGTGTCCAAGACATTTAAAACACCTGACGTATAAGAGCTCAACAAGTGATCAACATCGGAACAGGGAGAGTCAAATGTAATCATATCCATAAACTGAGACCTTTCATCATTTATGAGTCTTTTCGAACCACTGCAGACTCAACAGCTGGCTTCGGTACAACAGCCAGTTCAAAGAAAACACAAAAATGATCAGATAACGCAACGTCAACAACATTCGCATTAGAAATAATAACACCTTTTGTAATAAGGATGTCCAATGTGTGTCCTCTGTTATGGGTGGGCTCGGACACATGCTGAGTTAAACCAAATGTTTCTAGGACAGCATTAAGTTCTTTTGTGTGCCGGTCATTTAGCACATCCACATGAACATTCAGATCTCCAGTAATAATCAAGGAGTCAAATTCTGTTGCCACAATTGAAATTAAATCAGTAAAATCATCAATAAAAGAACAATTTTTATAAATAACAATATAGAGTATGGCAGATTGTTGTATCTCCATCCTAAGTGAGACATACTCAAACGATGAAAACTCCCCAAATGACAGTTTGTGGCAAGACAAGTTGTCCCTAAATAAAGAACACACACCCCCACCCCTCTGATTTTGTCTTATTTCAGACATAAAGTTAAAATTGGGGGGGGGGGGTACACTCAATCAGGACAGCATTCTCTGTGTTTTTATCCAGCCACGTCTCAATTAAAAACATAAAATCAAGGTTATAAAAGGAAATAAAATCATGAATTAAAAGTGATTTGTTATTTAACGATCTGGCATTCAGTGCAGCATGTTTAAACATAATCTGGCTTGATGCCACATTCTGACCAGGGATATGCACCAGATTTCTCTATCTTGCTTTGTATCCTTTTTTGCCGATGTCCTTTCTTACTGTATCCCATGCCACCTTAGGTCTCTGTTTTCCTGTGTCCGCCCTGTGCCCTGTTCGTGTGTCCCCTCTGTGCCGCCCTGTGTTGTTCCCCTCTCTGCCCGCCCTGTGCCCGCCTTTCCTCCCTGTGCCCGGCCCGCCTGTGTGCCTTGTCCTTTTCTCTGTGGCCCTTGTGCTCTGTGTCCGCCCTGTGCCCTCTGTCCCCCTGTGCCCCCCGTCCGCCCCGCTCTGTGTCCCCCTGTTCCCCTCTGTGCCCCCTGTGCCCCGGCCCTGTGTCCCGTGTGTTCCGCCCTGTGTCGCTCTGTGCCCGCTTTGTGTCCCTCTGTGCCGCTTGTGTCCACTCTGTGCCCGCTCTGTGTCCGCCCTGTGTCCGCCCTGTGTCCGCCCTGTGTCCGCCCTGTGCCCGCTCTGTGTCCGCCCTGTGTCCCTCTGTGTCCCCTCTGTGCCCGCCCTGTTCCCGCCTGTGTCCCCTCTGTGTCCCCTCTGTGCCCGCCCTGTTCCCGCCCTGTGCCCGCCCTGTGCCCGCTCTGTGTCCGCCCTGTGTCCGCTCTGTGTCCCCTCTGTGCCCGCTTTGTGTCCGCCCTGTGCCCGCCCTGTTCCTGCCCTGTACCCGCTCTGTGTCCGCCCTGTGTCCCCTCTGTGCCCGCCCTGTGTCCGCTCTGTGCCTGCTTTGTGTCCGCCCTGTGTTCGCTCTGTGCCGCTTTGTGTCCACTCTGTGCCCCTTTGTGTCCACTCTGTGTCCCCGCTCTGTGTCCGCCCTGTGCCCGCCCTGTGTCCGCCCTGTGCCCGCTCTGTGTCCGCCCTGTGTCCCCTCTGTGTCCCCTCTGTGCCCGCCCTGTTCCCGCTCTGTGTCCGCCCTGTGTCCGCTCTGTGTCCCCTCTGTGCCCGCTTTGTGTCCGCCCTGTGCCCGCCCTGTTCCCGCCCTGTGTCCGCTCTGTGCCCGCTCTGTGCCCGCTCTGTGTCCCTCTCTGTGCCCGCTTTGTGTCCGCCCTTGCCCGCCCTGTGCTCGCCCTGTGCCCGCTCTGTGTCCGCTTGTTCCCCCTCTGCCCGCCCTGTGCCCGCCCTGTGTCCGCCCTGTGCCCGCTCTGTGTCCGCCCTGTGTCCCCCTGTGTCCCCTCTGTGCCCGCCCTGTTCCGCCTGTGTCCCCTCTGTGTCCCCTCTGTGCCCGCCCTGTTCCCGCCCTGTGTCCCCTCTGTGTCCCCTCTGTGCCCGCTTTGTTCCGCCCTCTGCCCGCCCTGTGCCCGCCCTGTGTCTGCCCTGTTCCCGCTCTGTGTCCGCTCTGTGCCGCCCTGAGCCCGCCCTGTGTCCGCTCTGTTCCCGCTCTGTGTCCGCTCTGTGTCCGCCCTGTGTCCGCCCTGTGTCCGCCCTGTGCCCGCTCTGTGTCCGCCCTGTGTCCGCCCTGTGTCCGCCCTGTGCCCGCTCTGTGTCCGCCCTGTGCCCGCTCTGTGTCCGCCCTGTGTCCGCCCTGTGTCCGCTGGTGTCCGCTCTGTGCCGCTCTGTGCCCCCTCTGCGTCTCCCCTCCTCCGGATGCCTGCAGCTGTATTTCCCCGTGTTCGCGCTGCTTTCCGCTGGCTTCAGACTTGTCGTGCGAACAAAATTCGTGCCAAAATTGTGTTTAAAATCGCAGTGTCAGCCCAGCTTTAAAAGGTAGTTCAGTGTAATATGTTAGCAGTAGTGAAACAAAAACAGGCTATGTGTTAAAAAATATTACACTTTCATAGTATTTTTCCAATGGCGAATCATTGAACCTTGAATTGAATTGTCCTGGTTTTCATGAAGTGTCCGTAACGGGAGTGTTTATACATAGGTCATAGTACTGGCATACGACACATACTGTAAGTTATGTTTTTTCTATCATTTCACAATGGCAGCATTTAACAACAAAAAATTAGGATCGTGTGGTGCATTAGCTATCAAAAACAGGCAAACCATGAGCATGTTTATTTTGGTGACGTGTAGTGTCCGTAACGCTCTGTTCAGCACATAATGTGGACATCATATGCTCATAATGATACATTTTTGAAATGCTCCATACTTTCTGTTAACAGCACATTCTAAACATTGAGGAAACAACAATAAAATCTAAATAGACAGAGGGTTGATTTTTCATCAATGGGCACATTTGTACACACGACCCGTGTGTAAATGAATGAATGACTTTGTTGTAAGGCTGGAATCTGCTGCAGAAGAATGTTTGGGGGTTCTGTCTTTTTATATATATTAAATTAAAATAAATAAATAAATAAACAGTGGTCAGGAGTGTCACTGCGGTCAGGCCTGTTTGCGGTGCCTCGGTGTGTGAATTATTGAAAGCGTTACAGTCGCGTTATCTGATGGCCACTGCACACATGTTTAATTCATGTCCTCTTCCTCTCTTCATCACCGGGGCACCAGCCACAGCTGCAGCCGGGCCACTGCCAAAGAACACAACACAACCCCCAGTGACACACTGCTGCATGATCCGCTGTGGAGCTGAGTCAGTTGGCCTGAGTCATGATGAGACTAATGTTACAAATAACATCATTTGGGATGGGATGTTTCTTTTAATAAGCAAAAAAACGTTTGAAACCAAAATGAAATGGCCTGGACTTGGACTGTAACTTTTGACATTTGAAGACAGAGAAGAAGGTGCCAAACACAGTCCCTTGAGTCTAGCAGCCATGTAGTGACATTTCAGCACTAAAGAGCACATTCTCTCAGCGAACTAAGACAGGACAGACTTCATGTACTGTAGTTTCACACATGTTTCATAAAGCACTGTTTTGTGTTGCAATATTGCGTCTTTACTACCCACACCGCGCATGTGAAGTCATGCGGTAGATGAATAACGGCACATAGCACATCGTCTCCTCCTTCGCCTCCTGTTAGAAGTCCTATACGCAAATACTCTATGGTCATGAACCTTCATTATGCTTTTGTCTTAAAGCGTAGCGGGTTGGCTCTAGCTCTGTGGTTGTTTTGTTTTGTTACAGTGCAGTCTGGAAACGAGTAGAGCCACCAGGCTCAGGTAAGGCAATGCAAGGCAAGGCAACTTTATTTATACCGCGCATTTCGTACACAAGTCAACTCAAGGGATATAGTCAGCAATTAGAGCAGTACACTGTACATTCTAATTGCGGTCATTACATGGAATTAAGTGTAATAATTACTAGGGGACCATAAATCTTCTGCAATTACCCTCTATACAATGTAAGAAGTACATTTTCAAGAGAAAATTGTGATTATGCTTTTCCATTTTACAGCAAAATGTTTCTGTTCCAAAAACAGGGTTTTGCCAGTATTTACTAACTCTACATGATGCCAGTAATTATTATTTGTAGTCCTGTTATGCTCACGCTCATTCTAAAGTATCCATTATAAGATTCTGTCCCATTTACTTGGATTTGCCAGTATTAAATAATATAGGCATTGGCTTTACTTGCTTTTCTCTTTATCTACTGGATAATGGTTTTAGTAACTCTCACTAACCTCCCCAGTGTCCTCTACTGAGCCCCTGTAACGGGAACTTGACTGTCTAGTAACCATACTGACAAAACTAAGCTATAACTTATTTTGTCCGGGTTTGATTCAGGTCATATGTCACATGTGCAGAATAATCCAATCAGATTGTCTGAACTGTTTGTTTTTTTTGTTTTGAATTCAGAAGAGAAGTGTTCAACAGCCCTCAGTGTATCATCGAGCAAAAACAGCAGAACACAGGAGATTTCCTTTTTTTATTTTTCATTAATCAACTTAAGGTAAGTGTGTCTTTGGATATATTTGTGATTGCTTTAAAAGTTTGATACACTGTTACTATTTCCAATCTTTTTTTATATTTAAAAAGTAAAACAACAACACTCTTGCTCTACCGTATAACACATTTCTTATTTAATTTGGTGGCTGCACAGTGGTATATACTCTGAACCATTAAGGACCCCAAGAGAGAAAAAGCTTCTATGATAAGTGCACTTTTTCATAGTCAATTTGTGGCACCTGCTGTGAAAATCAGTGTGATTATCAACAGAATGCTTTTACTTGGAAGAAGCTATAGGAGGCTGCAAAGGTCAAGCTCATTTTGTCTCAAGAATAGACTTAAATATAGTCCTCCAGACCGGGAGATGGGCAGTGAAAAATGGGACCCGATTCTTATGAAAACAATTGCCTTGCATTTTATGTCCGCACTTCTGCTTCTAAGGTGCACAGTGTATAACGGCACAGCAGCATGTTTTTGTCTCTTTACTCCCAGCGTGATACACATAGACTACTGTTGGCCACTCCATGAAGACACAATGCCAACAGTGCAGCATGTACATATTAGCTTTGTGGCCCTATTACGGTAATACTCATCATTTCAAATGTGCAGGTGCAGCACGCTCACAAATTAGCATATTTAATTTTTCAGTTTGCACTAACCAATTAACAACTCACAACATTAAACGAATGTACAGACTCAGCATCAAGGCTGAAGGTAAGTCTGCACTCATCAGTTTTTTGTGTGTCCAATGTCAGATTGAGCAGCTGTGGAAAGACCTGATGAGACTGGAGACACACTGAGGTGAGACAGGACTAAAATGTTTGCATCAACAATATTTACCTGTGGTTTGGACTTTAGTACAGAACTGTTTAGTCTAGTGTGTCCAGTGTCAGACTGAAGACTGCAGCTGTGGAAGGATCTGCTGAGACTGGAGCTGAACACACTGAGGTGAGACAGAGTCAGAGCTGAGATGTTTGGATGAGACGAAGCAACATTTTACCTGTAGGTTTTGGTTTGGTCTTGCCATAGGGACTCACGACTAAAGTATTTTTGTTCTTCATACGTCTTACAGAAATCTGACCACGCTGATGAAGACTTTGAAGAGTGAGCTTTGACGGTGATTTACAAAGATCCCCTTCCTCCTGCTGTGAGTCTATGTGGAACCTTCTCAGACACTTCAGCTCCTCGGCTTCATCGGCTCAGTACAGACTAATCCACCTGTTTGGACTGATCTAAACTATAACTGGAGAAATAGAGATGTTCTATCATTAATTGCACCTAAAAATGTAAATGTTTTACACTGTTCAATGTTTAATAAATTGACTTTATAACTATACTTTGTTTTGCTTTTTTACAACATTTAAATCTTGTACTAAATTTGTAAAACTTCATTTATGGGAATAACAAATAAACCGCCCCTCCTGGAACTGCCACCTTAACGTGGTGGAGGGGTCTGAGCGCCCGAATGATCCTGGAGCTCTGTTGTTGGGGGCTTCGTGCCCCTGGTAGGGTCTCCCAGGGCAAACAGGTCCTAATTGACGGGTCAGACAAAGAGCGGTTCAGAAGCCCCTTATGAGAGACCAACAGGCCCGGTTAGAACCATGAGGCCATCCTTCTGTGGACCCACCACCTGCAGGAGGAGCCATGGGGCTGGTGCTATGTGATTTGGGCAGCTCCAACAGCTGCCCCCACGACCTGGCAACGGAAAAGTGGAAGAAAATGGATGGATGGATGGACAAATAAACCATAAAGGGAACAGGAATATTCCAGTAACCATTACTAAGAATAATAGTACAGGTTAAGGCCATACTTAAGTAACAAAAGTAATCAGTAATAGGAATTCCCAGTTGCTTGTACTACCATGTCTAGTAATCAGAACTTGTGTCATAAGTAATGAATACTGTGAAATCCCTCTTAATCATACTAGCGTTACTAGTAATCATGGCTTAACATTGGGCTTAATAAATATGCATCGGGTTTTCACCTTATTCCAAGTAAGCGCAATGAGTTGGAATTTACAGTGTACAAGATGTTGTGTAGGCACAAAATACATTTAAATCTCGGTTTAGAGCGGCACTATACTGCGGAGTTTTCACCAGAATAGCTACTGAAAGAAAGAAAGATCGGCACATTTTACCGATCGCAAAAATCAGGTCGTGACCAGCCGATCAGATCGGTGCACCTCTAGATTTAAGTCAGGAGTGGTTGGTTGGCAGGGGTCCTTTGGCACAAGTGTACAGTCTGCCCCAGGGCAGCTGTGGCTACATAGTTTACTACCACACCACATAGTGAGTTGGAGAGAATGAATAAGTGTCCCTTTTGAAGTACACTAGAGATTTTGACCTCTGTAATGTCAACTGATAAAAATTCCGTCCCTCGGCAAACACAAATGATGACCAGCTATTGGACATAATGTCAATGAACATGAATAATAATCCTGTGTAAAAAAAACGTTTTTGACCAGCTTAATTTGCTGGTGGGAAGTTCAATCGTGCCAAGATATGGAAACAGAAATATCTAAATGTTTAAAGAAGACTGTTCAATGTGAAGTTGGGAAGTGTACATCACCCCAGTTCTCTATCTATTTCCTGAAACATTTTTCCTCAAAACATGCCTTGCACCAACGTACCGTGTGCTTTTGAATGCGCATCAATAGGAGCCAGACTTCCTGGAGCCACACGGTAAAACTTCATCAGCCAACAATAAATCCACTGCTGTTCCACTGTCTGTGCTGCCTCTGGAAGTCACAAACAAACGTACCACGTTTGGACATTTATCCTTTAATATTGATTTTATGTTTGGTGGGGTTTTCTGATTCAGACATTGGTTCTAACCAGTTTAGACGACATTTAGTCGAATTTCAGTCAATGTCATACCTGGTTTAGTCATTGCATTGCGTTCTATGCATTGCTATTGATCTAGCCTGGCCATCAAGCCCCTCCTGCTTTCTGTTAGTTTATGGTTTTCTGCAATAGAAGAAACAACCAAAGTGATCATGTAGAGTGGATTACTCTCAACCAGGGGTAACCAACGTGGTGCCCGCAGGCACATAGGTGGCCTTTGTGACATGCCCAGTGGCCCTTGAGACTTTTTCTAAGGTGTAAAACACATCAATCAACAGAATACATAAATTATTTAGGTGATTAAGTGGAATGTCCTCTGTTGTTTAGGTGATGAGTGGAATGTTCTCTGTTGTGTAGGTGATGAATAGAATGTACTCTGTTGTTTAGGTGATGAGTGGAATGTACTCTGTTGTCTGGTTCATGAATGGAATGTTCATTGTTGTTTAGGTGATGAGTGGAATGTTCTCTGTTGTTTAGGTGATGAGTGGAATGTTCTCTGTTGTCCAGGTGATGAGTGGAATGTTCTCTGTTGTCCAGGTGATGAGTGGAATATTCTCTGTTGTTTAGGTGATAAGTGGAATGTTCTCTGTTGTTTAGGTGATGAGTGGAATGTTTTCTGTTGTCCAGGTGATGAGTGGAATGTTATCTGTTGTTTAGGTGATGAATGGAATGTTCTCTGTTGTTTAGGTTATAAGTGGAATGTTATCTGTTGTTTAGGTGATGAGTGGAATGTTCTCTGTTGTCCAGGTGATGAGTGGAATATTCTCTGTTGTTTAGGTGATGAGTGGAATGTTCTTTGTTATCCAGGTGATGAGTGGAATGTTCTCTGTTGTTTAGGCGATTAGTGGAATATTATCTGTTGTTTAGGTGATGAGTGGAATGTTCTATGTTGTTTAAGTGATGAGTGGAATGTTCTCTGTTGTCCAGGTGATGAGTGGAATGTTCTCTGTTGTCCAGGTGATGAGTGGAATATTCTCTGTTGTTTAGGTGATAAGTGGAATGTTCTCTGTTGTTTAGGTGATGAGTGGAATGTTCTCTGTTGTTTTAGGTGATGAATGGAATGTTCTCTGTTGTTTAGGTGATTAGTGGAATGTTATATGTTGTTTAGGTGATGAGTGGAATGTTCTCTGTTGTTTAGGTGATGAATGGAATGTTGTCTGTTGTGTAGGTGATAAGTGAAATGTTCTCTGTTGTTTAGGTGATGAGTGGAATGTTTCTCTGTTTTTTAGGTGATTAATGGAATGTTCTCTGTTGTTTAGGTGATTAGTGGAATGTTCTATGTTGTTGTTAGGTGATGAGTGGAATGTTCTCTGTTGTTTAGGTGATGAAATGGAATGTTCTCTGTTGTTTAGGTGATTAGTGGAATGTTCTATGTTGTTTAGGTGATGAGTGGAATGTTCTCTTTTTTTAGGTGATGAATTGAATGTTCTCTGTTGTCCAGGTTGAGTGGAATGTTCTCTGTTGTTTAGGTGATGAGTGGATGTTTTCTGTTGTCAAGGAGATTAGTGGAATGTTCTCTGTTGTTTAGGTGATGAATTGAATGTTCTCTGTTGTCCAGGTGATGAGTGGAATGTTCTCTGTTGGTTAGGTGATGAGTGGAATGTTCTCTGTTGTTTAGCTGATTAGTGGAATGTTCTCTGTTGTTTAGGTGATAAGTGAAATGTTCTCTGTTGTTTACGTGATGAGTGGAATGTTCTCTGTTGTTAGGTGATGAGTGGAATGTTCTCTGTTGTTTAGGTGATTAGTGGAATGTTCTCTGTTGTTTAGGTGATGAATGGATGTTCTCTGTTGTTTAGGTGATGAGTGGAATGTTCTCTGTTGTCCAGGTGATGAGTGGAATGTTTTGTTGTCCAGTAAAGTGAAATGTTCTCTGTTGTTTAGGTGATGAGTGGAATGTTCTCTGTTGTTTAGGTGATGAGTGGAATGTTCTTTGTTTATCCAGGTGATGAGGATTTCTCTGTTAATCCAGGTGTTGAGTGGAATGTTCTCTGTTGTTTAGGTGAATTGAATGGAATGTTCTCTTTTTGTTTAGGTGATGAATGGAATGTTCTCTGTTGTTTAGGGTGATGAATGGAATCTCTGTGTTTAGTGGTGATGATGATTCTCTGTTGTTTAGGTGAATTGAGTGGATGTTCTCTGTTTTCCAGGTGATGGTGGATATTCTCTGTTTAGGTGATTAGGGGATGTTTCTGTTGTGTAGGTGATATGGAATGTTCCTCTGTTGGTTTAGGTGTGAGTGGAATGTTTTTGTTTCCAGGTGATGAGTGGAATTTTTGTTGTTTAGGTTGAATGAATGGAATTTCTTGTTGTTTCAGATGTGGTGAATGTTATCCGTGTCCGGAGATGGAGTGAATGTTTCTGTTTGTTTAGGTGTGAAGTGGATTGTTTCTGTTTCCAGGGATGAGTGGATGTTCTCTGTTGTTTAGTTGATGAGTGGATGTTCCTCTTTGGGTAGGTGAATGGAGTGAATATCCTCTGTTGTTTAGGTGATGGAGTGGAATGTCCTCTGTTGGTTTAGGTGATGGAGTGGAATATCCCTCTGTTGTTTTAAGGGTGAATGAGTGGCATGTTTTGTCGTCCAGGGATGAGTGGAATGTCTCTGTTGTTTTTAGGTGATGAGTGGATGTTTTGTTGTTTAGGTGTGAATGGAATGTCTCTGTTGTTTAGGTGATGAGTGGATGTTCTCTGTTGTTTAGTGATGAGTGAATGTTTCTGTTGTCAAGGAGAGTGGAATTTTCTGTTGTTTGGTGATGAGTGGAATGTTTTTGTTGTCAGGAGAATTAGTGAAGTTCTCTGTTGTTAGTGATGATGAATGTTTTGTTTGTCCACGGTGATGAGTGGAATGTTCTCTGTTCGTTAGGTGATGAGTGGATGTTCTCTGTTTTTAGTCTGAGTGGATTTCTCTTGTTGTTTAGGTGATAAGTGAAATGTCTCTGTGTTTTAGGTGATGAGGGAATGTTCTCGTTTCCAGGAGTATAGTGGGAATGTTCTCTGGTTGTTTAGGCGATGAGGGATTTTTCTGTTTTATAGGTTGATGAATGCGTTCTTGTTGTCCAGGTGATGAGTGGATGTTCTCTGTGTTTAGGGATGAGTGGAAATGTCTCTGTTGTTTAGGTGATGAATGGGAATGTTCTCTGGTTGTTAGGTGGTGATGAGTGATGTTCTCTGTTGTTTAGTGAGTGGATGTTTCTGTGTCAAGGGGATGAGTGGAATTTATCTGTTGTAGGTTGAGTGGAATTTTTCTGTTTCAGAGAATTAGTGTGAATGTTCTCTGTTGTTTGTGAATGATTGAATGTTCTCTGTTGTACAGGTGATGAGTGGAATGTATCTGTTTCCAGGAGATTGGTGGATTTCTCTGTTGTTAGGTGATGAATGGATGTCGTGTCGGAGATAGTGGAATGTTCTCGGTTGTTAGGTGAATTGAGTGGAAATGTTCTATGGTGATCAGGAGATGAGTGGATGTTCTTGTTGATTTTAGGTGATATGGTATGGATGTTTCTGTTGTTTAGGTGAATGAGTGAGATATGTCTTGTTGATTTAGGTATGAATGGATGGAATGTTCTTGTTGTTTAGGGTTTGTGGATGTTCTCTGTGTTTAGGTGAATATGGATGTTCTGCTGTTGTTAGGTGTGAGTTGGAATGTTTTGTTTCCGGTATGTGTATGGTGGAAAATGTTCTCTGTGTCCAGGGTTGATAAGTGAATGTTCTCTGTTTGTTTAGGTTGTATGAGTGGAAATGATGTTCTTGTTGTTTAGGTGATGAGTAGTGGATGTCTCTTTATCAGGTGTATGATTGGAATGTTCTCTGTTGTAGTGATGAATGGAATTGTTTCTCTTTTGTTTAGGTGATTAGTGGAATGTTTCTGTGTTTAGGTGATGAAGTGGATTTCTTTTGTCCAGGATGAGTGTATGTTTTGTTGTTTAGGTTGTGGTGGGTTTCTCTGTTTTCAGGGATGATGGAATTTTTTTAGTGATTAGGGAATGTCTCTGTTGTGTAGTGATTAGGGAATTTCTCTGTGTTTAGGTGATGATGAGTGGAATTGTTTTTCCAGGGGATGAGCGGAATGTTCTCTGTTGTTAGGTGATGAGGTGGTGTTCTCTGTTGTTTAGATGATGAGTGGAATGTTCTGTTGTTTAGGTGGATGAGTGGAATGTTCTTTGTTGTTTAGTTGAGTGGAATGTTTTCTGTTTTCAATGTGGAATTTCTTGTTGTTAGGTGTGAGTGGAATGTTCTCTGTTGTCCAGGAGATGAGTGGAATTCCTCTGGGTTTGTTGATTAGTGAATGTCCTCTGTTTGTTTATGATAAGTGAAGTTCTCTGTTGTTTAGGTGAGAGAGGCAATGTTTTTCTGTCGTAGGAGATGAGTGGATGTTCTTCTGCTGTTTAGGTGATGAGTGAATGTTTTCTGTTGTGTAGTGATGAGTGGAATGTTTTCTGTTTCATGTGATGAGTGGAATGTTCTCTGTTGTTTAGTGATGAATGATGTTTCTGTTTGTCCAGGTGATGAGTGGAATGTTCTCTGTTTGTTAGGTGTATGAGTGATGTTCTCTGTTGTTTAGCTGATTATGGAATGTTCTTGTTGTTTAGTGATAGTGAAATGTTTCTCTGTTGTTTAGTGATGAGTGGATGTTTCTGTTGTCAGGAAGTGATGGAAAGTTCTTGTTGTTTAGGTGATGAGTGAAATGTGTTCAGTGTTTAGGTGATGAATGATGTTTTCTGTTTGTCCAGTGATAGTGGAATGTCTCTGTTGTTTAGGTGATGATTTGGAAGTTTCTGTTGTTTAGTGATTAGTGGAATGTTTCTGTTGTTTAGGTTGTGAAGGAATGTTCTCTGTTCGTTTAAGGTGATGAGTGGAATGTTCTTTTGTTTAGTGATGAGTGATGTTCTTGTGTTATGATTAGTGGATGTTCTCTGTTGTTTAGTGATATTGAATGGAATGTTCTCTGTTGTTTGTGATGGTGGAATGTTTCTCTGTTGTTTAGATGATGAGTGAATGTTTTCTGTTGTTTAGGTGATGAGTGGAATGTTCTCTGTTGTTACGTGAATAGTGGAATGTTCCTGTCTGTTTTTAGGGTGATGATTGATGTTCTCTGTTTGTCCAGGTGATGAGTGGTGTTCTCTGTTGGTAGGTGTGATTGAATTTATCTGTGTTTACTGATTAGTGGAATGTTCTCTGTTTTTAGGTGAGTGAATGTTTGTTGTTTAGTGATGAGTGTGTTCTCTGTTGTCCAGGAGTGAGTGGATGTTCTCTGTTGTTTAGGCGATGAGTGGATCTTTCTTTGTTTGGTGATGATGAACGTTCTTGTTGCCAGTGATGAGTGGAATGTTCTCTGTTGTTAGGTGATGAGTGAAGTTTCTCTGTTGTTTAGGTGATGAATGGAAGGTTCTCTGTTGTTTAGTGATGAGTGGATGTTTCCTGTGTTATAGGTGATGAGTGGATGTTTTTGTTGTCAGGGATGGTGGAATGTTCTCTGTTGTTAGGTGTGTGAATGTTTTCTGTTGTCAAGGAGATTAGGAAATGTTCTCTGTGGTTTAGGTGCATGAATGAATTTTGTGTACAGTTGATGGTGGAAGTCTCTGTTGTGTAGGTGATGATGGAAATGTTGTCTGTTGTTGGTGATTGAGTGAATGTTCTCTTGTGTGTAGGTGATGATGGAATGTTCTCTGTTGTTTAAGTGTGAGTGAATGTTCTCTTGTTGTCAGATGAGATGGATTTCTCTGTTGTTTAGGCTATGAGTGATGTTTTCTGTTGTTTAGGTGATGAGTGGAATGTTCTTGTTGTAGGTTATGGGTGGTGTTCTCTGTTGTTTAGGTGATTTAGTGGGATGTTCTCTGTATGTTTAGTGTGATGGAATGTTCTCTGTTGTTTGTGATGAGTGGAATGTTCTTGTTTCCAGGTGATGAGTGGAATGTTCTCTGTTCTGTCCAGGTGATAAGTGAATGTTCTCTGTTGTTAGGTGTTGAGTTGGGGAAATTGGTTTTTCTTTCGTTGTTGGATGGTGGAATGTTCTCTGTTATAGGTGATGAGTGGATGTTCTCTGTTGTTTAGGTGATGAATGGATGTTCTCTGTTGTTTTAGGTGATTAGTGGAATGTTTCTGTTTGTTTAGGTGATAGTGAATGTTCTCTGTTTTAGGTGATGATGGAGTTCTCTGTTGTTTAGTGATGAATAGAAGAAATGTTCTCTGTGTTGGTATTGTGGATTTTTCTTATCTGTTTGTTTAGTGATTGTGAATTGTTCTCTGTTGTTTAGGTGATGAGTGAATGTTCTCTGTTGTCCAGGAGTGGTGGAAGTTCTCTGTTGTTTAGTGATGGTGGAATGTTCTCTGTTTTCCAGGTGATGAGTGGATATTTCCTCTGTTTAGTGTTAGGGGATGTCTTGTTGTGTAGGTGATAGTGGAATGTTCTCTGTTGTTTAGGTGTATGAGTGGATGTTTTCTGTTTTCCAGGTGATGGTGGAATGTTCTTCTGTTGTTAGGTGATTGAATTGGATGTTCTCTGTGTTTAGTATGATTGAGTGGTGTTATCGTTGCTCCAGGATGGTGGAATGTTCCTCTGTTGTTTCGTGATGAGTGGAATGTTTTCTGTTGTCCAGGAGATGAGTGATGTTCTCTGTGTTAGTGAATGAGTGGAATGTTCTCTGTTGTCCAGAGATTGAGTGGAATGTCCTCATGTGGTTTGTTGTTGGGAATGTCTCTTTGTTAGTGATAAGTGAAAAGTTCTCTTGTTGTTTAAGGTGTGAGAGGATGTTTTCTGTCGTCCAGGAGTGAGGTGGAATGTTCTCTGCTTGTTTAGTGCATGAGTGGAAATGTTTTGTGTGTTGTAGGTGATGAGTTGGATTGTTTCTGTTTTCCATGTGATGATGGATTGTTCTCTGTTGTAGGTGAATGAATGGTGTTCTCTGTTGTAGTGGAGTGGAATGTTCTCTGGTTGGTAGGTGTGGTGGGATGTTTCTGTTGTTTAGCTGATTATTGATGTTTCTCTGTTGTTTAGTGATAAGTGAAATGTTCTCTGTTGTTTAGGTGCATGAGTGCATGTTCTTCTGTTGTCCAGGGATAGTGAAGTTCTCTGTTGTTTAGGTGATGATGGAATGTGTTCAGTGTTTAGGTGATGAATGGAATGTTCTTGTTGTAGGTAGGTAGTGGAATGTTTTCTGTTGTTAGGTGATGAGTGGATGTTCTCTGTTGTTTAGTAATTAGTGGATGTTTCTGTTGTTTAGGTGATGAATGGAATGTTCTCTGTTGTTTAGGTGATGAGTGGAATGTTCTCTGTTTGTTTAGGTGATGGAGTGGGAATGTTTTCTGTTGTAGGAGTTGATTGGAATGTTCTCTGTATGTTTAGGTGATGAGTGAATGTTTTCTGTTTGTCGGAGATTAGTGGAATGTTCTTGTTGTTTACGATGATGTTTCTCTGTGTCCAGTGATGAGAGGATGTTCTCTGTTGTTAGGTGATGAGTCGAATGATTCTCTGTTGTTTAGCTGATTGTGGATGTTCTTGTTGTTTAGGTTAGTGTGTTCTCTGTCTGTTAGGTGATGAGTGATGTTCTTGTTGTCCAGGGATGAGTGGAATGTTCTCTGTTGTTTAGCGATGAGTGGAATGTTTTCTGTTGTTTAGTTGATGAATGGAATTCTTGTTTGTCCAGGTGATTGAGGAATGTTCTCTGTCTGTTTAGTATGAGTGGAATGTCTTGTTGTTTAGGTGATTGTGGAATTTCTCTGTTGTTTAGGTGATGAATGATGTTCTCTGTTGTTTAGGTGATGAGTGGAATGTTTTCTGTGTCAAGAGATGAGTGAATGTTTCTGTTTTTAGGTGATTGAGTGGTGTTTTCTGTGTCAGAGATTAGTGGATGTTCTTGTTGTCCAGGATGAGTGGAATGTTCTCTGTTGTTTAGGTGATGAGTGGAATGTTCTCTGTTTTTACGGTGATTAGTGGAATGTTCTCTGTTGTTTAGGTGTGAGTGGATGTTCTCTGTTGTTTAGGTGATGGTGGATTGGTTTTTCTGTTGTCAAGGATGAGAATGTTCTCTGTTGTTTAGGTGATGAGTGAAATGTTCCTGTTGTAGTGTGATGGCATGTTCTTCTGTTGTCCAGGAGATGAGTGGGAATTTTCTGTTTTGTTTAGGCGATGGTTGAGATGTTTTCTGTTTGTTTAGGTGATGATGGAATGTTCTCTGGTTGTCCAGGTGATGAGTGGATGTTCTCTGTTGTTTAGTGAATGAGTGGAATGTTCTCTGTTGTTAGTGATTTATGGGAAGTTCTTCTGTTGTTTACGGTGATGATGAATGTTCTACTGTTGTTAGGTGATGAGTGGAATGTTTTCTTGTTGTCAAGAGATGGTGGAATGTTCTCTTGTTTTAGGTGATGAGTGGAAATTTTTCTGTTGTCAAGTGAGACTTAGGGAATGTTCTTGTTGTCAGGTGATGAGTGGATGTTCTCCTGTGTTTAGGGGATGAGTGGAATGTTCTCTTGTTGTTTAGGTGTACTTAGGGAATGTTTCTTGTTGTTTAGGTTGAGTTGGAATGTTCTCTGTTGTTTAGGTTGATAGTGGAATTTCTCTGTTGTAGGTGATGAGTGGATTGTCTCTTGATTTAGGTAGTGGGAATGTCTCTGTGTTTAGTGATGAATGGAATGATTCTCTGTTGTTTAGGTGATGAGTGGAATGTTTCTGTTGTTTAGGTGAGAGTGGAATGTTTTTCTGTTGTCAAGGAGATGAGTGGATGTTCTCTGTTGTTAGTGATGAGTGGAATGTGTTCTGTTTCAAGGGAGGATTAGTGAATGTTCTCTGTTGTTTGATGATTGATGTTCTTGTTGTCAGGTGTATGAGTGGAATGTTCTCTGTTGGTTTAGTGATGAGTGGAATGTTCTCTGTTGTTTAGCTGATTAGCTGAATGTTCTTGTTTTAGGTGATAAGTTGAAATGTTCTCTGTTGTTTAGTATGAGTGGCTGTTTCTCTGTTGTCCAAGGAGATGAGTGGTGAATGTTCTTGTTGTTTAGCGTGAGTGGGAATGTTTTCTGTTTTAGGTGATGAATGACGTTCTCTGTTGTCAGGTGTGAGTGGGTGTTCTCTGTTGTTAGGTGATGAGTGGATGTTCTCGTTGTATAGGTGATGAATGGAATGTTCTCTGTTGTTATAGGTGATGAGTGGAATGTTCTCTGTTGTTTAGGTGATTGAGTGGATGTTTTCTGTTGTCAGGGGATGAGTGGAATGTTTCTCTGTTGTTTAGGTGCATGAGTGGAATGTTTTTGTGTCAAGGAGATTAGCTGAATGTTCTCTGGTTGGTTTAGTGATGAATTGAATGTTCTCTGTTGTACAGGTGATTGAGTGAATGTTAATCTGTTGCCAGGAGATGAGTGGATTTCTCTGTTGTTTAGGGTGATGATGGAATGTTTTCTGTTGTCAGGAGATGAGTGGATTGTTCTCTGTTGTTTAGGTGATGAGTGGATGTTCTCTGTTGTCCAGGAGATGATGGAATTTTCTGTTGTTTTAGTGATGAGTGGAATTTTTGTTGTTTAGGTGATGAGTGGAATGTTCTCTGTTGTTTAGGTGATGATGAATGTTCTCTGATTGTTTAGGTATTAGTGGATGTTCTCTGTGTTTAGGTGATGATGGAATGTTCCTCTTGTTGTTTAGTGATGAGGGAATGTCTCGTCTGTCAGGTGATGAGTGGAAATGTTCTCTGTTGTCCAGGTGATAAGTGTGACAATGTTCTCTGTTGTTATGATGAGTGGAATGTTCTCTGGTTTAGGGTGATGAGTGAATGTTCTCTGTATTCCAGGTGATGAGTGGAAATTTCTGTTTCTAGTGATGAATGGAATGTTCTCTGTTTGTTAGGTGATGAGGAAATAGAAATTCTCTTTTGTTTAGGTGATTAGTGGAATGTTCCTGTGTTTAGGTGATGAGTGGCATGTTCTCTGGTTTCCAGGAGATGAGTGGATGTTCTCTGTATGTTTAAGGTGATGATTGGAATATTCTCTGTTTTCCAGTGTATGAGTGATATTCTCTGTTTAGTGAATTAGGGGAATGCTTCTCTGTTGTGTTACGGTATAAGTGGAATGTTCTCTGTTGTTTAGTGATGATGGAATGTTTTCTGTTTTTCCAGTTGATGAGTGGAATGTTTTTCTGTGGTTTAGGTGATGAATGAATGTTCTCTGATTGTTTACATGATGATGAATGTTATCCGTTAGTCCAGGAGTGAGTGGAATGTTCTTGTTGTTTACAGGATGAGTGAATGTTTTCTGTGTCGGAGCATGGTGGAATGTTCTTTGTTTAGTGATGAGTGGATGTTCTCTGTGTCCAGGAGATGAGCTGGATGTCCTTGTGGTTTAGTTGATCAGTTAATGTCCTCTGTTGTTTAGGTGATAGTGAAAAGTTCTTTGTTGTTTAGGTGATGAGAGGAATGTTTTCTGTCGGTCCAGGAGAATGAGTGGATGTTCTCTGTTTGTTTAGTGATGAAGTGGAATGTTTCTTGTGTAGGTGAGAGTGGAATGTTTTCTTTTTCCATGCTGATGATGAATGTTCTCTGTTGTTTAGGTGAATGATGGAATGGTCTTGTTGTCCAGGTGATGAGTGGAATGTTCTTCTGTTGGTTAGGTGATGAGTGGAATGTCTCTGTTGTTAGCTGATTAGTGGAAATTTCTCTGTTGTTAGGGATAGTTGAAATGTTCTCTGTTGTTTAGTGATGAGTGGCATGTTCTCTGTTGTCCAGGAGATGAGTGGAAATCTCTGTGTTTAGGTGATGGTGGAATGTGTTCAGTTGTTTAGGTGATGAATGGATATGTTCCTCTGTGTCCAGGCTTGATAAAGGGAATTTCTCTGTTGTTTAGGTGATGAGTGGAATGTTTTCTGGTCAAGGGAGATTGTGGAATGTATCTCTGTTGTTTCGTTGATGAATTGACATGTTCTCTGTTTCCAGTGATGGTGAATGTCTCTGTTGAGTTAGGTGAATGAGTGGAATTATTCTCTTTTTTAGCTGATTAGTGGAATTCTCTGTTTTAGGTGATAAGTGAAATGTTCTCTTGTTGTTATGAATTGGTGGCATGTTCTCGTTGTCCAGGAGATGAGGGAATGTTCTCATGTTGTTTAGGCGATGAGTGGAATGTTTTCGTTGTTTAGGTGATAATGAATGTTCTCTGTGTCCAGGTTGATGAGTGGAATGTTCTCTGTTGTTCTTAGGTGATGAGTGGATGTTCTCTGTTGTTTAGGTATTAGTGGAATGTTCTCTGTTGTTAGGATGATGAATGAATGTTCTCTGTGTTTAGGTTATGAGTGGAATTTCTCTGTTGTTTAGGTGTGAGTGGAATGTTTTCTGTTGTCAAGGAGATCAATTGAATGTTCTCTTGTGTTTAGTGATGAGTGGAATGTTTTCTGTGTCAAGGAGTTATGGAATTTTCTCTGTTGTTTACGTGAATGATGAATTCTCTTGTCCAGGTGATGAGTGGAATGTTCTCTGTTGGTTAGGTGATGAGTGGAATGTTCTCTTGTTGTTTAGCTGATTGTGGAATGTTCTCTGTTGTTTAGGTGATAATGAATGTTTCTGTTGTTTAGTTGATCGATGGGCATGTTCTCTGGTTGTCCAGGAGATTGAGTGGGAATCTGTTCTCTGTTGTTAGGCGATGAGTGGAATTGTTTTCTGTTGTTTAAGGTGCATGAATGGGAATGTTCTCTGTTGTCCAGGTGAATGAGTGGAAATGTTCTCTGTTGTTTAGGTGATGAGTGGAATTTCTCTGTTGTTTAGGTGCTATGAATGGAATGTTACTTGTTGTTTAGGTGATAGTGAATTTCTCTGTTGTTTTATGGTGATGAGTGGATTTTTTGTTGTCAAGGAGATAGTGGAATGTTCTCTGTTGTTTAGGTATGAGTGGAATGATCATCATCTCTTT